>OZ023284.1:7500-480547 GCA_964007245.1 Hypomecis atomaria
ACCCACTGTGTAGCAAGGCGCAGAGTAAGCGACTCCAGGTGGTACAGAACACTAGCCTGAGAATGATTTCGGGAGCTGGCTGGTTCGTTCGGAACGACGTACTAGCACAGGATTTGAAAGCCGAATCGGTATCGAAATCGTGGTCCGGTTGGCGCGCGGGTTGTACGATCGCGCAGACAACGGGCCACACCCTCACCTACAGAACATCGCTCCGCATCATGCTCGTCCACCCGACGCAAAGGAACAAACCTGGCGCCCTCTCCCTCGAGACCTTCTCCTAGAGGAAGGCGAAGAGAAAGTAAGCGATCCTGAATGAGGCCCTCATAAAAAGACATAGACCACCACGCCATGACGGCCCTCAAAGCCGTGACGGCCATTATTATTAGGCTGAGAGGGGCTTGAGGAACCAATCGCCCTCGCGGGCGTGTCGGACGCTCGCCTTTCCTATTAAGCCAAAAATTCCCCAGTTAGTACAAACTGTGGTACTTGGCAAACAGAAACAACTTTCAATAGTGTTGACTGACGACATAGTTCGCTCAGAAGCACAAACTTGTGAAAGAATTGGTTAAAAAAATACAGCGGTATATCGATTTCGCGGGCGCCTTAGAAGCGCAGTTTATCTTTCTAGGGTGACACAACACACAGCGGAGATTCGCCAGCCAGCACTGGCAACCCGGTCTGCGGACACACCTTAGATATGGAAAAAACAACAAGATGTAATTTCATAAATTGTAAGAAAACTATTATAAATAATCTGAATAAACCGAACCGGTACAATATCCAGTTTCTGTAGTTTGAGTACAAACCTTACATAGGGTTAAGAACAACAAGGCGCCGGGTGAGGACGGAATCACATCAGCAAGGTTATTCTCAAGGCAGTGGAATCGAATACGGGAACGTTCCCGACACGAATTTCATTTCAGCGATTCTCGTTTCCGAATTCGAGATCGTTTGACATTTCAATTCGAGAACTCAGACTGCATCAGCTGATTTTTGTCGGAAAAGTTCCCGACAGCTAATTACTCTCGAAAAGCATTCCGCAGCCATATTCTCGTTTCCGAACTCACTTCCGAATCGAGATCTACATTTTCCGTCGGATACGGATTCGCTTCCGAAGGAGCCGTGAAACTGCATTCTAGAATCCGTTCGGAATGAACTTTGGCATTCTTCGGGTTTTTCCGATTGAAATACCATAGTCAAGGTAGACATTAAATCGAGGAAACATTTACAGAGAATGATTCCTATTGGTAGAAAAAAGAGACTATGGTAGAAATTGAAATGTATGGAATTGTAGTCAATTGCGACCATCAATTATCAAAGTACATGAGGGGTCCAAAAGCAAACATGACACTGTCCATGCTTCCTAAATTTGTCAAAACACCGAAAATGTGATCAAATGCTCGATTTCTCATATATTTTCAGTGTTATAATTATTTGTCACATGTTTTAATTTTTAACTTTTATGTAACACATCTAGGTGTAATTATTATTACAAAAATGTTTAAATTTTTACAATTATTAATAAGGACAGTAGCGTTTTTGTTTCTTACTCAGGGACAAAGACACATTTGAATCTAAAACACTGGACAGTGTCATAAACGCTTAGGAAAACAACGGCACGGCCATATTGCCGGTGTAAGAATGGAGCCCGTTGATTGGCCAAATAGGACAGTGACAGCTTTGAATCTAATGTTACATAGGACAGTGTCGATTTTGAATCTTATTTCGATAGAAATACGTGTTTTTCTATGGGACAGTGCCTACATTGAAACTAAACCGAAGTAACGACAATATTAGTGTTTAAAAAATCTACAAGATGGCATTAATAGAAAAATTTTGGCCTAATTGGACAGTGGCAGGTTTGCTTTTGGACCCCTCACATGATCTTTTAAATAAAGCAGACGTCTATGAATATATAAACTAATGAATATTTCACATAGGCGACGTTTAAGATTACTTGCGTCGACTGCATTTTGCAGGAACATACTTCGTAAACAAAAACATGGTGGTATATAACTGTCATTGTCACTCTTGACTTTCCAGTTTTCAGTTGCAGTCTTCTTCTTCTTTTATGTTTTGGCGTCGCAGAATTGTACATTTGCGTGTCAAGTATTTAGTTTTAATATTTTTTGATATTTCATCAAAATAGTCACTGTCGTAGTCACGTCATAGTCCAATAAAGTTGCGGTTAATTCCAAACATAGTTCAAGTCATACCTCAGTAAAGCAGTGAGAAGTTTACTAGAGGCGTCTATGGAGTATTGGTAACAACACGGAACAACATGATACGTCACATTATATCACTTGCCTACACTCATGCACGTAAATCAGCTCATAATCAACGAAATACCACATTTTTCACTAATTATCGCTGATAAAAACACAAGTTTAACAAAATACATAATACAATGAGGCGACATGATTTTTCCGCGTTCCCGCCAAAACTCCACAGTTGCAGTCTTAGAATACCTAATTAAGGTTGCAGTTGACTTTTGTTTACGTTTCTATAACTTTCTTTTATTTACCTACTTGCGTGCGTTAAAGATATTGGCGAAATTGTGAAAACTTATATTGAAATTGTGTAACAACCTCGCAAAAGCCAAAAAACAAGAATTGAATTGAGTTAAAATAATAAAAATGAACACAGTAAGTATAATTACTTAAAGTAAGTAGTTTTACCTGTTTAATTTATTTGGATTCATATTATTTTATTATCGTGACTGTAGCATCTAATAATATCATAGTTCCCTAAGATTCCTAGAGGACAAGGGTGTCATTAGAACAGCGGGAGAGAATGCTGGAATAGGTACATGATGGGGCACGACGACTTGGCCCGTGGTCGAGTCACCGGTGCCGACGCTTCAAGAAGGAAAGCATTATTGATAAAAAACCGCTGAAAAGGCCTCAAAAAGTACTTTTTATGTTGCACTCACAGTTATCGGAATGCTTTCCGAGAGCAATTAGCTGTCGGGAACTTTTCCGACAAAAATCAGCTGATGCAGTCTGAGTTCTCGAATTGAAATGTCAAACGATCTCGAATTCGGAAACGAGAATCGCTGAAATGAAATTCGTGTCGGGAACGTTCCCGTATTCGATTCCACTGCCTTGAGAATAACCCTGCAGATAACTGTGAGTGCAACATAAAAAGTACTTTTTGAGGCCTTTTCAGCGGTTTTTTATCAATAATGCTTTCCTTCTTGAAGCGTCGGCACCGGCGACTCGACCACGGGCCAAGTCGTCGTGCCCCATCATGTACCTATTCCAGCATTCTCTCCCGCCGTTCTAATGACACCCTTGTCCTCTAGGAATCATAGGGAACTATGATATTATTAGATGCTACAGTCACGATAACAAAATAATGTGAATCCATATAAATTAAACAGGTAAAACTACTTTAACTAATTATACTTACTGTGTTAATTTTTATTATTTTAACTCAATTCAATTCTTGTTTTTTGGCTTTTGCGTGGTTGTTACACAATTTCAATATAAGTTTTCACAATTTCGCCAATATCTTTAACGCACGCAAGTAGGTAAACAAAAGAAAGGTATAGAAACGTAAAGAAAAGTCAACTGCAACCTTCTATAGGTATTCTAAGACTGCAACTGTGGAGTTTTGGCGGGAACGCGGAAAAATCATGTCACCTCATTGTTTTATTTTGTTAAACTTGTGTTTTTATCAGCGATAATTAGTGAAAAATTGTGGCATTTCGTTGATTATAAGCTGATTTACGTGCATGAGTAGGCAAGTGATATAATGTGACGTATCATGTTATTCCGTGTTGTTACCAATACTCCATAGACGCCTCTAGTAAAGTTCCCACTGCTTTACTGAGGTATGACTTGAACTATGTTTGGAATTAACCGCGACTTTATTGGACTATGACGTGACTACGACAGTGACTATTTTGATGAAATATCAAAAAAATTTAAAACTAAATACTCGACACTTGCAAATGTACAATTATGCGACGCCAAAACATAAAAGAAGAAGAAGACTGCAACTGAAAACTGGAAAGTCAAGAGTGACAATGACAGTTATAAACCACCATGTTTTTGTTTACGAAGTATGTTCCTGCAAAATCCAGTCGACACAAGTAATCTTAAACGTCGCTTATGTGAAATATTCATAAGTTTATATATTCATAGACGTCTGCTTTATGTAAAAGATCATGTACTTTGATAATTGATGGTCGTAATTGACTACAATTCCATACGTTTAAATTTCTACCATAGTCTCTTTTTTCTACCAATACGAATCATTCTCTGTAAATGTTTCCTCGATTTAATGTCTACCTTATTTCTCTAAGGGTAGGTATTTCAATCGGAAAAACCCGAAGAATGCCGAAGTTCATTCCGAACGGATTCTAGAATGCAGTTTCACGGCTCCTTCGGAAGCGAATTCGTGCTCGCTGACAATGAAGAGCACTGGGTTGGTCCGCTTTGCTATTTTAATTAATTAAATTATTATGCTACTTTATTATTTGCTTTGCTATGCTATATAGGTATACTTAATTTTCGTTTGAAAATTACTGAAAAAATTGATAAATTGTCGCGTTTACTCGTAGGTACTATGTTTGCGTAAATTAGCAAGGCAATGGTCTACTTTTCACAGTTTTCAAGCTTTAAAAAATACCGAAAATTTTTCGCGCTCTCTGCGCTCGCGTATATCGTCAATATCGTTGACTATTTTATTTGTATGTTTTAAAATTGTTGAAAATTTTAATAAATTTCGTGCTCTTCCTTCTTTGCTTTCTGTCTCGACAGACTTCCGTTTTTTTTTTACTTTTCTAAGTACGTAGGCATTTAAAATCTCCAATTAATACGATTCATTGAAAAAAAAAACGCTAAAGTTGCGTAATTCCCGTCAATAACTACTGTAATTTGATGACATTACACCCTTATTCTTATGCTACTTTGATGATGATAATGATAGTAGGTACCTACTTTGAGTGTATCCCATCTGGCCCGGTGACTTGGCCCGGCGCCGGGCCATATGGGAAAGAAAAGTTTCATCTGGCCCGGTAAATGTATCACCGGGCCAGATAAAACTTTTCTTTCCCATGTGGCCCGGCGCCGGGCCAAGTCACCGGGCCAGATGGGATACACTCCCTACTTTAGTATAACTAATTTGCTTTTTAACTTTCTAAAAGGGCCCCTAATTCTTGTGTGCCCAGGGGCCCCAGTTAAGTTTAAGGCGGCCCTGCCGATGGGGTCGTAAAGTTCTTGAGTGGAGACCACGTACCGGCAAGCGCAGCGTAGGACGTCCACCCACAAGGTGGACGGATGACCTCATCAAGACCGCAGGATCGCGCTGGAAGCAAGCCGCTACTGGTCTTATTGTAGATAATTAGGGGAGGCCTATGTTCAGCAGTGGACGTCCTATGGCTGAAAAGAAGAAGATACGGTTTTGCTAAAAGTGTCAACTCGTTGCAGTTCGGCTGAGCGAAAGCCATTCGGCTCGGTCATAGGGGCGGTGTTTGAAATGACATGGCATTATTGCTATGCCGATAAAGTTCAAATTAAAAGCCCTGCCTAGGAGACGTTTGAAGTTTGTCCACCATCTTTGTGAAATCAAATTTGACATTTGATCAGCAGTTCTAGTGTCATTTGTGTCTAGATTACATAGCAGTTTCTATGGATTTTCGACGCCATGTTTGTAGAATCATGCATCACAACTTTTTTACTTTATGTCGCTTCTACTGTTTTTCCTTATTCTGAGGGCTCGGTCGACATTTCCCGAATTGAATTATTCATCTACACTTGATTTTTGGCAGGACCGATCGTGCCAAACCGTGTGCTTAGCTTTGTTATTTAGTTGAGAAAATATCTGTCGATGTTCTAAACGGAGGTAAGTACGTACTACTAGACTAGGCTATTAGGTATAGGTAGGTAGATCGAGGAAGAGGAAATAAAAGCGTTGGGATCGATAAAGGCTATATTTATTGACAGGAATTAATTTAGGGTCAGTATGTACAGGGCGCGGGCGGGCGCCGCGCGCGGGGTCAGAGCGCGCGCGCGGTGGGCGCGTGCACGGCGGGCAGCGCGGGCGGCAGGTGGCGCGGCGGCTCGGGCTCGTCCAGGTCCAGCGCCGCGTCGATCATGGTGGTGTCGTGCAGCAGCCGCAGGCGCGAGGCCGTCAGCCCGCCCGCGCCGCCCACCCCGCCCGCCGGGAGCGGGCCCAGCCCCAGCCCCTCCACGTCCAGCGAGCGGTTCATGTAGGCGTGCGGCCGGCCGCCCGCGCCGCCCTCGAACAGGTTGGTGTAGCTGCCGGCGGACGCGGGCGCGGCGGCGGGCGCGGGCGGGCACAGCACGGGCGCGGGCGCGGGGGAGAGAGCGCGCGCGAACGCGGCCGGCAGCTCGTCTCTCGAGTCCGACGCGAACACGCCGCGCCTGCAACACGCGCCGGGGCCGTCACGCTCACACTCATAAACACGACTTACGAGTACCTCATTATTTGTTTGGATTTTTGTTTCTTTTAATCCGCGCCACACAAGTAGTCGGAAGAAAAGTTAGCCGCAGAAGACGCGAGCGGGCCGCACAGGCGCCCTATTTTTAAATTCTAACGCCTAGGAGCGTATAAATATCTTTACGGACGACTTTTTTTTTCTCGAAATGTATTTAAAATTATCTATTGAAGTCAAACTTCTAATGCGGCTTCCAACAAGGTTGCGTTAAACGTTTAGCGCTACCATGGAGGGGGTATGAAAGCACTGTTGCGTCGAAGTTTCACTTCTTCCGCGCGGAGAGATTCCACTTGCACTTTTTTTCACGCAAAACTTCAGTACTGGACATGACAATTTTAAAAGAAAGCATAGACTGCAAAGGGGTAAATCGTGGAATGGGACGTTTATTAAAAAGAAAACAAATATGACGAAAGGTTTTCGAACTGTCGCTGTCAAAGCTCCGTATACGTTCCTAAGCGTTTGAATCTCAAAAATAGGGCCAAAGCACGTGACAGCTGGGGGCGGGGGTGGTGTAGGGAAGGAGGGTGCAGATACCGGTCGATGAGGCTGGGCGCGAGCGGGCCGCACAGCACGTGGCCAGCAGGGGGCGGGGGGTGCACGTACCGGTCGATGAGGCTGGGCGCGAGTGGGCCGCACAGCACGAGGCCAGCAGGGGGCGGGGGGTGCACGTACCGGTCGATGAGGCTGGGCGCGAGTGGGCCGCACAGCACGAGGCCAGCAAGGGGCGGGGGGTGCACGTACCGGTCGATAAGGCTGGGCGCGAGCGGGCCGCACAGCACGTGGCCAGCAGGGGCGGGGGGTGCACATACCGGTCGATGAGGCTGGGTGCGAGCGGGCCGCACAGTTCCTGCCGGCATGGGGCGGGTGTGGGGGTGGGGAGTGCACGTACCGGTCGATGAGGCTGGGCGCGAGCGGGCCGCACAGCACGAGGCCAGCAGGGGGCGAGGGGTGCACGTACCGGTCGATGAGGCTGGGTGCGAGCGGGCCGCACAGTTCCTGCCGGCATGGGGAGGGTGTGGGGGTGGGGGGTGCACGTACCGGTCGATGAGGCTGGGCGCGAGCGGGCCGCACAGCACGAGACCAGCAGGGGCGGTGGGTGCACGTACCGGTCGATGAGGCTGGGTGCGAGCGGGCCGCAAAGCACGAGGCCAGCAGGGGGCGGGGGTGCACGTACCGGTCGATGAGGCTGGGCGCGAGCGGGCCGCACAGTTCGTGCCGGCATGGGGCGGGTGTGGGGGTGGGGGGTGCACGTACCGGTCGATGAGGCTGGGCGCGAGCGGGCCGCACAACACGTGCCAGCAGTTGGCGCAGGCGTTGCCGCGCGAGTACGGGTTGGGGTTGGGCACGCCGCGGCGCGACGAGAACGACCCCTTGATCTGCAAGGAGAGGACAGGCGGTGAGAGGCGGGTGGCGAGCGCAGGCGGGCGCGGGCGCGGGCGCGGCGGCAGGTACTCACGTCCTCGTTGGTCGTCTGGTCGGTGGAGGCCAGGTAGGTATGGAAGCCGGCCAGCCCCAGCACGGACCACACGGACAGGAAGCACACGGCCGCCACCACGGCGGAGGCGGGCGTGGCGCGCAGCGCGGCGGCCAGCGAGCCGGCGGCGCGCGCGCGCATCGCCACGTGTGTCACGGCGCACGCGAACACGAACACGGCCAGGAAGGAGAGCGACACGACGAACGCGTAGAAGTAGCGGTAGTTGCGCTTGCCCACGCAGTTGCCCACCCACGGGCAGTGGTGGTCGAACCGGTCGACGCAGTTGTCGCAGAGCGAGCAGTGCGAGGCGCGCGGCGGGCGGAACATCTTGCACGTGAAGCAGTACTTGAGCTTGACCTGGCGGCCGCGCACGAGCACCTCGCGCGCGCGCGGCGGCGGGCGCGCGGCCGCCTCGTCGGGCGGCGCCTCGAGCGCGGCGGCCTCGGCGGCGGGCGCGCGCGGGATGATGCCGGGGTCGGACAGCGCCGTGCGCAGCAGTGCCGCCAGCGTGAACAGCGCCAGCGCGCCGCCCACGGCCGGCACGGCGGGCGACACGGCGCCGGCCAGGTACGGGCAGTCGAACGCGAAGTGCAGCGCGCACGTGCCCGTGATGAGCGCCAGCGTGAGGGCGAACACGCCGGGGTGCGGCGCCGTCATCAGCCGCCCGTCGCACCAGAACCGGTTGCGGCCCGCGAACACCTCCCACTTGCGCGTCACGCGGCGCCCGGCCATGGCGGCATCACCGCGCCCTGCACCGCGCGCCCCGCGCCCTCCGAGCCGCCCGAGCCGTCCGCGCTGCCGATCAGATTACCGAGCGTCAGTGCGACTGCCAGTTACGTCGGTTGCCTTATATACCTACTACTAGTTCTGCGAACAGTCGACCTCTCTTTAACTGATTCTTCATAAGCCTATATCTCAACTCGCTCTTGACTCATTTGGTCCATAATCGCAAATCTTAGAATTTCGATACTAAACAATATTGCCAAATGTTATCGAAATCAACTGTTCTGATAAACAGCACAACGGCAAATATCTCTGCTTATTAAGGGAAATCAAAAATCGAGGGAGAGTTGAAAAAAATTGCCGTCCTCACTTTACATGTATGGGAGCTATCCCTTACCTAAATAAATATTTTTGAAAATTTTAAGTGTTGAAAATTGGGACCTATACTTAAACTATCATGTCAAATTTAATGCAATGTGGAAGTTTTAAGGCTTTGTAACAATGGGATGGATGGACGGACACAACGGAGTTATAGGGTTCCTCGCTTTACTATGGAACTTCAATTTTATTAGGAATATGACCTACCTAGGACTGTGACTATACAATTTCCAAGAAAAATACTTAGGAAACAGCTAAAATGACAAGTCCCCAGGAGAATTCGAGATATCCAGAAATGAGATGACACTATTGCTACATACATATAAGGTTCAAAATATAAGCCCAATCTATTAGGTTGGGGAAAAAGTTTCTTCGGTTGGAGTGTACGAAAGGGGGCACTGAGGAAAAAAGACTTAGAAAAATTTGCACTAAAACCCTACACCTTATGTAATATCTTCGGGATCCGGTGGGATGTGGGAGTATAAGGGTGGGGGAACCCCTGCACGCACCCGGAGGTCACTGACCTTGACTCCAAGATCATTGACCTTGAATGACCTTGACTCCAAAATAGTCGGTTTTGACAAAAAATCATTAACCTTGACTGACCTTGACTCCGACCATCGACCTTGACTGTCTACGCCTATGTAATTATCGGGATCCGGTGGGATGTGGGAGTATAAGAGTAGGGGAACCCCTACACGCACCCGGAGGTCACTGACCTTGACTCCAAGATCATTGACCTTGACTCCAAAATAGTCGGTTTTGACAACAAAATCACCAAACTTGATTCTTCGGTTAGGTTAGGTTAGAACAGTGACAACTAGAAATTTTCACAGATGTATTTCTGTTGCCGCTATAACAACAAATTATACTAAAAACAGAAAATAATAAATATTTTAAGGGGGGCTCCACGCAACAAACCTGATTTTTTTGTTTTTTTTCGCTCAATATTAAGTAATAATGGTAACATATAGATGCTTGAAATATTCACACAATGTTTAGTTGTATATTCACTTGAAAAACTATTAGTTTAACAAAAATACATATTTAAGGGGGGCTCCCATACAAGAAACGTGATTATTTTGCTCGATATTAATAATGACAATAGGTAGATGCTTGAAATGTTTACACAATATTTACTTACTTGTATATTCACTTCAAAAATAAATATTAAAAATAACATATATTAAGGGGGGCTCCCATACGGTATGGAACCCTTCGTGCGCAAGTCCGACTTGTACTTGGCAGATTTTTTCATTATTCTGAAGGTATGACTGACTATGAAACAGACTACAATACTAATACAATAAAATAAAAAATATAGGTTTGCAAACTAGAACTAACACTTTGAGCAAAATTGAGATAAGCATACAGAGAGCCCCCAACCGTGGTGTGCACCCTCTCAGAAGACTGGTTACAATACCAACACACAACAAACATACAGAGGACTGCCTGAGGCACCAACCCACAATAGAGTTGCTTTCAAATGTCCAACAGATCCATGTCTCATGGCACTGGATAGACCTTTGCAAATTTAGTCAAATTATACAAAATAGAACCAATTCATAGGATTTTATGTGCTACCTCTGATGAGTCACTTAACAAAAGTTAAACAAATACCCAATTGTCAGCTAACAGCTTAGATATTTTGAAATGTGTAAGTCTTATTACTACTGTTAATTGATTTTTACATGTACAATAAGATGGTGATGGTGGATGGTCTATGACCTCAAAAACCAATATTGTACATAAAATGAACAAAACTGCCGACTGCCTTGGTGGCTCAGTGGTTAGTGACCCTTACTTCTGGGTCAAAGAGGTGTGGGTTCGATCCTCATAGGTTGACTTACCCTGTGACCCTGTATATTATTAAAAAAACACCTCTATAGGTAGCTAAAACATAATATTATTTCAAGGAACCAACCCACATTCACAGTAACTTTTCAACTAGGTAAAGTTTTGCAATTTCGTTCCCTAGGTACGCAAAGTAGAATTAATATACAATTTGAGGTGCTCCAGAGTTGAGCACTCACTCACAGAGGTAGTCATTCTTAAAAAGTTCATACGATAGAATCATACCACATCATGCCTCTGGATCTTCACATTTTCATGATTTAATTCACATTCTTATGATTTTTGTTACTTCATGATTATATCTGCTTACCTATGTCCTTAAATATATTTATATAACTAGCTACCCGTCCCGGCTTCGCCCGGGTATAATTGCCTAAAGGAGACAAATAGAAAGGATCCCTAATTTGTTTAACATATTATATAGCCTATGTTCACTGGCGATAGTGTTGTTTTCCAACAGTGAAAGAATTTTTCAAATCAGTTCAGTAGATTCAGAGCCTGTTCAATGCAATCAAGCAATCAAATCTTTCCTCTTCATAATATTGGTGTAATATATGTACATTAATCATAATAATGTGAGATTGCAATAAAGAACCTCATGGTTTTTATTTAAAATAAATCTTTAATCATGGAATCATTCTGAAATATTTATCTAAGTATAGTAATGATGATATAATATTGTCATCATTACTAACACATTGCCATATTCTTTTTTCCTTAAAACTACTATTGAATTCTTTTCTACACATTTGAAACAAAGACCTCAATAAATAGAAAATGACTTTAGTGGGTTGGTTCCAGGATGCAAAAATCATGTCTGAACAAGGTTAAAATTAAAATATGGTAATCCAGATGGTCAAGGAGTGGTACAGAAGTAAGCTGGGAATGAAACAGTAAAGAGTGCACAGAATTGGACGGCAGGGCCGAGCGAAGCTGGTGCAGGGCGACGGGGCGGCTGCTGGCGGTCAGCCTAGCTAGATCATAATGGTGTCTACAATAAGAGGACTGCACAGTCTCTGTGCACGCTAGCCTCTATTTTCATGCAATTTTACAATGTATGTAAAACAAGTATTTGGTATAATAATAAAATATAGGCCCATGTTTGGCTGACACTTACCTAGCAAAACCACTCCAATCCCAATTCAACCCAATTACTGGTTTGTGGCTCTGTGTGTGTTGGCGTACGAACTGGGTTCGGGGAAAAGAATCTGTGGCACTCACGCCCGACTGACACTAATACAGCACTAGGCGAGGGCTTATCGTTATCTGCCCCTTGCGAGAAACTTTAGGACAGTTCCTAGCTGACCATCGAACTATTATTCATCCCACTCGGATACAAACACAATTTTCTGAAATTTAAAACTTAATGCCTTGTCAGACTCTTAGATTTAAATAAACGTTGATGGAATTTAATTACACTGCCATAAATCCACAAAACAAGAGTGCAAAAACTTTCTTGATTGTTTGAGAGTTAAAAATGGAGTGAAATGAATTCCAGTGTTGACACCTTAGTTTTAGTAAAAAGAGCTAGATAGAGCACTAATTATCACAAAACTGGCTAGATGGAGCACATCTTACCAAGAAAAGACTCACTAAAACGGCAAAAAAAACACCTGTATTAAATTTAATGACTTCAATTATGTATTTTTTTTTAAATTTGAATCACATTATAAAAAATTCAGAATTAAACTGAATTACACAACTCAACTAATTAAATAATAGTGTTTTGATACGCTTCCTTAATTATTCGGTTCATAAGAAGAACATAAAACACATATTAGAAATAAATCAATAGTCTATAACACAAATCGCGAAAGTTCAATGTTATCGCAATGTTAGAATGGCGCAAATTTCAGTTTCTATTGCAATGTTTCTATGAAAATGAAAAGGGCTAAAAAGGGCTAGAAAGCCCTTTACGGGGTAAATAATTAAACAACGAGTTTACCTACAGTAAAAGTGCTAGATCTAGCTCCAGAAGAGCTAAGGTGTCAACACTGGTAATATTTATTCTATGTGTAATCAGATTAAAAGTTTCGTTTTCGTTTATGCTAGTCAAAATGACTAAACATGCTACAGGTAGCGGCACGTAAGTGTAGCGCTGAGGGTACTGTGGCTGCGCATTGTGACCGCCATACTAAACCCATGTGCAGCCATCCCCTCTACACTTCTCTCAGCGCTAGATTTACGTGCCGCTACCTGTACCTTGCTTGCTTAGAACAAAAACTACCGTGTGTAACCGATAATAACAGTTTGGACAAAGTTCGCACATTATCATATTGCATAATACACAGTCATGAATAAATGGGGAAAAAACCTTCTTGAAATCTTTTTTTTTTTACAAATACTTACTAAAAAGAAAAAATCTTTGAATTGAAACAATTTATTCCCACCCATTTTCTACATTATGCACATAACGAGTGACCAAAATGCTGGTGTTAATTTGGCTCAACGTATAAGCATTGCTATTCAGCGTGGCAATGCAGCCACAATGATCTAGTTCAATGTGCAGCCAGCATGCTGGTAATGCTGGACACGCTGCTAACTGACAGTGGGCTTGAGCACTTGGCTTGTCTTTAGACCTTCGAGGGTCTGTGGATGATCCAATTAATTGCTTTCTACTACTACTACTACTACTACATAAGTAGTAGTGTAAGTAGTTTTAGCATAAAATTAGTATTTTATCTTATTGTAGTTAATAATGGCACCTTGCCCATATGAAATAAATTTATAGCACATAACTAAGTACCTACCTAATTTATTATGACAATACAAATCATGTCACAAAAACTATTAATTAGTCCGAACATTATTTAGACATCATTCACTTTGGGCTAATTCTGAAACTGCCGGCCAAACAATTATAAAGGAAATAATGTTGATAAAATTAATAATAAATAAATACATTTCTTTATTTGTTCCAACATCATATTAAATGTATGGTACTATTAACTACTATTACTACTAACATACAGTGGGCTTATAAAAATCGTAGTTAAGATAACGTTAAATTACTATTAGAATACTTGAACCACGCACTAGGTCTCATAGGAGCCTGTATGGCAGGGTACAAATTATCTACCTACTGGTCTTTTGACCATTTTGGTGTAGTTGAGGTTTATGCACACTTCACACTTGATTTATAGGTACACCTTTTTATATACTTACTTAAATGACTCTCACTTTACATACGTTATATTTATTTAATAACTACTTTAAAACTAAGAATCTAATGTTTGTGTTATTTTTATTTGCCGGGTTGTATTTATATAGGTAAATAAATTTATATAATATTAAAGAGTTGTGTGTGTGAGAGTTTGTGTATGTGTGTGATATGCTGTTTGTAACAAAATGTTATCAATAAATTGATTATGATTATTATGATTTTTCTTTCTGGCTGTCATATCATTTTATTACTTCTAGTATTTTTTCAGTTTCGTCATAGTCAAGGGATAACAAGTATTTAAGTAGTAGCTGGTTGCATTCGAATTTATTTACTTTATCTATTTTTAATATTTTGTTTAATCTGTTATATTAGAGGTCCTAAAGATTTTACAGACATTGTGCCAAATGTTGTTCTGTTTCTGACAGGTTCAAAGATGCGATCTTTGCGTCTTTTATGACTTTTTTCTTGCAGTTATACAAACATTAATTTTATTATAACTCTAAGCATTCCATACTACGGGATCAATCATCCTTAAGGTCCTAGAGGATTGATCCCGTAGTCTAGAGTCTAGGATCACTCCCTGAGTAGTTATCGAGTTTTGAGTTTTTTTGTTATCCTCATTTCCATATGCGTCAATTAGTTATCATCTTAATGTTTATAGCCAATACCTTTTTTCAAATATCATCGAGTCAGTCCTATTGGAAATATACAAAACTACTACCTATATCTATTTGATAAATTAATATCCAGATTTCGCCAAATTCAGCATACTTATATACAAAACTACTACCTATATCTATTTGATAAATTAATATCCAGATTTCGCCAAATTCAGCATACTTATCTAGTCTGGTCACACCTGAACAATTTATGACATGGACCACAGATTGAAAAAAAAATTGAGAAATAACCGTTTTTTTATATTTTGGCAATATATTATTATGATTAACTGGCATAACTAATTAACAGAACACAAAAATTGATCTGTGAAAGAAATGATAAGTCGTTGATTGCCATTGCCATGGTTTGTGATTATCCGTGGTGATTATTATTTTGTGAGCTGATTTAACTGAGAGAATTTAATCACAAACTTTTAATAAATACTGCTTGACAATGACATGCATGGGAATCATAATAGAATGCCACCTTGTTGAAACTTTTGAAAAAAAATGCACTTGACAGTGACACTGAAAGATCTGACTTGGCATAATTTAATAAATCACACAGCACAGCTGAAAGTTAAAAATATGTTATGTGTGTGTTGACTCCGGCAAGCACTATTCTCACCAACTAAACCATTAAATTTTTTTCTCTAAAAACCACAGATTAAAAATGGAAATAAACATGTTCGTTCACCACAGCTTATAAAAGGTACAGTATGCATCAGTATTACCATAGAAAGTAGTAACAAATAATAGCGATGGACTTTTAATTGGTTTGGGGTCGTCCACTAGTCATATGACTTTTGTTAGCAACTTAGGACTTTTTCAACCAATTTCGATGAAACTTGGTACGCGGTTTCGCATACTAATGATTTTTAGGGTTCCGTACTCAAAGGGTAAAAACGGGGACCTATTACTAAAACTCAACTGTCTAAACCAGGCTTTACAAGATGTGGCACTTAAGTACCATCAGCGCTAGGGTACTGTAGAGGGGATGGCTGCGCATGTTGACCGCCATACTAAACTAATGCGCAGCCACCCCCTTCACACTTCGCTAAGCGCTAGACTTATATGCCGCGACCTGTATCTCATGAACCTTAAAAGCTAGAAAGGTGATCACAGATGATATTGTATCGACGTTGCCGCTATACTAACAAATAATAATAATAAGTATGTAAGTCCCCGTTTGTATACTTAATCTTAATTATTTATTTGTAAAGGAAATATCGAACTTAATATTCTGTGAATGTTTCAGCGTACTACTCGTAGCTATCACCATTCATAAGATATAGCCTGGTGACATACTGACAGATTGACGGACAGCGGGGTCTTAGTAATAGGATGCCGTTTTTGCCCTTTGGGTATGGAACCCTAAAAATGGAATAAAATAAATATTAAAAATTCCTATTCAACAAACGTGAATTTTAGTCAGTATTCGCTCGATATTATGGTAAAATCAAGACGCTTGAAATATTCGCTAAATATTCGCTTTATAAAATATAAATAAATCAAAATAAATATTTAAGGGCTCCCATACAAGAAATGTTTGTTCGATATCAACCTTCAAATTAAACTTTAACAGTTAGACGCCTGAAATATTCACAGAAAAAATACACGTGGTACCTATTTGATGATATGCCCTCTTGTTAAAAAAAAATCGTTTTTTTTTCCAAACCAAACCCTTTCGTTCGAGTAGTTTCGAGTCTCACGTAATTAATAGATGATCCCTTGTTGTGAAAATTTTTGTTTCCTTTTATTTTGCAGAATTTATCGAAATATTTTCATTAAACAAGGTAAATTACAAGCTATTACCTGTTCATTTTCTTATTTTCTAATAATTACTAGTCTTATCGTGCAATAATCTTTATTAATTTTAGTGGATTTGTCTGAAAAGTGAATTCTATTTTGTTGTGCTTTTTATGTCAGTAATTTCTTGCTTTCGGCATGCTACGACCAATTTATCGCACTTATCTATCGATTTAGCTAATGCAGCTAGCACAGCCTCACTCAATTATTTAAATAGGCATATGAAAAACTATAAACCTGGAGGTTTTGTTGTTGAAAGTTTGACTGCTATGCCATTTGCTAAGTTAGGTTTGGCTGCACGCCTGCACAGATAATTCAGGGAAGCAAGTAGCATCTAAAGACTACAGATTTATAAAATGTATACGATTTATTAAGATACCAATTGTTTTAGTGCTCCGTGTCCATGTCGAAGGCAAACGTAAGTTAATTTTTACTACAAGTGTTTCATCTTCTAGTCAGCCGGTCGGCTTGCTTGCTTGTTATAAATTGTTTTGCTCTAAATAAAGTGTTAAGTAAATCCTTACATAATTATATCCTAAAGTCTCAGCATGATCAATTACCTATTAATGTATTCAGTTGAGTCTATGTGTTTATGTATTTCTCATAAACTTATAAATATTAAGACGTTTTCAGGGACTATGAATTTTCCCTAGTTATATCCCCAAACAAGTCAGTTAAAACCTAAATGATTGGTAAAGGATTTAACACACTGAATGGTTTCTGCGGTCTACAATCAGGTCAAACATCCATTGTGTATGGATTTACAACAACATTCATACATAATGCAGGCTGCGCTCAATTTCACCTGACTGCAGAATGTTGTCGGTATCTATATATTTTGTATGGACCTACAACATTATTCATACATATTGCAGGCTGCATTCGATTTGACAAGAGATGGAGATTTGTGTAACTCCGCCTCATAAATGCTATACCTATTACATTTATGATGCCGGTCCTAAGCCCGGGTAAAGGAGGAAGGCACAAACATTATTATTACAATTGTACGGGAAATCTATTCAATGATAGGTACCCCACAAGGAGGATGGGATTGAAAAAATGTATGGTCCGCATAACCCGGAGCAATGAACTGATCACTTTAACACATCAGTCCAACTGCATCTATATGCTCTGCCCGCTGTTATTGCTTTCATGTGATAGACTAAATTGGTTGGGTACTTTAGTTTATCTATGGATCTCATTCCTAATTAGATCTTATTGTGAGCATCTCAACTTGCCCACCTTAGGTGGTAGTATAAGATTGCTTTTAAAGTTCTTTGTAATATTAGTGTAGACACAAGCATTATAATAATATTTATAATAAGGTGTACCTACTAGCTAGTGCACATTAGGGATGATTCATATGAGAATGAGAGGGGCTGGATCATTCCTTACATTTTGTCTATCCTGTCCCATCTGTATCCATATACATTGGATGTAGTGTGGTCCGTTCCATAACGGACCACACTACATCCAATGTATGGAACATGCCACGACTGGCTCGGCCGGTCCCAGCCTAGTATGAATCCTCCCTTATTGAATAAAACTACAGACCAATATATTTAAAAACATTTATTTTGTTAAAAGAAACCAAAAGTTTTGAGTTCATGACTTCACTTCTTTGACGACACTTAATGAATTTCAGCTTAGTTCTTCTGGAAATAACCATGATTCCTGAATATATGATTTATTGATATAAATCATTATATTTTAGTCATACTATTAATGCTTGTATGAAAGTACCGATAGTAGTATTATTTTACTAATTTTATCATTGATTTTCTTCTGCCAGGGTCAATTAGATAAACACAAATCTACTTCATTACTTTACAAGTAGGTAGCACATTAAATACGCGCCAATACGATGTGTCTTATTTTTTCTATAAAATAAACAAATTACTGTACTTAACGCAATTAGAGTACAAAATAATAAATAAAGTGGTTTGAGAACTTCGTGAATTATTGTTTTGAAAATAAATAAAGTAAGGTTATGTTGTGTTGTGTGACGTGTGTGAAACTTAAAAACCTACTAAAATTGCAATTTTTCCACTAAATCTACCTCGCCGTCCTCCAAAAACGCAAACTGTGGTCCCAGACAGCGCTGAACCTCTGACTTCACGGGGAGTGGAAATTTCGCCGTCCTTCACAATCGCCATCCTGGGGAAGGGAGCAGTCTGCGCTGGACTGCAGAGCCTCTGCCTTCAGCAAGAGTACACCGACGTCATTCTCGCATATCGCATGAAGAGTAGAGTTCTATCACGAAAATCGCACTTATGAATTCTACCGAAATCTACAGATTTTTAAAAATCTACCGCCCTATCAAATTTAGATGAAAATCTACTAAAGAAGTAGGCAATCTACTGCAAGCGGTCACACTACGCACTGGTATGAAAATTCGTTTCATAGACTTAAACAAACATAGACTCGAAACACTTCTTCTACTACATGTGCCACAGGTAGAATATCTCACAATATGGCTGCCATTACAAACGCAACCACTTAATCAAGGGATTGTCCTGAAAAAGGCTTGTTAAATATTTATGTGCATAGTGTGAGTACGCAATTATAGAAATTAGTTAGATTAATAAGCGCACCCAATCACTTCCAAACAGTTCCAATCAAATCAAATAGGTATTTGTTGCAAGCTGCGTAATATCCAATCCTGACTAAAGCTCACATAAAGCTGCACGTTGATTATAATATTATATTGCCGCAGCTTATATGTGTAATTTCTTATCCGTTGCCTTGTATGATTCGGGCTATACATACAATACTTTAAAGATTTTAGTAGCTTTTGTCGAATCCAGTTAAATCCTATGTAAATGTAAATATGGAAGTTAAATTGCATATTTGTTATTGTTAGAATAGACGTATACAGCTGCCTACAAGGTTCTACTGGTTCTACAATAGGTACCTATATAAAGCAAACTTAACAAAAGTGGCGATTTTACTAATTCAAAGTTATAAACTTACATAATTATTTTTATGTCATCAAATAAAGGACTATCTGATGAAATCGTACTGATGTTTGTTAAAAGAATCACCAAGATCTGTCTTCAAAGTCCACAGAGAGAGTGTCTTAGGTTTGACCCGATAATTTGCTTTCGCCTGTACAGATGGTATATTTGTCTATAGCTCTGTTTACCAACCGATTTTTATAATATTTGGCAAAATTGTTTAGTATCTAGTTATACATCCCTCTTGTTTATCATAGAGCGAGACAGATGGTCAGCTTACGCAGCAATTAGCAGCTCTCACGCCTCGTTAGTTAGAATGCTGCGTAAGGGTCCACCGGTATAGAGATAAGGTAACATTAAGAATAGACTCTAGAAATAAATCATTATTATTAGAGCCTCCATATCGGCAACACCTTAGTTTTATTCTAGTTTTTAAAAACTTATTTAAGTGCTCCCTAAATTTAACTATCTACCTAATTTCTAACAATATTTGCGAGTAGGTATAAACGTAATCGATCATGACTCATGAGCAATTCGAAATATTTACAGAAGCATAGTGGAAGCATTCGAAGATTCAATGTAACACAAGCGAGATCTACTGTACGGAGAACTATAGATCAGTTATCTAATTACATTAGGTATTAAAAAACCATGCAGGTAACTGATACCTCTATAATTCTTCGATTGTTGGTCATGTAATCTTTGTCTAGGAAACGGGAAATTGTCGTTGTCAATTACAACATTTCATTAACATAATTTTATTTATTTATTTTCTGAAAGAATTTAGCAAAATAACTTATACATATTTTTTTATTTTTCCAATACGACTTACATATATTTTCCGTAAAATTAAGTTTTGAAAAGTAGCTTATTCTAAAAGAACGTAACTGCAAAACTAAAAAAAAAAACAAAGGAATCCTAAACAATTTTACTGAAGCCACATTAGGAAAAAAAAAGAGCTAGCGTTGATGTCACTGTCAATGACAATCAATCCATCACAACATTCACAATTCACAAAATAGGCCGGGAGGTCAGCGCAAAAAATGCATGTACTTTCTGACAACTGCATTTTTGGTATTACATTAACATGGTGGTGTACAACAATACCCCGGAGTCAGTGAGCTCCTGAGGTTTCTTAGCGTTTGTCGGGGGTGCCAATATATAAAAAAAAATATCATGCAACTACCTCTAAAAGCTGAAAATTTGTGTACTATGGGAAGAAAAATATGAAAAATAGTTTAACGACTGCCAATCACCTGAAATATGTAACAGGGCCTGCCATACATGCTTTAAATTAGCACCACTTTAAAGAAGAAGAATAACTACTACTTATTAAGTAGTACCAAATAACTTTTAAAATTCAAACGGATTCCTCCACCAAATGCTAAGGAACCCAAATGACTGACTCCGGGTATTGATGTACACCACTTTGGTAACTTAATACCAAAAGTTCGTCATTTGGAAAGTACTTGCGTTTTTTGCGCTTACCTCCCGGGCCAAAGCAAAACATGTCATTTGAAAATGACACTGACATTTTAATTTTAAACTACATTTTATGTGTCAACGGTCAGTGTTAACTGTCATTTTATATTCCTAGTGTTTTTTTTTATCATAGGCAACTGAACTTTTAGTATAAATCCCGAAACGGCTTGGGTGATGGTTTTTATCTAATATGTTAGCAGTTACTGCACTAAAAAATTTGGAAAAATAAGCATAATGATGAGCATCTCGATATCTCGAAATGGTTTTGGAATTTCATAGCCTTATAAAATATGAAAACTTGTCAATTTTGTTAAAAACATTAACAGTTGATACTTGTTTCCGTAACTTGGAACGTAATCTTATCCACGTACACGGCATTATGAGTACAGGTACTACATAGAAACATTACAAAAACCATACGATAATGCACCTATTGTGCACGATAATGAACTCTATTGCGTGGACACAAGATCTGACAAAGTGCACTGCATACGTTGGTAGTGAGTGTGAATAGTCAAAACAAACCACATTGCGTGGACAGTGCGTGTCACACATTGACAAAAACGTCAACACATTGAAACAATTTGCACCCACACTTCGATACAGTTATTTTTTAATAGTTTCAGATATTACCAGTAAAATCCAAAATAATTGCGTCCATGTTATGTAACTTTTGTCGACTACGAAAAATTGATAAATTTCGCAATGTTTAATTGAAAAACCAGATTAAAACAATTCTCTGATTAGTTTGTAGAATGAGAATATTTTTTATTGTACATGCGGAGTTAGTTTTAGGCAAGTTTTAGAAGATTTACGAAATTATCGTGGGTCTATCAATAGACCCAATTTTGAACGAATGATTTGAGTGAACATTTTACTATTTAGGGTAGGTCTATCAAAAGACCTTATTTTGAACGAATGATTTGAGTGAACATTGTGGTATCACTGATTATATTATTTTACTGATTATTATTGCTCCTTATCACTATTTATAGTAAATAATTTGCAAAAACTATCTATTTCTAGCCTGCACTATTAAAGCGTCCCGACATTTAAATACAAAAGTGGCTAAAAAAGACAAGTATCCAGGAGAATTTAAAATGAAAAAATACAAAAGTGGCTAAAAAAGACAAGTATCCAGGAGAATTTAAAATAAAATAAAAAAATTGAGTTGGTCATTTTAGCTGGTGCGGTTGACTCCGCTTTCCTTGCAGTTTACAGATGGTTTTTAATTATTTTATAATCAGACTTTCTCAAGCGGTTAACAGACCCTGGCTAAACCTTAGTATAGTGGTCGAGTCATTTCCTTGAACCGCTCGGAGTGAGAGTGAAGGTTAGGTTAGGATGTAAGCGGCAACAGGCGGCTTAGTCCGGAGCGCCGCGATGGGAGTGGAAGGAGGGCGCAGCGAGGCGCTGCGCGTGGCGGCGCTGTGCGCTGCGTGGTACGCGTGCAGCTCGGCCAGCAACGTGGTCGGCAAGCTGGTGCTGACGCAGTTCCCGTTCCCCATGACCGTGACCATGGTACAGCTGCTGGCCACCGTGCTGCTGAGCGGGCCGGCGCTGGCCGCGTGCGCCGTGCGCCGCGACACGGACTACCCGCGCCGCTACTACTGGCGCGTGCTGGTGCCGCTCGCCTTCGCCAAGTTCCTGACCACGGTCTGCTCGCAGGTGTCCATATGGAAGGTGCCCGTGTCGTACGCGCACACAGGTCAGCACTCGTCGTCCGGCCGCGTCGACCGGCGGGCAAGTATCGGCCGCTCACGTGTGGGTTGTGTGCGCAGTGAAGGCGAGCACGCCGCTGTGGACGGCGGCGCTGGCGTACGTGCTGTTCGGCGAGCGGCAGAGCGCGCGCGTGCGCTGGGCGCTCGTGATGATCGCGGCCGGCGTGGGCGTGGCCTCGCTCACCGAGCTGCAGTTCGACGCGCTGGGGCTGGGCGCGGCGCTGGCGGCGGCCGCGCTGCTGTCGCTGCAGCACCTGTACTCGAAGCGCGTGATGCGCGACACGGGCGCGCACCACCTGCGCCTGCTGGCCACGCTCAGCCGGCTGGCGCTGGCGCTGTTCCTGCCGCTGTGGGCGTGGAGCGACGGCGCGGCGCTGTGGGCGGGCGCGGCGCCGCGCGGCGAGGCGGCGGCGCTGCTGGCGGCCGACGGCGCGCTGGCGTGGCTGCAGGCCGTGCTGGCGTTCAGCGTGCTGTCGCGCGTGTCGCCGCTGGGCTACGCCGTGGCGTCGGCCGCCAAGCGCGTGGCCGTGGTGGGCGCCTCGCTGCTGCTGCTGGGCAACCCGGCGCCGCCGGCCAACCTGGCCGGCATGGCGCTGGCGGCGGCCGGCGTGCTCGCCTACAACCGCGCCAAACTGGCCGCGCGCCGCGACGACGCGCCACGCCCGCTGCTGCCCGTGTGATACTAATGTATTCTGACATCATTTTTTACGAAATTAAATTATTTATTATTATTCTAATGGATTTACAAACAATAAGGAATGCTCAAAAATTAAATTTTAATATTTGAGAGTGTACCGTGAACGAGATCAACTTGGCTAAAGAATTGCGAATTAATGACACTGATCACTGCACAGGGTAAATTCAGGTGTCAGAGTTTTTAGGCCTTCAAACCTGAATGCCACCCGGCCTATAAGAACTTACTTACAGGGTGAGCTCTTATATGGGCTCAGATTGTTTTGCCAAGTGTCCAGCATGACCAGACCAAGTATTGCCGTGCAAGTTGAGCTTGCGGTGCGCTCTCTCAACACAATACACAGTGTATTTATTAACTTGGGAGACACATATCACATAGATTATCTTTTTTTATGTTTGACCATCTAGTTCACTTTCAGATTTTGATCACCAATTTTTTTCCTGACAATGTTGACTTCATACACTAGAATTTTACCATTATATATATTTTTTTATTTATATTACGTGTCACATGACATGCACTGACGAGGTATGAGGTAGACCAGCGACACTGAAAATAACCTGGATGCATAACAATGGTCTTATTGGAAATCTATATGGGAGGCAGAAGTGGATAATTCGTGGCTCATGAGATCAAATAAGAGTTTATTGATACAATAAGCCCGATTACAGAGGCGCCAGCGAAAATTTAATAGCAACGTAAAAAGCGTTCTCTCTATCGAATGCCTAAAGTGAAAAAGAAACAGAACTGTGCTATTTAGCTAATATATGGCGATGGCGCCTCTGTAATCGGGCTTAATATGTCTCTTAGCTTAGACATGTAACTTGAAGATAAAAAAATAACACTAAAATAAATCTCATTTCACATAGTTAACCATAGTTACAAATATCTTTATTGGGTCTTAAAAATTACAATTTCCATGATTCTCAGCATTTAACACATGTAGGTAAATATTTTATTTAAAATTGAATTACTTTAGTAAGCAGATTCTGTTATTAGAGGTTTTTTAAGGCTTTTTTATATCATAATTATTTATTTTTTACCTTAAATGGCAAGGAGTTCCTCTTGGACCAACTGCTTTTGCACAACTAGTTGGCATAACCAACTTTGTACTGAATTTGAGTAGTTCCCACTAATCAATGTACTAAAATATTTACATTAATGTTGATTTAATAAAATTTAAATGGGACCACACCAATTGGCAGAATAATTGTGTAGTAACATACATACTTACTTTTTATACCATTGTATATATAGTAGTATCTAATATGTTATACATACCTCACATGCATAATAAGGGACTATTGAATGAAACCATATAATATATAACAAAAATGTTATAATTAACAATAAATTATCAAGAGCATGCATAATTTTATATAATAAATTTCCATAACAGATGAACGATTATGATCTTGATGATAATATCGAATTTTTATGATGGCACTACAGAAACAATTGGAGGAGAAATCTGTTACTAAGGTTGATTATCTGTTACAAGGTAAAAAAATAATTTTAATAATAATTCAAAAGTCATAGGTAATCCCCACAGTCTCAAAATGTTTCTAATTATTTTCAGAGAAAGTTTTTAACATAATCTAAAAACTCAAACACTAAAAGTATCTATCATTCATACTTTGGAAGTCAAAGAGAGGACACTTCTTTTCAACTTAGGTGACCTTTATCTCACAAATGGTACATCAGACAAAAAAATAGGATGTCTGTTAACATGTTACCTGTCCCCATACACTTTTTTCCAGAACCTCATATGTCCATTAATATGTAGAAAAGGAATATTCGGTCTTGCACACCCACACGTCCACCACAAGTACTACCACAAGTCCAGGAAGTTCGAGCTCACAGAGTAACACAATGAACCGTGTACTGCCAACGGTGCATGGACATGATAGGACCTGGCAGCATGTACCTAATTCGGACACTGGACAGGTAATGTGTTAAGTCAGTTTACAGATGATAATTTTACATGATAATGTCATAGGAAAACATTGTTGACTCAACAACTCAAACAAGCCGAATGCTTAGGCCAATGGTGCCTCTCTATCGCTTGTTCTGCACACTCGCTTGCATTGCCCGCTCAGCTGGAACAAGACGTTTTCGTGCATACAGCTGGTGTTCATAGATTTTTAAGATGTTATCACATCAAAAAGTGATTTATAAAACCTTAAAATAAATAAAAATAGCCTTTGTTCTCTAGTATCTAACCTTATAAAACATTCTTTTTTCTACAAATTTCTTTTATACTAGGTTGTCCACCCTGGACATAGGCCTCCTCTAGAAGTTGCCAGTGCTCCCTATCTCTGGCTTTCCTGCGCCACCCTGGCAGCAGGTCATCTTCCCATATTTTCTGTGGTCGTCCCCTCATCCGCTTTAATTTTTATGAAACCTTGCATTCATTTTAAAAACCCTAACCCTTGACCAAAAAGAAGAAAAAGTAGCATTTGGCAATTTAGAATTGCTAAAAGGAGTAGTGTACAGTCTCATAGATCTCTATGACAAGCCAAGCAATAGGTGCACATGATAACTCTAAACTCAGTGAGTTTATTCCGAGTCTAAAAGTGTATGATACTCAGTAAATTAAGACAAGACACCTCTTGAGATGTCATAATGGCCAACTCTATTAGACAAACATAGTTGGTGAATAAATTTATTTTAAGGTCAAGATATCAAGAATGTTTCTTGTAAGTTCTCCCCTTTTGGGTATAATGACTACAGATTGTCAACATGATAAGTTAGGAAGCCAATTAAAGGCATAGGCATACACAAGATCAATGCATGCACTGAGTACTATCACACCGTATGCACCAGGTAAGACGACAAGCGCTGCGTTCACATCGTCTTCATAGTGATGAAGTAAGTTCCTGTGCTAGCGTCAGAAGCACTCAGGTCGATTCTGGATTTCCGAGACGAGAGCTCGCTCTACGAGCGGCAACGTGAAGCGGTCGAAGGCCGCACCGCAGCAGACGTAGACGGGGCGGTCGAGCAGGCGCGCCAGGCGGCCGGCCAGCGGCAGCGCGGCGCCCTCCGCGGCGGCGCCCAGCAGCGGCGTGGCGCCCGCGCCCGGCACTGCCAGCGCCGCGTCCGCCAGCCGCGGCTCCGCGTCAGCCGCGCCCAGCCACACCAGCACGGAGCCCTGCACGCGCAGCGCCGCGCACCGGCACACTGCGCCGCCACCGCTGCTCACGGAGAACTCGTGCACTTGCCAACCGCTGCGCCGATACACCACACGCCTGGAGGAACTCGCCCTGCGAGGCGAACCTCCTATTTCCAACATCGTTCAAACAATGTACAACAGTTATCACTTTAAGTTAATAACAAACTAACAAGTCAATACCGTTTAAGGGGTTAGAACCTGTGGCTTTAAGATAAGAACATGTAAATCAGTAAAACATTATACTTTCTCTATGCAGTAAATGTCTCGTTGAGTAGGAAGGCACTTCTTTTTTTGTTTGTAATCACCATTCGTTGCCAACTTTGCCAATGCCCATGTCCCTACTTTTCCAAAAACCGAAAGCAAATTCTCTCGGAAAACGATTTTTTTTTAAATAATTTATTCACGACCATGGATACAGAGTCCTTCAGTCGAAGTCTTAATATCCTTTAGTTTGTGGTCTTAAATAATAAAAAAAATACAAACATTTCTATGTTTGTATTTTTTTTATTATTTAATAGAGAAATAAAAATATTAAACTTAACTTAATCTTTTCAACAGTATTCAAAATATACTTATAAATAGGTTTGTAAAAAACTTCACTTTTTAGTAAACCCTCAATACGGCGGGGAACACTAATTGAGTTACGAGCTGCTATGTCACTACAATTGTAATGTCACTGGCTAAAATTAACACTTTCACTGCTGAAAACACGTACGTCAGTGTTTTCGATTTTCACAGCCCGGGGCGGCTACACGCGCCAGGCGTGATGCACCGAATTCCATAGGACGGTGCGACAACCCACACGCGTGTGTGTTTTATCAGAAGTAACGTCAATGCGTGCAAACGTGCGAGGCGTGTGCGACGATTTAAAAAAAAAAACACTACAAAATGTAGAAAATAACATAGTTTTTATGCTACTCTATCAAATATATAATGTGAAATGTGTAAATATAACATGCTGGCAAATTTTTAATCTAGTTATTTTTAATTTATACTTTGGCATAATAATATATTAATTTACTAAAGTATTAAACTTTATTATTAGGTATTAAAGCATTGACTATGCATTGTTGTCCTGAAAATATTAAAAGGACATGTTCTTTTTTGTATAGGACTTTGGCTCAATGACGGGCTCCAAACTATAATAGGGAGAAAAATCAACTTAATTCGATGAGGCACAGTGTTTTTTAATCGAACAGTCAATTAAAAAGCAAACATTTTTTTTTTCCTTTGCGTTATTGCCATATTAACAGCTATTATTATTATTATTATTTTTAATTATTCGCCCACTTTTGGGCAGGCTAAAGCCTTTAAGGCCATACCGCCTAGTCTTACGTATTCTTTGATTCTATATTTTCTTTGACTTTTCTTCTTCTTAGTAAAGCTGTGGTGAGTTTACTAGAAGCTTCGATGGAGTTTTGAAGACAACACGAAAAGACATGTTTTACCACATTCTACTACTTGCCTACACTCATGCTCGTATTTCAGCTTTCATTAATAAATGAAATACCACAACTTTTGCACTATTGTATTGATAACATGTATTGATAACATACTAACAAACACAAATCAATATAAGGTAGAAATAATTAATATGGGAAGTTTGACTGATCATACAGCGCAAAAAATACAGATCAAGACAAACATTAGCTTCAAAGAAAAATACTGGTATGTAGAAAAGAGAAAAATTGACATTCACTTAGATATTTTTATCAAATATATATCACAACTGAGTTTTTCAAGCGTGTATGAGGAAACAGATGCTAATAAAGCATATGAAAAATTTATAGAGCTGTTTAGTTTAATATTCAACTTATGTACCTATTCAAAGAGAAAAAATATTCCACAAGAAAAAACCAAATTGGAAAACCCCAGGTATTGCAATTTCAAGTAAACAAAAGAGGGAACTATACATTAAACAATGTTCTAAAAACTCTGCAGAACATCAAGAAAATTACAAAAAATATTCTAAGACACTGAAGCGAGTTATACAGTATTCAAAGAAAGCTGCGAACATAAAATATATACAAAAAAGCACAAATAAATCCAAAGCAACTTGGGGTATAGTTAAACAATATACATGCTCTACAAATAGTATACGTACAACTATTGAAAGCTTAAAAGTTGACAATAAAGAAGTGTCTGACCAAAAATATATTTGTAATAAAATTAACGAGCATTTCATATATATAAATAACCTTTCACAAGAGAAAACTAACAAAATTAAGCACTTAACAGCAAAAAATGATAAATCTATTTTTTTGACTCCGGTAGACAGTTGTGAAATCAAAAGTATTGTTAAAAAGCTAAAGAATAAAAAGTCTTGTGGCCATGATAGCATTTCTATGCAGTTAATAAAAAGTTGCATCAACTTTATCGCTGACCCGCTCGTTCACATAGTAAATTTATTGATATCTACAGGATGCTTTCCCGAAGAACTGAAACGAGCAATAATTAAACCCATCCATAAAAAAGGACCGAAAAATGACATAAACAATTATAGGCCTATTGCAATCTTACCATGTTTTTCAAAAATATTCGAAAAAGTAATATTTAACCGGCTATACTCATTTCTAGACAAGCATAACATTCTTAGTGACAAACAGTTTGGGTTTAGAAAAAGCAAAAATACGTCACTAGCCATATTTAATATGCTAAAACGGGTATGGGATGACATTAACTCAAAGAAACCAGGAGTGGCATTGTTCCTAGATATGTCCAAAGCCTTTGATTGTGTTGTTCATGAAACACTATTAAGAATACTGGAACACATTGGCATCAGAGGACATGCTCTTAGACTTTTAGAATCCTATTTAAAAAACCGTACTCAAGCCACTTCTCTTCTCGTATACAACAGTAAGTCGAAAACAATAGAACAAATCCAGTCTGAATTCGAGAAAATTACACTAGGAGTTCCCCAAGGAAGTATTTTAGGGCCACTTTTATTCTTAATTTATATCAATGAATTGCCGAAATTTACTAAAGATATGTGTGTTATGTTTGCCGATGACGCGACTCTATACATACCTAAAAAATCATCCAATGAAGTTTTCGAAAGAGACATTAATCACAAACTGGATGAAATTGTTACGTGGCTAGATGCTATGAACTTAAAAGTGAACATCGATAAAACCAAACTTATTAACTTTAGATCCTACAAACAAAAGACAATAGAACTAAACATCACGAACAAAGGAAATAGTGTACAGCTTGTTGAAAATACAAATTTTTTAGGAGTAACAATAGATAGTCACTTAAACTGGAAAGATCATATACTTAAAGTAAACAGTAAATTATCTCAATATTGCTACGCTTTATCCGTTATTAAAAATGCTACTAACAAAAATATCGCTACAAATTCATATTATGGTAACGTCTATCCCCATCTGAGTTACGGAATTATCTTCTGGGGAAATTCTGCGAATATACAGTCAACTTTTATTCTTCAAAAACGATGTCTTAGAGTCATATTTAATTTAAAGTGTACAGACTCATTACGAAATATATTTAAATTAAATGGTTTTTTTGACATTGACGGGTATCTATATTTTTGAAATATGTTTGTTCGTAAAAAACAATGAGCAATATTTTGTCGAAAACCAGTCAAACCGTGCTGACATTTTACGCTCAAAACAAAAGTATAACATAGGTATACCGCAAGTTAATAATGCCATGTTTGCAAAAGGGTCATTTTACAGTGCTATCAAAGTATACAATCATTTACCACTGGAATTTAAAACCCTCAAAATGTCAATATTCAAATCTAAGTTAAAAGCCTGGCTGATTAAAAAAGCTTTTTATTCGACAAAAGAATACTTCAATGATGATTGAATATACCTAGTAAATAACCACTTGCTAAACATGTCATATTTTATTAACTTTTTAACTAGCCCTTCTTTTTCTTCTTCTTTCTTTGGAGTCTATGCGTTGTAATTTGTAATATCTCTGCACAAACTAAAGAGATAATAGGCCCGATTCCAGAGTCACCACGTTAAAATTCTCTAAAGTTAGTGACTGCTTAAATTAAAGTTAATTAGTCAGAAACTGCTATTATAAAGGCACCACTTAGTTAAAAATTGAACGATGGCTAACTCTGTTTAGGTTCATCTAAAGGAAGTTCACAGATAAAAAAATGTACTTAAAAATATAATGTAATGCCGTCTACACACCATCAAGTGACCGGCTTGACAGCGATTTAGTTCAATTTTTTAATATTATCTGTGGCTTCGTCGATTTAAAAATTAAGAAAGAGGTAGTCAGTGTTACAAGTTAATTACCACTTCCACATATTATTGCTTAAACAATTTTTATAATAGTATTTCGGGCTTCATAAATAAAAACATTTAAGCAAGTGACCTGGGGCTCTATTTTGAACTTCGAACGACTTCAACGTATACGGAACTTTCATAGATTTTATGAAGAATCCGTAGTAAAGTTCATTCTCCCTCCATACAAGCTCCCTACACGTCTGAACCGCACGAAAGTCAAAAGGGATGCCCCAGGGGCATGATTTTTAAGTTTCGTACACGACCGTATATGGAACTTGTATGGAACTTGCAAAATGGCTAGGACGAATACGCAACATTACGGATTCTCCATACAATCTGTCAAAGTTCTGATGCGTTCGAAATTAAAAAATCGTGCCCCCGGGGCATTGTTTTTGACTTTCGTATTGGCTCGGCCGTATACGGAATTTGTATGAAGACAGCAAGGACGTAAACGTAACTTTACGGATTCTTTACACAATCTGTCGAAGTGCCGTAAGCGTACAAACCGTTCAAAGTTCAGAAATAGAGTCCCAGAAACATTATTTTTGACGTATGTAAGTATTAAACTTGTATGAAGACGGCTAGGTCATATACGCAACTTTGAGGATCTTTCGTACTATCTGTCAAAGTTAATACGTATACGTTTGAAAATCAGAAAAAGAGCCACATACCACAGAACGCATTCAGTGCAAGTGCACAAATATGCAGCGCAAATGGTTCTTTTAGTAGAACAACTATCCGTCAATAGGATTTTAGTTTTGAGTAAAGTTTAGAGTTAATGTTGTTGTTAATCATAAGCGTATAAAATGCATACATTAATTTAAAAAAAATATTCATTTCCGCGATATAAAACTTTACCAAGATCGTTTGTATAACGTATTTCATCACATTAAAAACAAAACAACAACGTAAGACACCGAGACGAAAGTAAAGCCGGGGTTTTTTTAATTCATATTGTGGCAACACTCCCACCATTATTATATTTTACAAAACAAAATTGTTTGGTTTTTATTTCGTTTTGCTTTGCTAGGTACTTAGCTTTTAAGGTAAATAATAGTCCCAGCCAGTAAAACATAATTATAAAGGATCCAAAGGCGTTATCACACACAATAGGTATTGCTGCGGCGGACAAGAAATATGCTTAAACGAATTGATCGTAATAAGATAACAAGGCTTTTTGAGCAGTTAATAAGCTAAACAGGCTGTAAATAGGTAGGTATTCGCTAATTACAGGAAAATACAGACTTCTATTGTCATCTTGTTTCCAGGAAAATAAACTTTTCTCAAAACTAAAAAAAGTTGTAAGTACCTATATAAATGTTGTTTTTATTTTCAGATCAGCAGCGGCTAAAACGTCTGCAGGTGGTCTACAGCACTTTCCAAGCTTACTACTAAAGATTACTACATTGAAAACACCAATGACGGTACTAAGACAAACCATGAGAAGGCAAACTCCCTAAAAATGTGAAATTGTGTAAAATATCAGTGTTTGTGTCTGTGTTAGTGCTAGATGCAGGTTGCTGTGATGTTAGCTACAAGCTGCGGACAACCCAACCCTGGCGCAGATGTGAAGTGAGCTTCAGTCAGGATCGGGCTATCTGCAGTTTGTAGCTAACATCACAGCTGACAAGATGTATGATTCGGTCTGTAAAATATTTATGTTCTAAATTATCTACAAGCTGCACAAAACTCAAACCTTACGCAGCTGTTATGTGAGATTGTCAGGATTGGGTTTTGCACAGCTCGTAGCTAACTTCAAAGCAGCTAAAAAGTTAGATATAGCCTATAAAAGTCCTTAAACATTGTATTAATAGACCGAGACGTACAACTAGGTAGCTATTATGTTCGGCTGGTACACTTATCCTAACCTAACCCAACCCTAAGCGCAGATGTGAAGTGAGCTTCAGTCAGGATCGGGCTATCCGCAGTTTGTAGCTAACATCACAGCCGACAAGTTGTATGATTCGGTCTGTAAGTTGATTTAGCCTATAAAAGTCCTTAAATATTGTATAAATAGACCGAGACACCACTAGGTAGCTGTTATGTTCGGCTGGTACACTAATCCCTACCAAGCTATGTTAGATAAGAGTTGTGGATAACCAAAATCCTCACACAGATGCTATGTGAGCTTCAGTAAGGATTGGGAGCCTGTAGCTAACATCACTGCCGCCAAGTTGTATGATTCTACTTAAGTGATGCTATAGTTTACATTTTAAGTTTTCTTACATAAATATATTATACATGATTAGTCATTACTACTATTTTTAACACATGTTCTAAATTATTAATTGTAAATAAGTGTTTTGTTACATTCTACTTATTGATATAAATATTGTAACCTGACTTGTACATAAATAAGACACAAAATAAATGAATTTGAATACCTATTATAGAAGAAAGCATTTCATATTATAATTGATGTGGTGTTCTTGTGATCTTTTATTGGACTGTTATTTGTTAAGCTGAAACTTACCTACTGAATACTAATATATTTTTAGTAATTAACTACCTTTATCAAGTGATAGGTAAAATAAAGCTGATGGGTAATAAAAAGTGATTGATATTAAAAACTGCCTGGTAATTGAATGACTGTATCGAATAATTATTTTTGTATTGAATTAAATCTTTTCTTATTTCTTTCTGTAGTTTTGCTTTGCCCTGCCAAGGAAAATACAAACCACAATATAATCAAGTCTATCATTTATTTAGCCGATATAACAATCTGTATCTTCCTCATCTTGTTATGGCTCCTGGTTGAAGTCTTGACACGATGATCAATTTAGGATGATGATTACATATTAGGGCCATTACTATACATCGAACTGGTTCACAACTTCCTAGTCTTGTTTCTAAAGTTGGTCATCGAGAGGTATCTGGAAATTAATTTAATCGATAAAAATGTGTATAACTACTACATAATTATTTGAAACGTAGAGTCAGTAACAAAAATACCAAAATGTACAAAACCTGATAGCGTTCTCTACATATATGTAGAACAAACAAGCAACCAGAACATGGGTACTGAATAACAACTTATAAAATGTAAGCAATAAATAATTATCAAATTACAACTATTACCCTAGTGCAATATTTCACTATTCTCGCTGGTATAGGTCGAATCAAACTTGTTAGCGACTGTGGATGTAGCTGCGAGCTGTGTGAACCCAGTCCTCATGCTGCTTGTAGGCTGACTGAAGTCAGGATTGGGTTTTGCGCTCCTTGTAGCATATTTCACAGCGGCCAAGAAGTTTGAGATCCGCCCGTAATGCCGGGTCCTATGTATGTTTTAGCAAATAGGGTTTTAAGTTTGTTTAAAGCACAATTCTACTGTCATAGGCAAGCTCACATAAGAATTATTAATGACATAGGCCTCCGCTAGAGATATCTAATAAGACTATATGGAAGCGGCTTACATTTAGTACAATCATGCAGTCTTGATAACATCTGTACACTTTGACATCCTACTTTGCACTTGCCGATTGTTGTGATCTTCATTTGAGAACTTGACTCTGTCAGTTGCCCAACTATGGGCCCTGCCGAGCCGACAGCTAATTCAACTTGTCAATCCGCGGAGCTATATTAATTACTTTGCTTCTTCTATGCATATCCTCATTTCTAATTGGATGTAATGGATAGCTTATTATAATTAGATAGCTACTATTAATACATTCCATCCATCCATCAGACATATGACGTCCACTGCTGGACATAGGTCTCCCCTATGGATCTCCAATAAGATCGGTTGGAAACGGCTTGCATCTAGTGTGATCCTACGGATTAATAAATTGCATGGACAGAAATGTAACTAGGTAAATTACTTACCTAGTTACATTTCTGTGTGTACAAATGTACTTCTTATCTTTGCTTTCCACAAAATGGTAATCCTTTCTTTGTTTCAACAAAAATGTGGTCGGTATGATGAGGTGGATTAATTTGACTCGTTAAGTCCAGCTGTTTCATTCTAGTTTTTGCTGAAAATCATTGTAAGACAGTTTCGTCAACATTTTTGTCATCGCGAATTCACATGAAATATAACTAAAATCAATATTTATAGGAACACCATCAGCTATGTTAAATGTAACTAAGTACATTTAATTGGAGAAAAACACAGCATTTCTTCTTTATAACTTACTTTTGAGCTTAATTATTTTTAACCACCATCTAATTCGGTACTGGTTAAAAACATAACCTCAATTCATTAAAATTCTTAAAGATGACGTCAGACAGCTCTAAAAGTGTGTCTCCAGAATACCAAATTCGCCTAAATCTCTAAATGTAGTTAGATTTAGTTGGTTTTCATTCATTCGATTTAAAATTTGAATGTGACAGTGACAGTGACATTTCTAAATGGGGACTCCGTAATACGATTAGGATTTTTAGCAAATTTGAGGCCTTTAGGTCGGTTAGCTAGTTAGATGGTACCGCCATAATTGGCCCTAATGTGTATCTCTATTGAATACTGTATCTCTGTGAGTCTATTTAAAAAACAATGTAGATGTCATGTTTTATAATATTATTACAGTTAGTAAGTAGTAGGTAGTTAGTAATTCTATGCACAAGTGGCCAAAGAGTATATTATTATAGATGCACTTGGCTAATAAAAACAAAACATTAACATTATTGTACTATGTCCATCCATCCATCAGCCGTAAGACGTCCACTGCTGGACATAGGCCTCCCCAATGGATTTCCAATAAGGCCGGTTGGAAGCGGCCTGCATCCAGCGCGTTCCTGCGATCTTTATTATATCGTCAGTCCACCTGGTCGGTGGACGTCCTACGCTGCGCTTGCTGGTCCGTGGTCTCCATTCGAGAACTTTACTGCCCCATCGGCCATCCGTTCTCCGAACTATGTGCCCTGCCCATTGCCACTTTAATTTGCTAATCCGCTGGGCTATGTCGGTAACTTTGGTTCGTCTGCGGATCTCCTCATTTCTGATTCGATCTCGCAGAGAGACGCCGAGCATAGCCCTCTCCATAGCACGTTGGGCTATCCTGAGCTTATTCATAAGGCCCACAGTAAAAGACCACGTTTCAGTTCCATATGTCATCACTGGCAACACACAACTATCGAAAACTTTCGTCTTGAGGCACTGAGGTATATCAGATGAAAAGACGTCACGCAGTTTTCCGAAGGCTGCCCAACCGAGTTGGATTCGGCTATTGACCTCTTTCTTGAAGTTGGACTTACCTAGCTGGACTACTTGTCCTAGGTAGACGTACGAGTCAACAACTTCAAGAACCGAGCTCTCAACAGATATTGGGGTGGGTACGACATGGGCATTACACATGACTTTTGTTTTATCCATGTTCATTTTGAGACCCACCTGTTGAGAAACTCGATTGAGGCCTTCGAGCATCGTGCTGAGCTCTTCCATCGATTTCGCCATGACCACGATATCGTCGGCAAACCGAAGGTGAGTGATGTATTCGCCATTGATGTTGATGCCAAATCCTTTCCATTCCAGGAGCTTAAAGGCGTTCTCCAAAGTGGCAGTAAACAGTTTCGGAGATATCACATCTCCCTGTCTGACGCCTCTTTTCAAAGGGATCGCCTTCGAGCTCTCTTCCTGTACTCGGACCGACATAGTGGCGTTATTATACAAACACTTCATCACTTCGATATACCGATAGTCAATACGGCATCGCTGAAGAGACTCAAGCACAGCCCATGTCTCGACCGAATCAAAGGCTTTCTCATAGTCCACAAACGCTAAGCAAAGTGGCAAATTATACTCTTCAGTCTTCTGTATAACTTGCCGCAGCGTATGGATGTGGTCCATGGTGCTAAAGCCTTTTCGGAAGCCGGCTTGTTCGGAAGGCTGGAAGTCATCAAGCCTGCGCTCGAGACGATTCGTAATGACCCTTGAAAACAGCTTATAAACATGGCTCAGAAGCGAGATGGGTCTGTAATTCTTCAATAAGGTGTTGTCACCTTTTTTAAAGAATAGCACCACCACGCTTCTGTTCCATGCTTCCGGCGTTATGCCCTCGAGGACGACGGTGTTGAAAAGCTTCTGAAGGACTTTAAGTAGCGGTTTACCACCCGCTTTCAGAAGCTCTGAAGTGATTCCGTCATCACCCGGTGCCTTGTTGTTTTTAAGCTGATTCAAGGCCATTCTAATCTCGTACAGGCTGATGTCCGGGATGTCTTCGGTGAAGTGTCGAGTCAGCTTGGCTCTCGGGTCTTTAGCCGTGCTGTCAACAGGCTTAGCTACCGAAGCGTATAACTGTCCATAGAACCCTTCGATCTCCTCCAATACCTCTGCCTTGGTCGACGTCATGCTGCCGTCCTCTCTCTTTAGCTTTGTCAGCTGGCTTTGCCCAATAGACAAACTCCTTGCAAACACTTTAGAGCCTTTGTTTCGCTCGATAGTCTCTTTAATTTGTTTGGTTTTAAAGAGACGTATATCACGCCGCAAGGATTTAGAAATTTGTCTATTGAGCTGCCTATATGACGCAGCGTCCCTAGTAGACTGCAGTCTTAACAAACGTCGTTCAGCCATGAGGTCTGAAGTGTGATCGGATAGTTTCTGGGTTTTATTTGAACGGCGTGGTCTAAAAAACTTAGAACCCACCGTCTGGACAGTTTCTACGAGCCTATTATTGATCTCATCCACCGACGCAAGATTCTCTAGGCAAGCAAAACTATTTGAGAGCTCTAGCTAAAAGCTTTCGGGGTTTTGGATGTGGGCGAGAGTAGGCCGGAGCGTAGACTTCATCAGACGAGACCTTTCAAGTCTAACGTTCACATTCAATGTGCCTCTTACCAATCTGTGATCACTACCGGTTTTCACCCGGTTGATCACGGAGACATCATCGAATATTCGTCTATATACTATGTACGCGTACATAAATATTGCACGCCCGAAGAGGGCAGAACTGTGTTACTATATGAAAATTATTTATAAGACCTTTGTACCAGTTTTATGCAATAAATGATTCTGATTCTGATTATTAATACTGATAGAAACACAAGTTTTAGAAAATAATTCAATGCGGCGACATGATTTTCTCGCGTTCCCGCCAAAACTCCTAACCGCTATTAAAGTCATCCACCATGTTGTGGATCATGGATGTAAGAAAGGAGTCAATCGGCAACAAGATTCAAAAATCTGCAGATTTAAATGTCACGGTTGTCCAAAAAAGTCATCGCCAGATCTATCAGGTTTGTAAAACATCGAAGTCCATTAGCGTAACCATGTCGTCCATAATAAGAATTGAATTGTCGCAAAGGCAAAGATATCACACACAATGCATTCGTACATTTAAAGCCGAATGAGATAAAACAATAGCAAACCGTAAACAGTATTACCAGTTTCTATTTTCTTAGTTCCTAGAAAAATGAGGCGAAATTCTTAAATAACAAATATAATGCATGCAGTTGTAGTAGGATGATTTGATACCTACATTGTATTTTCGCAATCACTAAGATTGAAAAATGTCGTAGCTCATCTCAAAACAATTATGCGTGTTTTCGCGAAATTCCTTAGATATTCGCGACAAAACTATTTATCAAATCATACTACGACACTCATATTTAGCATGAAGATCCTTTATCATTTTAAAATAATAATGCCTATGATCGATAAAATAAGATAAAAAAATCCCTGCGTTTAAATTCAATTACCAATCGAGTTAAAATTCCCCGTGATTCGGGTGATTTCCCATTCTCTAGGTACACTAGATGGCGGAAAATTCAAATCGTGGGTTACCAGGCCTGCGATAATAATAAATGTTTTGCTTTTTTTCTAAAGCGTTTGGATTTTTTTCAGAATTGTTTCGTGATTCGTCATATTTTTGTCTATAAGATAAAAGCGAGCCAGGTATGGGCCAGGTTTGAGAACATCACCTACTAATAACAAAGTACAAATGGTGATAAGTTGATGGGTTCTTAAGCAGCTCTTTAATACAGCGCGGGACTAACTCAATGTTATCATAAAGTTCAAGAAGCCCATCCATTAGCACAAGGCGCTGAATGCCAAATGATGGGCACTTTTTGAAGAGATTAAGAGAGAAAAAAAGTTAGCAAGGGTTGCTAACTTTTTTTACAAAAAAATAAAGTCTATGAAGAATATTTTTTTATTGCACAATGTAGTGTACATAACAACTATAACTAATTGTAGTACAAAACATAGACCCCGTTAGGGCGCTGCAAGAGAACAATACTCTTAATTACTTATTACTAATTTATGCTAAGTCTAACAATGTACCTATAATATAGGTATTTAATAAAAAAAAATTACAATTTAGTAATAGAGTTGCAATATACTATAGTAATTTCACAAGCTATACACAGGCTATTTTAGATTTTATTATGTTACTATACTAAGTGTTATGTTACAATTATTATTATTTAATAAGTTACCATTCGTCTTCCATAAAATCTTGAATGGAATAGTACGCTTTCTCTAAAAGCTTCGTTATTAAACAGTATTTGAGAAAAATGAACAGTATTTTATTTATTTGTTGTTTATAAATAGGTACATATTTTAGAGCTTCTTGTACAACTTACTAATTTACTAGGCCCGATTCCAGAGTCACCACGTTAAAATTCTCTAAAGTTAGTGACTGCTTAAATTAAAGTTAATTAGTCAGAAACTGCTATTATAAAGGCACCACTTAGTTAAAAATTGAACGATGGCTAACTCTGTTTAGGTTCATCTAAAGGAAGTTCACAGATAAAAAAATGTACTTAAAAATATAATGTAATGCCGTCTACACACCATCAAGTGACCGGCTTGACAGCGATTTAGTTCAATTTTTTAATATTATCTGTGGCTTCGTCGATTTAAAAATTAAGAAAGAGGTAGTCAGTGTTACAAGTTAATTACCACTTCCACATATTATTGCTTAAACAATTTTTATAATAGTATTTCGGGCTTCATAAATAAAAACATTTAAGCAAGTGACCTGGGGCTCTATTTTGAACTTCGAACGACTTCAACGTATACGGAACTTTCATAGATTTTATGAAGAATCCGTAGTAAAGTTCATTCTCCCTCCATACAAGCTCCCTACACGTCTGAACCGCACGAAAGTCAAAAGGGATGCCCCAGGGGCATGATTTTTAAGTTTCGTACACGACCGTATATGGAACTTGTATGGAACTTGCAAAATGGCTAGGACGAATACGCAACATTACGGATTCTCCATACAATCTGTCAAAGTTCTGATGCGTTCGAAATTAAAAAATCGTGCCCCCGGGGCATTGTTTTTGACTTTCGTATTGGCTCGGCCGTATACGGAATTTGTATGAAGACAGCAAGGACGTAAACGTAACTTTACGGATTCTTTACACAATCTGTCGAAGTGCCGTAAGCGTACAAACCGTTCAAAGTTCAGAAATAGAGTCCCAGAAACATTATTTTTGACGTATGTAAGTATTAAACTTGTATGAAGACGGCTAGGTCATATACGCAACTTTGAGGATCTTTCGTACTATCTGTCAAAGTTAATACGTATACGTTTGAAAATCAGAAAAAGAGCCACATACCACAGAACGCATTCAGTGCAAGTGCACAAATATGCAGCGCAAATGGTTCTTTTAGTAGAACAACTATCCGTCAATAGGATTTTAGTTTTGAGTAAAGTTTAGAGTTAATGTTGTTGTTAATCATAAGCGTATAAAATGCATACATTAATTTAAAAAAAATATTCATTTCCGCGATATAAAACTTTACCAAGATCGTTTGTATAACGTATTTCATCACATTAAAAACAAAACAACAACGTAAGACACCGAGACGAAAGTAAAGCCGGGGTTTTTTTAATTCATATTGTGGCAACACTCCCACCATTATTATATTTTACAAAACAAAATTGTTTGGTTTTTATTTCGTTTTGCTTTGCTAGGTACTTAGCTTTTAAGGTAAATAATAGTCCCAGCCAGTAAAACATAATTATAAAGGATCCAAAGGCGTTATCACACACAATAGGTATTGCTGCGGCGGACAAGAAATATGCTTAAACGAATTGATCGTAATAAGATAACAAGGCTTTTTGAGCAGTTAATAAGCTAAACAGGCTGTAAATAGGTAGGTATTCGCTAATTACAGGAAAATACAGACTTCTATTGTCATCTTGTTTCCAGGAAAATAAACTTTTCTCAAAACTAAAAAAAGTTGTAAGTACCTATATAAATGTTGTTTTTATTTTCAGATCAGCAGCGGCTAAAACGTCTGCAGGTGGTCTACAGCACTTTCCAAGCTTACTACTAAAGATTACTACATTGAAAACACCAATGACGGTACTAAGACAAACCATGAGAAGGCAAACTCCCTAAAAATGTGAAATTGTGTAAAATATCAGTGTTTGTGTCTGTGTTAGTGCTAGATGCAGGTTGCTGTGATGTTAGCTACAAGCTGCGGACAACCCAACCCTGGCGCAGATGTGAAGTGAGCTTCAGTCAGGATCGGGCTATCTGCAGTTTGTAGCTAACATCACAGCTGACAAGATGTATGATTCGGTCTGTAAAATATTTATGTTCTAAATTATCTACAAGCTGCACAAAACTCAAACCTTACGCAGCTGTTATGTGAGATTGTCAGGATTGGGTTTTGCACAGCTCGTAGCTAACTTCAAAGCAGCTAAAAAGTTAGATATAGCCTATAAAAGTCCTTAAACATTGTATTAATAGACCGAGACGTACAACTAGGTAGCTATTATGTTCGGCTGGTACACTTATCCTAACCTAACCCAACCCTAAGCGCAGATGTGAAGTGAGCTTCAGTCAGGATCGGGCTATCCGCAGTTTGTAGCTAACATCACAGCCGACAAGTTGTATGATTCGGTCTGTAAGTTGATTTAGCCTATAAAAGTCCTTAAATATTGTATAAATAGACCGAGACACACCACTAGGTAGCTGTTATGTTCGGCTGGTACACTAATCCCTACCAAGCTATGTTAGATAAGAGTTGTGGATAACCAAAATCCTCACACAGATGCTATGTGAGCTTCAGTAAGGATTGGGAGCCTGTAGCTAACATCACTGCCGCCAAGTTGTATGATTCTACTTAAGTGATGCTATAGTTTACATTTTAAGTTTTCTTACATAAATATATTATACATGATTAGTCATTACTACTATTTTTAACACATGTTCTAAATTATTAATTGTAAATAAGTGTTTTGTTACATTCTACTTATTGATATAAATATTGTAACCTGACTTGTACATAAATAAGACACAAAATAAATGAATTTGAATACCTATTATAGAAGAAAGCATTTCATATTATAATTGATGTGGTGTTCTTGTGATCTTTTATTGGACTGTTATTTGTTAAGCTGAAGCTTACCTACTGAATACTAATATATTTTTAGTAATTAACTACCTTTATCAAGTGATAGGTAAAATAAAGCTGATGGGTAATAAAAAGTGATTGATATTAAAAACTGCCTGGTAATTGAATGACTGTATCGAATAATTATTTTTGTATTGAATTAAATCTTTTCTTATTTCTTTCTGTAGTTTTGCTTTGCCCTGCCAAGGAAAATACAAACCACAATATAATCAAGTCTATCATTTATTTAGCCGATATAACAATCTGTATCTTCCTCATCTTGTTATGGCTCCTGGTTGAAGTCTTGACACGATGATCAATTTAGGATGATGATTACATATTAGGGCCATTACTATACATCGAACTGGTTCACAACTTCCTAGTCTTGTTTCTAAAGTTGGTCATCGAGAGGTATCTGGAAATTAATTTAATCGATAAAAATGTGTATAACTACTACATAATTATTTGAAACGTAGAGTCAGTAACAAAAATACCAAAATGTACAAAACCTGATAGCGTTCTCTACATATATGTAGAACAAACAAGCAACCAGAACATGGGTACTGAATAACAACTTATAAAATGTAAGCAATAAATAATTATCAAATTACAACTATTACCCTAGTGCAATATTTCACTATTCTCGCTGGTATAGGTCGAATCAAACTTGTTAGCGACTGTGGATGTAGCTGCGAGCTGTGTGAACCCAGTCCTCATGCTGCTTGTAGGCTGACTGAAGTCAGGATTGGGTTTTGCGCTCCTTGTAGCATATTTCACAGCGGCCAAGAAGTTTGAGATCCGCCCGTAATGCCGGGTCCTATGTATGTTTTAGCAAATAGGGTTTTAAGTTTGTTTAAAGCACAATTCTACTGTCATAGGCAAGCTCACATAAGAATTATTAATGACATAGGCCTCCGCTAGAGATATCTAATAAGACTATATGGAAGCGGCTTACATTTAGTACAATCATGCAGTCTTGATAACATCTGTACACTTTGACATCCTACTTTGCACTTGCCGATTGTTGTGATCTTCATTTGAGAACTTGACTCTGTCAGTTGCCCAACTATGGGCCCTGCCGAGCCGACAGCTAATTCAACTTGTCAATCCGCGGAGCTATATTAATTACTTTGCTTCTTCTATGCATATCCTCATTTCTAATTGGATGTAATGGATAGCTTATTATAATTAGATAGCTACTATTAATACATTCCATCCATCCATCAGACATATGACGTCCACTGCTGGACATAGGTCTCCCCTATGGATCTCCAATAAGATCGGTTGGAAACGGCTTGCATCTAGTGTGATCCTACGGATTAATAAATTGCATGGACAGAAATGTAACTAGGTAAATTACTTACCTAGTTACATTTCTGTGTGTACAAATGTACTTCTTATCTTTGCTTTCCACAAAATGGTAATCCTTTCTTTGTTTCAACAAAAATGTGGTCGGTATGATGAGGTGGATTAATTTGACTCGTTAAGTCCAGCTGTTTCATTCTAGTTTTTGCTGAAAATCATTGTAAGACAGTTTCGTCAACATTTTTGTCATCGCGAATTCACATGAAATATAACTAAAATCAATATTTATAGGAACACCATCAGCTATGTTAAATGTAACTAAGTACATTTAATTGGAGAAAAACACAGCATTTCTTCTTTATAACTTACTTTTGAGCTTAATTATTTTTAACCACCATCTAATTCGGTACTGGTTAAAAACATAACCTCAATTCATTAAAATTCTTAAAGATGACGTCAGACAGCTCTAAAAGTGTGTCTCCAGAATACCAAATTCGCCTAAATCTCTAAATGTAGTTAGATTTAGTTGGTTTTCATTCATTCGATTTAAAATTTGAATGTGACAGTGACAGTGACATTTCTAAATGGGGACTCCGTAATACGATTAGGATTTTTAGCAAATTTGAGGCCTTTAGGTCGGTTAGCTAGTTAGATGGTACCGCCATAATTGGCCCTACTATCTTTTTAAACCCATTTCACAGTTTTCGATATTTTCATACGAAAAGTTTTGCTCAGCTAATTCGGTATCTAGACAGATACATAATCAAAGATAGTGTGTTTGCATTTTGATGCTGAAAACAGTATTTTATATACTTTATTTTTGTTCAACAGTAAAAAGTATAATTTAGTGAAAAACAGTACCTATCACAGAACAGCAGAACTAGATTAGAAAGGAAATCCATACAAATTTTCTATGAAAACCGCTGTCGCCAAGTGTGTATTACCACTGTAAAATATCTGCACAATAACTGTGCAATTTTCACTAACATCGGAGATTTTTTTTTTTCCTTTAGAATAGAGCGTAGTATACTTTCTGTCACATCACCAAGGTACCTAAGACCCTTAACATTAATTTGGTCATAATTTGAATGCCGTGTTAAAGTTATTAAATTCACTTTATTTTATTAATGTTACATAACAATGGCAAATGCGTGGCACATGTCAAGCCAAAAAAAAAAAATGGGCCAATCTCGAATTTGAATATGGTATCACAGTTGTTTTTTGGCATTTAGCTAGTGATGGGCGACATGAATTGTGCAGTTTAATTTTATCGATAATGTGATTTTATACGTATTGCATAATTTATGGATAATGTAACTGGATATATGTAGTATATAATTGATGAAAATGATTGTGCAGTTTTATTACTATTTAGGAATTTTTGGAATTAACACTGAAAAATCATGTCAACGTGCCGTATTGTACCTATTAATTTATAAAACTTGTGTTTCTATCAGTTCTACTATAGGTACTACATGGATGCCAAATCAATTCCTGCGAACTATTTGGATTTCGTACACGGTGGAAGTCGCCTAAATTCCATTGTTGGCTAATCAATTGTATTTAGATATTTTGTGCTGGCCACGACTGTACTTAACTATTTTTCATAATGAATATTATCATAGTACAAATATTTTATTAAATTACACCATAATTACAATACAATAAAAAATAACTTTATTTTCACATCGTAAATACAAAACAAGCTTAAACTAACATTACATGTGAGAACACAACTGAATTACATGTGACAATATTAGTTATCATAACATCATAATAGAACTTACACTTGACACTGGCAAATGCATATTCCATGCGACGCCAATATTTATAAGGAGAAGAATAATTACAATCATATTTTTCTAGTTTGGAGCTCGATAATATAATTAATTCATTGGATTAGCTGAACGTAGACGTAAATGGTTACGTGGGCGAGTAAGAGCGCGTGCTTGTGCTAGCGGGAGAGATTATTCGGGGTGGTTCGTATACATTTTATCTCAAAACATTCTATTTTAGCGTCTCTTATTATAAGTCAACATTTATAAATATCTTTAAGTAGTGTTCCATACCTCATAACAAGGAACCCTTATACCTAGACATACATTGCTATTTTGTTAATTGGAACCATACAATGGTATAATGGTACAAAATGGTACAAAATCTAGGTAACTTAGGTATATAATATATTGTTAGATGTAATTTATGTATTCTAGAGTTGTAACGTATTTAAGTATTATGAAATAAATCTTTGAAATCTTTGAATGAACTTCAGAAAAGGTTAATCTTTACTGACAATAGGCCGATTACTTAAATAAAATCGGATTTAATTTTCAAACACGCATCAAAATAAAAATTAATTTAATTCAAAAACACTAAAGAGTATTGTTATCAACTTCGAAGAAAATCAACCCCAAAATAACTTTCATATTTCAATAAAACACGAAACACATCTTCCATCAATTCTTTAACAGAATGTTAATGCAAAATCTAAAGTAAATGAATCAAAAATCACGTTGTTTCACACAAATTTAGCTCTAATTTTTCACGTCTGTATTTTCCTGGTTAGAATTTCGGTAAATTATTCTTATCAGACGCCTACTTCATACAAAGAAGAGCTTCATCAAGAGCGTGAGGCTCCGAATTTCAAGTCTCTCCTGACCGCTTATTGAAGCGGTTTAAAGCTGTGCGTGGATCCGTCAGTCAGTCATTCAGATCTAAGCATTTTATATGTCGAGATAATATACATGTATAACTATAAAAAAACATGTTAATTAAGAACCACGTGTAAATGGAACGTTTGTAGGAATCCAGTCTTGCCGTCCTGTAGCCTTGATCCATTTACTCTTCGTCAGAGGATCGGCTGGAAAGCTGCAATGAAGATACAATGTATCAATGAAAATCAAAGCAAACATGCAACGGCAGTCGGCTTCGTGTTCAATCTATATATTTATATGTATATTATATTGGACCTGATAACTTTTATTCATAAGGAACATAATAGTTAAAGTGTGATGCAAATACAATTATTAATAAAAATTACACCACAATCACAAATATTTTATTAAATCAAAATATTCAGATACTTAATAACAATAAATTTCGAATTGCGAAATATTAACTTACTAGCTAAATTTATCGATGTCGATAAAATGTTTGCAACCACTATCAACGAAAATCTAGGCAGTAAAATAAATCATTTAAATTTAAAAATGCCCACAATTTAGACTTACCAGTGAAAGGATATTCCTCCTTTTTGTAAACTAAAGTCTTTGCTTTGTGTTCGACACGTTATAATAGCGCAAACCGGCATTTTTTTGGCAAAAATTACCTCTGAAATCACTTGAACGACTGAGACAGTAAATGTCACGATTTCACGTAACTTGAGTTATAACTCATGTACGTGGCGACAAACCTCCCCTCCACATCGCCTTTCTATTTCCTTCTCTTTTCTGTGGTACCTATAATACTGTTTAAAACAGTCTGTTTGTGTTTGGCAACCCTAGATGCTTACCTAACCTAAGTTAATAAACATATTTATGATCTATTTTCCATCACTTCTAGTAGTATTTTGCAGGTTTTTACTATTACCTAGAGCCTAAATATGATAAAATGATAACCACGTGTATAAAGCACATCATTTTTCTCACACCAAACGCATTGGAGAACTCTAGTTACAAACTTGCTCCAAGCCACAGACAGCAGACAGAGCTTGTATCATCTCTGTATATACAGTACTCTTTGGCTTGTATTTCACTGCCACCAATATTTATTGTGACGTAAACGGACCCCTGTGTCGCCGTCACTGTCAGTCCGTTCTCCGCGTACCGCGTCATTTTAATGACTTTAAATCAACCAATGATATTGAGACAGATGTATGGAGTTATCTACTATTTGACAAACCCAGATCGTGTTTTTATGCTATTGGTCTACTTTGTTGTAAAAACTAAACTGCTTTTCGAATACAACCAATTACGAGAGGTTAACAATTATCAAAAGCATGTTGTAGTGTCAAATTTATTCCATTATTTTCAAAGTTGAAGTGTGTGTCGGAGTTGAAAAGCCGAAAAGAAATAATTTTTGTTAAATAAATTGAAAAGCCCAATACAAGGTTCTGAAAAGAGGTCCCGTCCCACAATGAAATACATATTATTTCTTGGGGTGGGCGTTCTATTGCTAGCTGGTAAGTAAAATATTTGGTTCTTGTCGACGTAGCATCTTATTTCTCCGGATCCTATTACAGAATACCGGTAATTTCAATAAGTAATGAAAGAAATAACCATTCAATCTCAATTTTAATGAAGTTGCTCTTTTGGTCTTGTGAATTGAATTGTTTCACACTGTAGGTCCAGAATCTCAATGGCGTTCACAATCTACCGGCCTAGAACCTTCTCGAGATCAATGTAAATAAAAAGCTTTTGACTTTTCCGTTATATGTATAGCTCGACAAATAAAAGAACAGGCTCGCCTTTTGAAACGTACCAATGGCTTTGGTATTGTTTCTGTTTTTTAAGTGGTAAAATACTTTATTACAATCGTTTTTTACAAAGTTTAGAACTGCGAAGACGAATAGTTTTCGAGAAATTAATTTTTGAAAATACACTTTTTTGGTTAGAATTTTGTTTACACTGCGTATTTTCGAAGGTTTTTTTTTATCATAGACTGGAATGGCAGAAACAGGGCCGCCAACAAGGTTCAAAATGAGTCACATATCCGAATCGGGGCACCCCGACCCCACGTAATTAGATTAGGTGTGATACAAAAAATAGGTTAGGTTATGTTAGAACATGACAAAACAACGCACGAGCCGAGCGAGCGAAGCGAGCGTGCCGCGGCAGCGGCCGGCGAAGTGCCAGAAGCGAAATGCCTTTATAGATTAGGTGTGATACAAAAAATAGGTTAGGTTATGTTAGAACATGACAAAACAACGCACGAGCCGAGCGAGCGAAGCGAGCGTGCCGCGGCAGCGGCCGGCGAAGTGCCAGAAGCGAATGGCCTTTATAGATTAGGTGTGATACAAAAAATAGGTTAGGTTATGTTAGAACATGACAAAACAACGCACGAGCCGAGCGAGCGAAGCGAGCGTGCCGCGGCAGCGGCCGGCGAAGTGCCAGAAGCGAATCGCCTTTATAGATTAGGTGTGATACAAAAAATAGGTTAGGTTATGTTAGAACATGACAAAACAACGCACGAGCCGAGCGAGCGAAGCGAGCGTGCCGCGGCAGCGGCCGGCGAAGTGCCAGAAGCGAATCGCCTTTATAGATTAGGTGTGAAACAAAAAATAGGTTAGGTTGCAACATTTGGTAAGTCGATAATTTTTAGATCAAATTTCCAAAAGAGGGGGAGCGCTTCTACATCCCTCCCCCTCTTTTGAAGGTACTATGTTCTTGCTACCATCTTCCCTATAGCTTAGTACTTGTTTTTGCCACAGTAGAAAAAAAAATTAAAAAAATCATATCTCTGAGAGGGGGGGGATTCAATCCCCCCTTCTCAGGAGAGGTATACCAACCCCTCCACCACCCCCCCTCCCCCCCCACCCCCCCTTGACGTTGGTACGATTCAAAAGTTTAGCCAAAGAACAATATTTTTACCCCCGAGGTTCCTCAAGCACATATAGTTTGAGCTCCTCGAACTTAAGATTGAAGTAGGTGGGTAGGTGGATAATATTATAAACCTACCTATATATAATATCATAGGGTTGTGTTTAATATTTAATTGCCTTATTGTGAGATTATGAACGACTAACAAATTCATAGTAGGATCGTGATGAGATTAATACATTTTACAATATGTTTACACATTTGTCCACCGTCTCAAATCCCCAAGCTATGATGTGTGTGGATGAATCGATTTCATGCTCTATATTAAGGCTCAAGATTATACAGGTGATTAGTAGCTTAACATTTCGATGACAATTGGTCTCATTGGAAATCTGCATCATTATACATAAGGCTTCATTGAAACGTTACATACAAAATTGGTTCAGTGCAACTTAAGATTCAATTTAAAATTAAACCAAAACCATTTGTATGGAAACTTTAGTGTTGAGTATGAGTCACTCCTGGCTGGAGTTGTTCATAATTATGTAATTTTTGCAATGTGTGCCCAATTTTGAACGTACAATGTAAGTTCTAATAACAAAATAACTCACATCCTAAATTGTGATTCCATCCATCAGTCTACTATGTGGTTAGATTCCAATGATATACCTTGTAACCTTATAAGATTTAACAACTTTTAAAAACTGTAAAAAAGAGAAATACTCAGTGTCTTATGCTTCAATAGAAAGAGTTGACACTGTGCGTAAAAATAATTGCAATCGAACTAGATGGAAGAAAATGGACAAGGAGTGAGTGTGTCATTTTATTTAGGTATGGATGCTCCCATACTGGATGAGTGAGTTACAGGTCACATCATGTAAAAAGAATGCTGGAGCTTTAAACTGAGCACAAGAAAATTTAACTCCTATTGCACAGTCAATTGGAGTTGAATCTGCTTGTACACAGTTTTAATTGCAGCAAGGGGATTTAACTCCTATTACTTAGCGTCAAGCTCAAAAAGGTGGGAGGAAAACCTGCTGGTAGGGTGACGCAAGAAAACCAGCTAATTTACCTTGTTGAAGCGTCCCGCAGACAGCCGCAGACCAGATCTTACTAAAGCATAAAGTATTTATCCAAAAATCCTAACTTTTTTCAGTAAGATCAGAGAAATATCATTTTATTTTATTTTATAGCCTTTTTTGCATAGCAAATAAAATTAAAAAATATAAGAGAAATATCATAATATTGTCAATGTCTAATTATCCATGTTTTAAAAAAATGGATACTCAAATGTTCCTACAGCATAATATGCAACAAGAGTTAAATTTCCTTGTGTGCAGCTTGAGACTGGAGTGTTATTTTAACGTGAAGCAATGTATACAGAGGGTACAAAGTAGAGAATGTGTATGCGTGTTGTTGCAGCGCGCGCGGCGGCGCAGGATGAGCCCGCCAGCACCAGCAGCGGCACGGTGGAGGCCGACCTCGGCGCCTCGCGCGAGGGCTCCCGCACAGGTAACACCGCCTCTCTCTTTTCTCGTGCTTGTAGTCTTGGATGAGAAAATCTATTGTTCGGAGTCCCCCTTCCAATTCCAAAAGAGAACACTGATGTCTCTTAATTATGAGCACTAAATCTCAATATTTATTTTTAATGGCATTGTACAGTTAGATAAGTTAGAGCCCCTTGCTCTTAAGTAGAATAAATATTCTATATGTTAACCATTCAAATGCACCAGAATAAAATAGTTATTTTTATTTTATTTTTAAAAATGATAAATGATAGTTTTAAAATGATCTCCATCTGTGAACTCATGAGTTAACCCGAGTCCAGAGGTGGTGGGCGATAACCGGTCGTTTTACTGATGTGTTTACATGTAGCTGATAATCTCTTCAAACTCAAACTCAAATAATTTATTGAAATTTACATGCAGTTCTTAATTAACCTGTTTTGTATAGTTATACATATGACTCTGATGAGGGTATGGCAATTTTATTATTTCTATTGGAACAATTTATTATGTTTTCTAGATTATCGTCAAATAATTCATCTAATGTGTAATAACATTTGGATAATAGAATAATTTTTAGTTGCTTTATGAAACAGTTTTCCTTTTCGATAATTTCTTAAATGGAGCAAGGAAGTAATTTCTTTCCATGGGCAGATTAAAATAGTCACCTGGTATTAGAATTGTTGTTATCAGTGTAGAATTAACTGGTTGGCTTATAGATAAAGTGGGTCGGATAATATGTCAGTGGGCCTGAGCTATCTGATAAATAATAATTATATCAATTGTAGTATCGAGTGCATTACCTAAAATAATAAATTACTCAAATAATAAAATTTCTTTAGTCCAATAATTTTTTTATTAAATGGGATTAAAATGAGCATTATATGTTATGGAATAGAATGTTTTTGAATACATGTTGCATGGGGGGTTAGGTACTTGGTGAGCGGACGTTTTCCGCAAGACGAGCCTCTTCGGGCCCCTAATTGCGTGATAGCCCGGCTGTGGCTGGTCCAGCCTCCCGGTGCCCTCCAGGAAGTCCAGCAGCTCGCTGACGCCGGCGTAGGCCTCCCCCCGCGTCTTTGCGACCCGAGGATCTTCGTTCGTTGTCCTGCCACGCTGCTACTATGCATGGGGGTCTAACTGACAGAGATTGGAAGTTATGTAATGAAATCTTACGACATTGTTATTTACCTAAATGTTAAATACATTACTTCGACTCTCTCGCTGTACATAAGTACTTATCTACTAAAAAGTAATGGTAAGGTAAAGATTGCATCAGTGTCAAAGTTAACTGGTGTAGGCAGCGTCTGTATAGTGTGCCCATCGCGTTTAATAAGCGGTTAGTAGGTACGTCGAGCAAAATATAGGGGTGAAGCGTCCGCGTCGGTAGAGCGTCAGCGGCGCGCCACGACGGCGTCGGCCGCCAGCACCAGCAGGCGCGCCTTCAGCCACGGCGAGTCGCGCAGGTGGTGCGCGCGGCGGCGGTCCGCGCGCGCCTCCGCCTCCGCCGCCGCGCCCGCCGGCCACCACCAGCCGTACCTGCAACACGCGCCACGTCACTACCGGCCCCACGCTCCCCCCACCCGCGCCGCCGGTACCTACTCGTGCGCGCTGGTGAGCGGCGCGGCGTGGCGCTCGCGCGGCCCGCGCTCGAACATGTCGGTGATGCGGGCCAGCGCGCGCTCCCAGCCCGCCTCCTCCGCGTCCGCGCGCGCGCGCGTGTAGAACTTGCCCGTCACCGTGGCGGCTGCAACATACACACGGAGCATGAGCGGCCGACGGTGGCGGCGGGGGTGGCGGGGTGCGGGGGGAGACACGCACGCAGGCCGCGCGGCTTCACCGGCGACACGTAGGAGCGGCCCGGCTCGCGCTGCGCCGCGAACCGCAGCTTGAAGGAGCGCGCGTGCAGCACGCGGGCCGCGCCGCCCGCCGCGCCCGCCGCCGCCGCGCCTGCCGGGCTGGCCGCGCCCGACTCCGTGCCCGACATGTCGCGTGCAGTATGCCACGCGCCGGTCGCGAGGCGACAAGCCGCCGCCGATGGATCGATGCGACCACGCGACCGGCTTCCTTGACGACGCCCGTCGAAATCGGAAAGGCTCGATCGGTTTATAGAAGACGGCTGAAATGGGAACCGTACTTATAATTCTTAATTTTTTGACCTAATCTGGTAACATTCCTGTAACTATTTTTTTTTTAAGATTGGGAAACCTATGCTCTACAAGTCTACACCCTATAATAATAAAATAATAATAATATATATTTATTTCAGAACAAGTCCATAAAATTTACAATTCAATAAAACAAAATTAGATTAAATACAAATGTCACAAAAAATAATAAGAAATTAATTTAAAATGCAGATCCGAATATTATAGTTTAGGTAGTTACCGTAGCCTATACCGCGATTGGACACCTGAATGTTAATATAACGTCCTTTAATTCTTCATGAGCGTTATTAGTCATTTATAGCGAGCGGCACGAGCCGAGGTACCACATCGTACGATGTCGAATAATCTCTTAGGGCGTTCGTTAACCCTTGCTTAGCCGGCACCGGCCCGGCGCCGGATCGTCTAGATACCGTCTCGTTAACAAGCGCCCTAACAAGGGCCCTTAAAAAAAGATATAAGTAGTAGAGTGCGTTGTGGTTGTTGGCAGACGCCGAGGTGGTGGAGCGCGAGGCGGAGGCCATCTCCCCGGACGGGCTGAGCGCGGCGCAGATGCGCGAGCTGCGTGACCGCGCCAAGAACTACACCTTCCAGACGGAGGTGAACCGCATGATGAAGCTCATCATCAACTCGCTGTACCGCAACAAGGAGATCTTCCTGCGCGAGCTGATCTCGAACGGGTCGGACGCGCTCGACAAGATCCGGCTGCTGTCGCTGACGGACCGCGACGTGCTGGCCGCCAACCCCGAGCTCGGCATCCGCATCAAGGCCGACGCCGAGCGCCGCCAGCTGCACATCATCGACTCGGGCGTCGGCATGACGCGCGACGAGCTCGTCAACAACCTCGGCACCATCGCCAAGTCGGGCACGGCCGACTTCCTGTCGCGCATGCAGGACGCCGAGCAGGTGAGCGCCCGCCCCGCCCCGTCCCGGTCCCGTCCCGGCCCGCTGTCGGCGCGGTACTAACGCGTCTCCGTGTCTGTCGCAGGCGCAGTCGCCCGAGATGAACGACATGATCGGCCAGTTCGGCGTGGGCTTCTACTCGGCGTTCCTGGTGGCCGACCGCGTCACCGTGGCCTCCAAGAACAACGCGGACTCCCAGCACGTGTGGGAGTCGGACGCCTCCACCTTCAGCGTGGCCGAGGACCCGCGCGGCGACACGCTCAAGCGCGGCACGCACATCACGTGAGTATCGCCGTATCCCCACCCGGGCCGGTCCCCTCGCCCCGCGCACTACTAACCCGCTCCGTCCGTTGCAGGCTGCACATGAAGGAGGAGGCCAGCGACTACCTGCAGCCGGACACGATCCGCGCGCTCGTCAAGAAGTACTCGCAGTTCATCAACTTCCCCATCTACCTGTGGGCGTCGCGCACCGAGACCGTGGAGGAGGCGGACACTGACGCGGCCGACGAGGCGGCCGACGACGACGACGCGCGCGTCGACGACGCCGACGAGAAGAAGGAGCCGCGGCGCACCGAGAAGACCGTGTGGGACTGGGAGCTGATGAACGACAACAAGCCGCTGTGGACGCGCAAGCCCAGCGAGGTGGAGGACGGCGAGTACGCGCAGTTCTACCGCTCGCTCACCAAGGACAGCGAGCCGCCGCTGGCGCGCGCGCACTTCGTGGCCGAGGGGGAGGTCACGTTCCGCGCGCTGCTGTTCGTGCCGCGCGTGCAGCCCGCCGACTCCTTCAACAAGTACGGCGCCAAGACCGACCACATCAAGCTGTACGTGCGCCGCGTCTTCATCACGGACGAGTTCAACGACCTCATGCCCAACTACCTGGCCTTCATCCAGGGCATCGTGGACAGCGACGACCTGCCGCTCAACGTGTCGCGCGAGACGCTGCAGCAGCACAAGCTCATCAAGATCATCAAGAAGAAGCTCGTGCGCAAGGTGCTCGACATGCTCAAGAAGATCCCGGCCGACGAGTACGAGCACTTCTGGAAGGAGTACTCCACCAACATCAAGCTGGGCGTCATGGAGGACCCCTCCAACCGCTCGCGCCTCGCCAAGCTGCTGCGCTTCCACTCCTCCGCCGGCCCCGAGCAGACCTTCCTCGCCGACTACGTCGCGCGCATGAAGCCCACGCAGCACCACATCTACTACATCGCCGGCTCCAGCCGCGCCGAGGTACGTCACCCGCCACTACACTACACACACTACACTACACACACTACACTCCGCCGGCCCCGAGCAGACCTTCCTCGCCGACTACGTCGCGCGCATGAAGCCCACGCAGCACCACATCTACTACATCGCCGGCTCCAGCCGCGCCGAGGTACGTCACCCGCCACTACACTACACTACACACACTACACTCCGCCGGCCCCGAGCAGACCTTCGTCGCCGACTACGTCGCGCGCATGAAGCCCACGCAGCACCACATCTACTACATCGCCGGCTCCAGCCGCGCCGAGGTACGTCACCCGCCACTACACTACACTACACACACTACACTACACACACTACACTACACACACTACACTACACACACTACACTCCGCCGGCCCCGAGCAGACCTTCCTCGCCGACTACGTCGCGCGCATGAAGCCCACGCAACACCACATCTACTACATCGCCGGCTCCAGCCGCGCCGAGGTACGTCACCCGCCACTACACTACACTACACACACTACACTACACACACTACACTACACACACTACACTACACACACTACACTCCGCCGGCCCCGAGCAGACCTTCCTCGCCGACTACATCGCGCGCATGAAGCCCACGCAGCACCACATCTACTACATCGCCGGCTCCAGCCGCGCCGAGGTACGTCACCCGCCACTACACTACACACACTACACTACACACACTACACTCCGCCGGCCCCGAGCAGACCTTCCTCGCCGACTACGTCGCGCGCATGAAGCCCACGCAGCACCACATCTACTACATCGCCGGCTCCAGCCGCGCCGAGGTACGTCACCCGCCACTACACTACACTACACACACTACACTCCGCCGGCCCCGAGCAGACCTTCGTCGCCGACTACGTCGCGCGCATGAAGCCCACGCAGCACCACATCTACTACATCGCCGGCTCCAGCCGCGCCGAGGTACGTCACCCGCCACTACACTACACTACACACACTACACTACACACACTACACTACACACACTACACACACTACACTCCGCCGGCCCCGAGCAGACCTTCCTCGCCGACTACGTCGCGCGCATGAAGCCCACGCAACACCACATCTACTACATCGCCGGCTCCAGCCGCGCCGAGGTACGTCACCCGCCACTACACTACACACACTACACTACACTACACACACTACACTCCGCCGGCCCCGAGCAGACCTTCCTCGCCGACTACGTCGCGCGCATGAAGCCCACGCAGCACCACATCTACTACATCGCCGGCTCCAGCCGCGCCGAGGTACGTCACCCGCCACTACACTACACACACTACACTACACTACACACACTACACTCCGCCGGCCCCGAGCAGACCTTCCTCGCCGACTACGTCGCGCGCATGAACCCCACGCAGCACCACATCTACTACATCGCCGGCTCCAGCCGCGCCGAGGTACGTCACCCGCCACTACACTACACACACTACACTACACTACACACACTACACTCCGCCGGCCCCGAGCAGACCTTCCTCGCCGACTACGTCGCGCGCATGAAGCCCACGCAACACCACATCTACTACATCGCCGGCTCCAGCCGCGCCGAGGTACGTCACCCGCCACTACACTACACACACTACACTACACTACACACACTACACTCCGCCGGCCCCGAGCAGACCTTCCTCGCCGACTACATCGCGCGCATGAAGCCCACGCAGCACCACATCTACTACATCGCCGGCTCCAGCCGCGCCGAGGTACGTCACCCGCCACTACACTACACACACTACACTACACACACTACACTATACACACTACACACCACAGTCCGGGCCGAGAGTAACGCTGGCGTGTTGCAGGTGGAGCGCTCGCCGTTCGCGGAGCGGCTGGTGGCGCGCGGGTACGAGGTTCTGTACCTGACGGAGGCCGTGGACGAGTACTGCCTGTCCTCGCTGCCCGAGTACGACGGCAAGAAGTTCCAGAACATCGCCAAGGAGATCTTCGACCTCGAGGAGAGTGAGTATCCCTCGTGGCGAGGTCCGCGTCCCCCGGGCTCGAGCCGAGCGAGTGACGCGTGTTGTCGTTGCAGGCTCGTCGCAGAAGGAGCGCTGGGAGGAGGCCAAGGCGCGGTTCGAGCCGCTGACGCGCTGGCTGGGCGAGAAGCTGGGCACGTGGATCACGCGCTGCGCCGTGTCGCGGCGGCTGGCGCGCTCGCCGGCCGCGCTGGCCGCCACGGCCTTCGGCTGGACCGGCAACATGGAGCGGCTCGCGCTCTCCAACGCGCACCAGAAGGCGGACGACGCGCAGCGCAAGCATCACCTCACGCAGAAGAAGCTGCTGGAGATCAACCCGCGCCACCCCGTGGTCCAGGAGCTGCTGCGGCGCGTCACCGAGGACCCGGACGCGGCCGACGCGGTGGAGGCGGCCAACACGCTGTACCGGACGGCCGCGCTGCGCTCGGGCTACATGCTGCAGGAGGGGCAGGCCGTCCAGCTGGCGGACGCCGTGGAGCGCATGCTGCAGGCGGACCTGGGCCTGCCGCCGGACGCGCGCGTCGAGGACGAGCCCGAGGACGAGCCGGAGGACGCGGCCGAGGACGCGGCCGAGGACGTGCCGGCCGAGGACGACCACGACGAGCTGTAACCGGGCCGCGCGTCCCGTGCCGCTCCCGGACGTGTTGCATGTGAGCCCGCCGCCGCCGCATCGGCGCGCGGAAACGAGTGATTGGGTTGTGTGTGTGCGTGTCGATGAGATTACCTTAATTTAATGTTTAATGTAAATAAATTAGGTACTTATATTTATTATTATTGGGTCGTTTCGTTTCTTCCTTATCTACTCTGTGCCGTGATGATCGAAAATGTTCCGCGCTGAGGAGCCTGCCCCGGCGACCGGCGACCTGGAACCAGCTGCGGGAACTCTCATCATTTGTACGAGAGGATTCCCGCCGAGGCTTGGTAGGATACCGCACGTAATGGATGCAGTGCTCGGCCTGCCCCGCCATACTAGCGTTCACTGTTCGAAGACGACTGCACATTCCCACAAGCGCGAGAACTTGCTCTTTTCAGGGTGCCATTGTTATGTATTTAAACTATTTAGTTATGTTATGCTCATGGATTAATTCATAGGTATATTGTTAGTTTTTTAGGGTTCCGTACCCAAAGGGATAAATGGGACCCTATTACTAAGACTTCGATGTCCGTCTGTTTGTCTGTCTGTCACCAGGCTGTATCTCATGAACCATGATAGCTAGGCAGCTAAAATTTTCACAGATGATGTATTTCGGTTGCCGCTATAACAACAAATACTAAAAACAAAATAAATTAATATTTAAGGGGGCTCCCATACAACAAACCTGAATTTTTAGACTTTTTTCGCTCTACATTCATAATGGTACCTGTTAGATGCTTGAAATTTTCACAGAATATTTAGTTTTATATTCCCTTTAATAATAAATAATAAAATTAAAATAAAACAAATATTCAAGGCCGCCGTGCGCGATTATTTTATATTTAGGCAACCTGGACAACCAAATCTTATAATATTAATTTCTTATTAATTAAATCTTTTATGATAGTGAAAATGCCTGCCGTCTGCATAAATATACCTATGAAGGAAATTAGACAATAATTGTTTGTTATTCAAGAGTGCAAAGTTGCTTATTAACCGCATGCTCAATTTTGATGACCGAGCAAGCGAAGGATTCTAAAATGAAAAGTTGATTCAAAAATTAGAATCCCGAAGCTGGAAACAAACTATCGGATGCGGCTGACGGACGCGACATATAGGTATACTAGCTTTTACCCGCGGCTTCGCCCGCGTTATATTTTGATTTTGGCTAATGTTTATGTCGGCTGCGAAACCTAACCTAAGCGACAAACATCAAAATACCTTAGAGGAATGCTTTTGTTGGTTAAGTTACGGTTGGAGTGTATATACAACCCCCCTGTGTATTCCCGCCTTGTCGTGGCAGGAGAGGTCTAAGGCAGCTGAAAAGGCGGCGCTCGAAGTCTCCCTCTTCTTTGGGTCTTTCCCCCAAGGCAGCTTAGAGGCCGGCACTCGTAGTGCAGCCGCTTTTAACTAAAGCAGCTGAGAGGATGGCCGGTAGGTTGCCTGCCTTATGAGGAGTGTTGCTTCTGAGGCGGGCTGCAGTGCCGCTCTTGCGACGCTGCAACCGAGGATTAGGGGATGCGGTGGGATGGAACTGGTTGTGTGGGTGCCGCCACCTACCCTACCTTCCGCTAGGCCGTCAACCTGCAGTTGGAAGACGCAGTGGGGCTGCAGGGGAAGAGAAGTGTCGGTATCGCGATGGCCGTTCTCACTGCCCTCTGCAGTTGAAGAGGCAGGCGCTGGACTACTATGACTGACCCGTTGCACTGGGATCAGGACGTTGGAATGCTGTCCGACGCTCAGTGCTGGTTACTCCCGAGTGGTGGATGACGATGTGTCTTGTGCTCCGAAACACACCGTCATTATGGCGGGAGCGCAAGCTCCGTTATGGAGCCCGAGTCTGGGCTAGCGCTGTTGAGTGCCGCGAAGGAGTGCGAAAAATGTAGGAACGTCCTAAACTTGAAATGACAGGTTATTTCTGGCGCTTAGACGGCTGCTACCGCGGCCCGCTCGCTTACTTTTCATCCTATCCTACGGGAACTGTTAAAGTTTTTGTGATAAAAAGTGGCCTTTGTCACTTTTCGTCTTGCAAACTATATTCATGCAATAAGTCAAGGCAATCCGTTGCTCCGTTGCTGAGAAAAAGTTATTGTCTTATCCTACGGGAACCGCAATTTTTTCGGAAAGGAAAGTATCCTATGTCACTTTCCGTTTTCCAAACTGTGCCCACCCCAAAAATCAAGTCAATCCGTTGCTCCATTGCTGAGAAACAGTCCTATCCCATGGGAATCACGAATTTCCTCGGGATACAAAAGTATCCTGTTATCACTTTCTGTCTTTTAAACCATAGGTATCCATACCAAAAATCAATTCAATCTTTTGCTCCGTTGCTGCGTCAAAGAGGAACAAACCAACAAACTTTTCGGATTGATAATATTAAAATATGATGATTCTGTACCATATAGGTAGAATAAAGAAACATGGTAAACCTCTAATGATAGAAGATTTAAAAATATTTTTAATGTCAGACAAAATGACGGCCTGGTATTAAACGTCATAGTATCATGTAGCATGCAGAGGGAAAATAACATTTTATCCAATTTTAATGTCAGTTGTCATTTTCAATCCATACTTTATTTCCTCTTCAAGGGGATATAATGGTGGAAAAACAATTTGTCCCCTTGCCATGCTACCTGTGATTTATAAAAGTCTGCAGACAATGTCACCTGTCATCTAATTACGTTTCGCTGTGACGTTTCGTTAAGTGTCATAGAGGAATTAATCACTTAGCGTCTTTGTGATAGTGGCGACAGTTTTGCTTTCGATAGTTTTTGTCCTGTCCTACAGGAACTATGCAATTTTTTGCTTAACGTCTAACGCTTAGCATCTAAAATTCGACCCGCTTGGTTTTGCTCTTGAGTCTCAGCAGTTATTTGCGCTGCGTGATGCTCGGCATCTAAAAGTCGCTGCGCTTGACTTTCTCCTTAAGTCTCAGCAGCTCTCTGAGCTGCGTGACGCTCAGCATCTAAAATTCGACGCGCTTGGTTTCGCTCTTGAGTCTCAGCAGCTCTTTGAGATGCGTGGCGCTCGGCATCTAATGTCAAACGCATTTAAGTGTGCTCTTCAGACTCTTGGCTTCTAGCAATTTTCTTTAAGCGAGCTCCGCTAGAACTACGCGCTAGATTCGATTTGCGGTTTGTAGGCATACCTATTAGAATGAAAACTACGTAATTAAACTGAAAAAATACATGTAACCTTCTCTAAATTTTACAGGAAAAGATTGATTGACTTTGACATTTGCAACTCTAGCAGCCTTGAATGGGCATTGGGCATAAAGAATGTAATTTGGAAAGTCAAGATGCAAATTACCATTTGTCATGGTAGAAAATAAGTTTTTTCTTCTAAGATTCTAGCCAATGCGTTTTCATCCCCCGTTTTCAACCCTTTAAAACTATTTTTTCGAATCAAAAAGTAGCCTATGTCCTTTCTCAGGCTCTAGACTATCTGTGTACCAAATTTCATTCAAATTGGTTCAGTAGTTTTAGCGTGAAAGCGCGACAGACAGACAGACAGACAGAGTTACTTTCGCATTTATAATATTAGTAAGGATCTAGGTAATGAAAGTCAAACAAACTATCGGACATCAGCAGCGGGCGCCGCCTTGAGTCAAAGTCAAAGTCAAAAGTTTTTATTCGCAATAATTGTGGTTACAAAAGGTCTTATTTAAATTGTATGCATAGTTCAAACACAATTAGCCAGTATGGCGTCCGAGTGCAGACATTACAAACATTGTTTGTTTCGTAAGTATTTATACAAAATATGTATGCAGTGTAATACTCTTAAAAACAAATCTACAATAATCTATTATTATAATAGTACATAAAATGGCCAAACACAACTAGTTATCTGTACCTACACAGTAAACATTAAAATAATTTTACAATTTATATAGAACATAAAAATGACAGGTAGACGTTTAAGGACTGTATCTATTTGAATTGAAATCTAGAAACTGTTTAAGTTTGTAAAAATTGTGTTCCAGTAGATATTTGAAAAGTTGAGTTCTAAATTTTCGAAGTGTGAGTGATTTCAAAGATTCTGGAATTTTGTTATAGATCTTTAAGGCCATTATGTAACAGTTTCTGCGATACAGCTCGTTATTACACTGCGGAAAGATTAAGCGATTTGGATATCTTGTACAATAGCTACGGTGATTTCCTAACTTATTAAAATGTTCGGGATGCTTCTTAACAAATGAACAGATTTCAAAAATATACATACATGGAAGTGTAAGTATGCGTAATTTTTTAAATAGAGGCTTACAAGATTCTCGAGGCCCGACACAGCATATAGCTCGGATACAACGCTTTTGAGCTTTAAAGGCTCTTTCCATCTCAACTGAATTACCCCAAATGATCAGACCATACCTTAGAACTGAGGCTACATAACCATGATAAGCCATGAGAGATGTATTTTGTGATGAGATTAAGGATAACCTACGAAGTGCAAATGTAAATCTGCTGAGTTTTGAACATATTTTATCAATTTGGGCTTTCCAATTACAATGCTTATCAACAATAATACCAAGGAATTTTGCTGTATTAGTTTCTTTTATAGGAATATTTTGATAAGTAATTTTTAGTTTTTGGGGTTTGGATTTGATGTTACAGAATTGCATGAAATTAGTTTTATCTATGTTTACTTTAAGGTTATTGTTATTCAGCCAAGTTATAACAGTTGTAATAGTTTGGTTTATGTTTGACTCATAGTTTAAATTTTTTTGTTTGGGAATTATTATTGCTATATCATCTGCAAAAAGAACGCATTTATGAGGTATTACATTAGGTAAATCGTTAATGTATAATAGGAATAAAAGAGGCCCTAATACGCTACCCTGAGGAACGCCAAACTTATTACAAATGTAGTTTGATATGAAACTGGTCATAACATTGCCCCCATCGATATTTTGCACAGAAACGCACTGTTTTCTATCGGTTAGGTAGCTCTCGATCCAGTCATAAGCAAGACCTCGGATGCCATATTTATACAGCTTTTTTAACAAGGTTTTATGACAGACAAAATCAAATGCCTTACTCATGTCAAAGTATATAACTGATACTGGGATTTTTTTATTGATATACTCTGTTATATTTTTGACCAGAATAAAACTAGCCAGAGTGGTCGATTTATTCTTTTGGAAACCATTTTGTTCACTTTTGAGAATATTGTTTTTGATGAGGAAGTCGTATAATCTTGTATAGAATATCTTCTCAAATATTTTGGATAAAACAGGTATTAGTGTGATGGGTCGGTAATTATTGATATCAAATTTGTCACCTTTCTTGAATAATGGCTTTACGATCAAGTGTTTCAGGGTTTCAGGAAAAGTACCTTGTTCGAATGAAGTATTAATGAGATAGCTTATAACTTCAGCTATTTCAACTGAACAAGATTTTAGAATTTGTGTACTAATGTCATCGTAGCCCACAGATTTTGTATTATTGAGCGATTTGATTATGGTTATAACTTCATGTGGGCTAGTAGGTTTTAGAAATATGCTAGAACTGTTGTCATTAATTGTATTATTTATAGTTGAAGGGGTTGCTTGTTTATTATCAATATTTGTATTGTTTACAAAATTATCATTAAACGTATTAGCAATTTTTTTAGGATCTTCTATATATTTATCATTAACTTTTATTTTATCAATAATATCTATTTTTACATCTCCATTATTTTTTATAATATCCCATGTTGCTTTACACTTGTTTTTGGATTTAGAAATTACATCATTATTATATTTTTTCTGAGAGGAGCGCAAGCAGGTTTTTAAACACATCGCATATTTTCTATATTTATGTTTTGCCGCATCATTCTTATCTTTATAATATTCATATCTAAGCTGTCTTTTTGTAGCACATGATTTACGAATACCTTTAGTGATCCACCTGCTCTTTTTAATTTTATTTGATATTCTTATTCTCATAATTGGAAAACAAAGTTTATAGAGTAGAGTGAAAGTGTCGTGAAATATTTTAAATGCATCATTTAAGTTTTTACTGTGATATACTTCTTGAAAAGAAAGGCTACTGAGATGTTTTTTAAACATTTCAATGTTGTCCTTTCCATAGTCTCTTCTCTCAATGTAAAAAGATTTAGGCTTAGATTGTATGGAATTTGTGTGAAAGCTTAACGTTTGAGCTGTATGATCTGACAAACCTGTGAAGTGTACCTTTCCTCTACCATCAGATATATTGCTAATTATATTATCTATACATGTTTTTAATCTAGTCGGTTCATTTAGCGTTCGGACCAAGTTCGGACGTCCCCCTACGTCCCCTACGAGGATGATCTGGCGCGCCACGTCTCTAAACACTGCACACTGCTACGTCGCGACCGTCAGCCGCATCCGATACTTGTTCTCAGCTTGAGCGTCGGCGAGGGAATCAAATAAGCACAAAGTGAAAAATCTTTGCACTCGGGTGCAACACGTAACTTTTCATCCCACCTCAGCGAGGAAATGACTAAAGTCTAAACTAAATTATTCCTTTAGTGTAAGGTATATTTTTCTTTGCATAAATGAACTGCCAAATGTTAACTATTAAAATGACTCCACTGTAGAATATTTGTATCTGTTTCTTTTTCACTTAAGGCGTTCGATAGAGAGAACTCTTTTTACATTGCTATTAAATTTAAGATGGCGTCTTCATAATCGGGCCTAATGTCTGCTGTAGTTCGACGATTTGAAAGAGACAATATTTTATAGTGTTGTAAACGAGAAGAATAAGATCGAAAAGATTTACAAAAACGAAACTACCAATTTTCATAGCCTCTTTGATAACATATCGTAATCTTCCTTCCTTCCTTCCTTTCAGCCATAGGACGTCCACTGCGGAACATAGGCCTCCCCTAAAGATCTCCAATAAGACCGGGTGGTAGCGGCTTGCATCCAGCGCGAACCTGCGGTCTTAATGAGGTCGTCCGTCCACCTTGTGGGTGGACGTCCTACGCTGCGCTTGCCGGTACGTGGTCTCCATTCGAGGACTTTTCGACCCCATCGGTCATCAGTCCTTCGCGCTATGTGCCCTGCCCATTGCCACTTCAACCTGCCAATCCGCTGGGCTATGTCGGTAACCTTGGTTCTTCTACGGATCTCCTCATTTCTGATTCGATCGCGTAGAGAAACTCCGAGCATAGCCCTCTCCATGGCTCGTTGGGCTATTTGAAGCTTACTAATAAGGCCCATAGTGAGAGACCACGTTTCTGTGCCGTAAGTCATCACTGGCAACACACACTGGTCGAAAACTTTCGACTTGAGGCACTGAGGTATGTCGGACGAGAAGACGTTACGCAATTTTCCGAACGCTGCCCAGCCGAGTTGGATTCGGCGATTGGCCTCTTTCTTGAAGTCGGACCTACCTAACTGGACTACTTGTCCTAGGTAGACGTACGAGTCAACGACTTCAAGAACCGAGTTCCCAACTGAAATGGGGGTGGGTACAACATGGGAATTACACATGACCTTTGTCTTGTCCATGTTCATTTTAAGACCCACCTGTTGAGATACTCGATTGAGGCCTTCGAGCATCGTACTGAGTTCCTCCATCGACTTTGCCATGACTACGATATCGTCGGCAAACCGAAGGTGAGTGAGGTATTCGCCATTGATGTTGATGCCGAATCCTTTCCATTCCAGGAGCTTAAAGGCGTTCTTCAGAGTAGCAGTAAACAGTTTCGGAGATATAACATCTCCCTGTCTTACGCCTCTCTTCAAAGGGATCGCCTTGGAGCTCTCTTCCTGTACTCGGACCGACATAGTGGCGTTATTATACAAACACTTCAACACTTCGATATACCGATAGTCAATACGGCATCGTTGAAGAGACTCAAGCACAGCCCATGTCTCGACCGAATCAAAGGCTTTCACATAGTCCACAAACGCTAAGCAAAGTGGCTGGTTATACTCCTCAGTCTTCTGTATAACCTGCCGCAGCGTATGTATGTGGTCCATGGTACTAAAGCCTTTTCGGAATCCGGCTTGTTCGGAAGGCTGGAAGTCATCAAGCCTGCGTTCTGTTATACGGACCAAAGAAAATCACTTTTTAAAAAAAAGAATTTTATTTGAACTAGAACGAAGTTGAATATTAAATTGGAATTAAATTTTGATTTGATTTAAAATGTCCTTTTGCAGCCTTGTCGCGTTGGAGGATCGAGAGAGACTAAAGTACTTTCCCATGAAAGTCTACCGAACAGCTAGGAATGCTGACGGTGGTGCAGACGGCACACTAATACTAGCAGAGGGTGGATATAACAACCCCCCGCAGAAGACTAAACTTCGGGGTTGCAATGCCACTGAAGTTTATGTTTAGTTTACCCTAAGACGAGGCTCAGCCGCCGGGTTACTATAGATAGTGGAAATGGAAAGTCTACGCGAGTCTTGCGTTTCATTTTGAATATTAAGGCTGCGGCCAGACTTATAAAAATATTTGTTAAACAATTTATACGCTACAAATAAAGCAATTAAAATAAGAATAAAACTAATGCTATTTATCGCGTAATGCGTCCCATATTGGCTTAAGAAAGAACTTTCATTGATGATTTTATCCGAACTATCTATTAAATTATTTAATATCTTATCATTCGACCCTAAGTTTTCTAAATTTATATTTTCCAGCTTAATAGGGGACACATGTGGCGTAATCTTACTTATCTTATCAATAGTGCAGCATGATTCATTGATAATGTTAAAGTCTTTATTTATAATGTTGACGCTAACATTACCATAGTCCAACATAGGAATGAATCTGATGCTTTTACTATATGCTACACAGTGAGTAGGCAGGGTCAATATACCCGTGCCAACAATATTTTTGTTGTATGTATTAGAAGTACCGCATTCTATGGTTAGCTTAGTGGGTTCTGATTGAACATAAACCCATTTATTTTGTCCAACGGAGGTCCAAATGTTTACGTAGCCGAAAATAGATTTTGTTTCACACTGTTTTGGTAATGACGTCACCACACGCGTTATTAATTCACTTTCACAATTTGGGCTTTCACTTGTCGATAGCACTTTGGGGATGTCGCAGATGTAGTTTTCAGGGTTGGCGTTCTCACACTGGTCTATTTTACTCAACGTACAATAACGTGCTTTGTCTTTGGTCATTGCTATGTAGGTACTAGAGGGTATAATTACGCTATAAGTGTTGGGCTTTAAGATGTCGTATGGGATAGGTAGAGGTAAGTTGCGATACACAGAATACTCCTCTGGGTTAACTAGAGGAATTTTTAATACAAAAATAATCTTATTGCTATAAAAATAAGAAACTACGCGAGACATACTTAAAACTAAAAACATTTTACTTAATTCTAAGCTTACAGGTAAGCTAACACCTGCACGGAGATGTAGGTGGTTATCGGCGAGTTCTCGGTATAGCTGCATAGGTGTTATTATGGAAGGATGTATTATGTTTTTACTACTGAGTAGCACGGCGTTTGTTATGTCTTCAAGGCGAAATGATAACGTTAGTAATGAGGTCTCGAGACGAATCAAAATGCTATTTAATTTATTCCTTATTAATGATTCATTTGAAATAAAAGTTACGTTTTTCAAATTTACTGAGAGCTCGTCGATAGCGGAGTTCAAAATAGCTTCATTCATTGTTATTTTATGGATAGTCTGATTATAATGATTAACTACTGATGACGTCAATATGACGTTTTGTTTAGCGAGTGAAGCTAGTTTTTTCTCATCGAGTTGTACAGAGTTTAACGCTTGGTCGTACTTCAAGGCGTCATTTTCATCTAGAGTTCCGAATATGGTTTTTAGGATAGAACCACCAATGCCTATCCAAGCGGACCGTTTGATTTTGGTGTCTATTAGGTGGGAAATCGACTCGAATTCTTTGACCAGATCATTGTACCGTACAGATAGTGGCTCTACCAAGTCGTAACATTCAGATGCTTCCATTACGTCAGTTTGTCTACATAAAAACTTAAAGTTACTTAAAACTACGTTAAGATTACTTATATGAGGTTGTATATAAGATATATCGACAGGAATCAAGATGTTAAGGTTCCCGTCTTTGATTTTCATTTTTCCTACATATTCGGAATATAATCCGGATCCCGTATGAATGGGTTCAATGAAATTAGCGCTCGCTCCGACGATGGCGCTGAAATAAATAAATAAAAGATTTAGAGTTACGTAAACTAATTAAGCAATTAATTTTCGGGTGGATTATTATTAGAGAGCTTGATTTCATCGAAATGATGTGTCACATGCCGTCTATTTATCAGCAAGGTGACGGTGTTGTTACTATGAACCTTTACGATTTTATAAGGCCCCTTCCAGATCGGCGATAAGGCTTTTCTGAGACGAAGATGGTTTTTCAAGTATACATAGTCACCTACTTTGTATTGGATACGGCGAGTATGTGTGTCGTAATAGGTTTTAGATTTTTCCTTGGATTTTTCAATATTGGCTAGAGCTTTCTCTCGTGATAGTTTCAGGCGGTGATTTAGCATTTTCAGGTAATCGGGGTAAGTTGGGTCAGAGTTTTCCTCAAAAATGGAGTTAGGTAGGTATGGTTTATGACCGAATAGCAATTCGTGGGGACTGAAGTTGGTAGTGGAATGTATGCTTGTGTTATATGTTAGCATAGCGGTATATACGTATCTGAGCCAGTTTTCTTGATTGGAGTCAACGAACGATTTCAAATATTCCTTAAGCGTGGAGTGGCTACGTTCAAGCGCGCCCTGGGTTTGAGGATGATAAGGGCTGCTCCACAATTGTTTTATTTTGAGGAATTCACATGTTTTTTTGAATAATTCGGCAGTGAAATTTGAGCCCTGGTCTGTCAAAATACTTTTGGGTATGGAGAATAATGATATGAAGTGTATTAGACATTCCATCGTTTCTTCCGCGGTTATTGAGCGGATTGGGTAAGCGATGGAGTATTTTGTTAAATCGTCTTGGAGTGTCAGAATGTATTTTAATTTGGCTGAGCCAGATTCTGGCAGAGGTCCGACCACGTCCAATGCCACCCTCTGAAAAGGGGTGGTAGATGTTGTAGTGATTTGCATCGGGGCTTTGTTAATTTTTCTAAGAGCTTTGTTCTGTTGACAAAGAGTGCAATCCTTAACATAATTTTCGATGTCGGATCGCATGCTTTTCCAATAGAATTGTTCTTGAATTCGTTTTAGCATTCTGGTCGAGCCTAAATGGCCTGCAATAGGTATATCGTGATTTTCGCGCAGTATTTTCTTTATTTCGCTTAAAGTGGGATATATAATGTTATTATGGTAAATATTAACTGTTATATTAGTGTTGTGGAAAAGGTGAATTAACATATTGTAAATCTTTGCAAATGAGAGTTTTTCGAAGGGACTTTTAAAGTCCGAAATAGCAATTTCATTTTTATTTTGTGTAACTACGATTTCGTTTCTGATGGCTTTCAGGGTTTTGAAAATATCTTGGTAGGTACTTTCATCGAAATGGTGCACTTTTGTAAAAGCTAAGTAAATGGTTTTATTGTTTAGTTCAATTGACTTAAAGGAACAGAGTTCTTTTTCAGCATCGTGGAGTTCTTCAACGTCTCCTAGATTTGACAGTATTTCGGTGATATATGGGTTCGATTCGTCTAAGTCTATTGAAGTTGGGACAATTAGTATTTCGGATGACGTCTTCGACAAAGACTGGTTGTGTTCTTTTAAATTCGTATTATAGTCAGTGTTTTTTGTCGTTTCCTTTAAAAAGGTAGAATAATCGGTGTCATTAAGGTTTTCGGAAAGCGGTGATGAAACCGCAGGGGTGTCGGGTTGAATTTGTAAGGATTCAGAGATATCATTTTGGACTGAAGGGATGTTTTCAGTCGAAGGTGCATCAATTTCGATTGATTGAGGCAAATTGACTTCGGCGGATTGAGGCACATTGATTTCGGCTGATTGAGGCAAATTGACTTCGTTATCAGAGTTAGAAACGGGTGTAGGAGGATTCAGTGGATTGAAATCAACCCCTAGGTTATCATTATGAGGGCTGAAGTCTAAGAGTTCGAGGTCACGGGGTGAGTCGTTTTCAGGAATAACTGGGTTGACTGGATATCTGGATAGAGCGTCAGCCACTGAGTTTAGCCTACCCTTACGGTAAACTATTTCATATTCGTATTCTTCAAGCTTTAGTCGCCATCTTTGTAGTTTACTACTTGGATCCTTGTGATTAAAAAGCCACCTTAATGGTCGATGGTCTGTGATTATTTGGAATTTGTTACCGAAAAGGTATGGGCGAAAGGTTTTACACCCGAATATGATGGCTAAAAGCTCTTTTTCTGTCGTGCTGTAGTTTGTCTCACTTTTGTTTAAAGTGCGTGATGCGTAGGCTATAGGTTGATCTTTGCCGACGGGTCCCTGAGAAATTACGGCAGCTACGGCGTAATTTGAGGCATCACAGGTGAGTACAAACGGTTTGGAGAAATCTGGATAGATAAGAAGAGGGGCAGTGGACAACTTGTGTTTCAGGTTTTCGAATGCAATTTGTTGTTGATTTTCCCAATTGAAGGGAACGTCCTTTTTGAGGAGATTAGTAAGAGGTTTTGCCATTTTTGAGAAGTCAGGAATAAAGCGACGATAGTAAGAAACTAGCCCAAGGAAGGATTTTATATCCTTGGGTGATTTTGGGACAGGGAATTGCGCTACTGCTTTTATTTTTTCGGGGTTAGGCTTGACACCTTCTTCGGTGATTAAATGTCCGAGATAGGCGACTTCATGTCGCAGGAATTCGCATTTGTCCGGTTGAAGTTTTAGGTTGAAATCTCGAAGTCTTTGGAAAATTGATACTAGGTTACTCATGTGAGAGTCGAGGTCATGGGAGTAGCAGACTACATCATCCAAATAGACATAGCAGCGGATGCCTTGTAGCCCAGTGAGGGCCGTATTCATCAGTCTTTGGAATGTTGAAGGGGCATTTTTCAGCCCAAAAGGCATTCGGGTGAACTGGAAGTGTCCTTCAGGGACGTTGAATGCAGTTTTAGATTTATCGGCTTCACAAAGCTGGATTTGATGGAACCCGGAAGCTAAGTCCAGGGTTGAGAAATATTTACTGTTCCCTAATTGGTCAAGAATTTCTGTGATTTGGGGAATCGGATAAGTGTCACCAATTGTGACATCATTCAACTTCCGGTAGTCTATCACGACACGCCATTTTTGTACATTAGACGCATCTAGCTTTTTAGGGACCACCCAGATGGGGGAAGACCACGGAGAGTCTGAAGGTTCAATAATTTTTTGGTTCAACATTTCTTGCATTTGTTTTTTGACTTCGTATTTATGGATTTCGGGGAATCGATACGATTTAGTATGTATGGGAACGTCAGTTGTAGTTTTTATCTCGTGTTTAATCGCGTCGGTACAAGTAAGATGTTCTCCTGGGAGATGGAATATGTCAGAGAAATCAGAGCATATTTGGAAAAGGACCTCTTTTTCTTCACTATTGAGGTGAGAGACGCGTAACTGATTAAGTACCTCCTTTGTTCGAGTAAGTGAATCCTTTGGAGGTGAGGTATTGATACTGTTTATGGAATGAGTCGAGGTCTCGCAGAATTCAGAGGGTTCAATGGGAGTGAGCTTCAAGTTGAGCGTTGATTTTAGGGTTAAAGGTTCTTCTGAAGTATTGATAACAGATATATTGATTCTGTTATTATCTTTCACTCGGGCTAGACAGTTGGCAATTAATAGGTTTTTTGATGGACTTTGATCGAGAATAAGACCCTGCTTTATTTGCGGGTTTTGTACAGAGCATTCTATTACAGTCTCTGTCCTAGGAGGAATGATGTATGTGGGGTCGCAGAAGTGGAGTTTTAATGATATTTTCCCCAGGCGTAGGACATTATTGTCGTAGTCGATGTTGCAACTGTGGGCGTTGAGTAGGTCTGTGCCTATTATCCCGTCATAGGGAAGGTTGATTTCGTCGGTTACATGGAATTTATGTGTAAGGCTAGATTTCGGGAGTAGCATTTTGAATTGAAAATGCCCGAGAGTTTGGACTGAATCTTTGGTCGGGTCGATGCCCTTGAGATGGATCACTTCTTTAGTGAATTTTATTTGTTTTTGTATGCAGGATCGCTTTATTAGACTAATGGATGATCCTGAATCTACGAGTAGAGACAGTGGGATATCGGATGTGTTAGAGTCCACAAGGACATGAGGAAGTAGCATTTTTGTAGGATCATTCGTGATTTCGTAAACAGCGACTTGATTTTGCTTGCAGAGAGGTGCAGTGGGTACAGTGGGTACAGTTGATACGATGGGTACAGTGGATAAAGTGGATGCGGTGGGTACCGCGGATACAGTGGACACAGTGGATGCGGTGGATACCGCGGATACGGTGGATACAGCGGATGCGGTGGATACCGCGGATACAGTGGATACAGTGGATGCGGTGGATACCGCGGATACAGTGGATACAGCGGATGCGGTGGATACCGCGGATACAGTGGATACAGCGGATGCGGTGGATACCGCGGGTACAGTGGATACAGCGGATGCGGTGGATACCGCGGATACAGTGGATACAGTGGGTGCGGTGGAAACCGCGGATACAGTGGATACAGTGGATGCGGTGGATACCGCGGATACAGTGGATACAGTGGGTGCGGTGGATACCGCGGATACAGTGGATACAGTGGATGCGGTGGATACCGCGGATACAGTGGATACAGTGGATTTAGATTTGCAATTGTTAGGACCTCCATGTAACGGGGTCGTAGCTTTGGTGTCGGTTTTGAAGGGGTGAAGTCCCGCACGACACTGGGACGAGACGATTATTCGTTTTTTTTCATTGCATCATAGTCTACTTCGTCGTGACCTTCGCTTTCGTAACCATTGTTATCAGCGATGCCACTCGTAACATAATGGATTTGGGAGAATTGTCTCTGTGGTGGCTTATAGCCAGAACTGGAAGGTTGTTGTTGTTCGTTCTGTCGGAGACGGTTATTGTACTCGCGTTTGCGACAGTCTTTAATATCGTGGCCTAAGGCCTTACAGTATCGGCACGAAATGACTGGTCTGTTAGGATTCGTATTGGATGATGATTGATTGTTTGGCTTCGAAATTTGGCCTTGAGATCTAGGATTATTTGGGAATTTGTGTTCTACTTGCGGCCGCTTGTAGAGGCTTTGTTGGATTCTTTCCTCGGAAATAGCAAGATTTATTGCTTCGTTTAATGTTTTTGGCGACCTGCATCTCACCATGTTGGATAACCGCGGGTGGAGACCTATTAAAAAGTGATGAAGGGCGAGGTCCTCCATGGCTGCGGTGCGGCCAGCAACTTCCTTGACTTTCGTATGGGATAGTGAGATTTCTGTGAATAATTGTGAGAGGCAGGTTTCCACTTTAAGAGCGAATTGGTTCACGGTCTCTTGTGCACCTTGTTTACTTTCTTGCAAATCTGTGAGTAAATGGGCGTAATGCTTGCGTTCACAAAACTGGGACTTTAAAAACTCTTTGAGTTGGTCCCATGTTGAAAAATCTTTTATTGCGCAGGCGATTTCTGCCTTGCCCTGCAGTTGACATAGCATGTATTTAAATAGTACAGGCTTTTGAAGTTCATTCGCGAGCTCGTATGCGTTGTCACAATTTGTAATGAACGAGTTCAAGGTTTCTCTGTTGCCGTCGTAAGGTTTAATGAATTTCAGCAGAATATTAAGGTCCATAATCTCGGCTTCAATACGACCTTTAGTGGAAATGGGTGCGGAGTGACTCTTATGTGACGTCACAAGAGTTTCGGGGATAGTAAGAGAAAGTTTATCGTTTTCCGCTTTTGGCATAATAATTTCTTAATTTAAATATCAAATTGTCATCTGAACGAATAGATTTCTAAATAAGTATTTGTTTGAATGTGAATCGAGCTTTATAATAACAATGACCAAAGACTTACAGGAACGCGTAGGCGGCTGCGATAAGCTGCATTCCGATTGCGGCAAGCTGGCACGGTGAGTGTCGGGAGAGTTTTGAGTTTGGAGTCTGAAGTTCGGAGCCCGACGAGGAGAAAGTTCTGGGTGCCAGATGCGATGTTGTTGAATCTCTCTGGGGTAAGCTTGGTCTTGGTCTACGGCGAGGACACGGTGAAGGCACGGTGAGGATACAGTGGAGACACGGCGAAGATACAGTGAAGACACGGCGAGGATACAGTGGAGACACGGCGAGAATACGGTGGAGACACGGCGAGGATACAGTGGAGACACGGAGAAAATACAGTGGAGACACGGCGAGAATACAGTGGAGACACGGCGAAGATACAGCGGGAACACACTGGGTTCAAACTAGATTTCACTTTGTTCTCTGTGTTCACTTTTCTTTGAAACTGGAGACGGACCGGGGACCTTTTTGAGATCCCACCGCTGCCACCAAATGTTATACGGACCAAAGAAAATCACTTTTTAAAAAAAAGAATTTTATTTGAACTAGAACGAAGTTGAATATTAAATTGGAATTAAATTTTGATTTGATTTAAAATGTCCTTTTGCAGCCTTGTCGCGTTGGAGGATCGAGAGAGACTAAAGTACTTTCCCATGAAAGTCTACCGAACAGCTAGGAATGCTGACGGTGGTGCAGACGGCACACTAATACTAGCAGAGGGTGGATATAACAGTTCGAGACGATTCGTAATGACTCTTGAAAACAACTTATAAACATGGCTCAGAAGCGAGATGGGTCTGTAATTCTTCAATAAGGTGTTGTCACCTTTTTTAAAGAATAGCACCACCACGCTTCTGTTCCATGCTTCTGGCGTTATGCCCTCGAGGACGACGGTGTTGAAAAGCTTCTGAAGGACTTTAAGTACCGGTTTACCACCCGCTTACAGAAGCTCTGAAGTGATTCCGTCGTCACCCGGCGCCTTGTTGTTCTTAAGTTGGTTCAGGGCCATTCTAATCTCGTACAGGCTGATGTCCGGGATGTCTTCGGTGAAATGTCGGGTCAGCTTGACTCTTGGGTCTTTAGCCGCGCTGTTTACAGGCTTTGCTACCGAGGCGTATAGCTGTCCGTAGAACTTTTCGATCTCCTCCAATACCTCTGCCTTGGTCGACGCTGTACTGCCATCTTCTCTCTTCAGCTTTGTCAGCTGGCTTTGCCCAATAGACAAATGCCTTGCGAACACTTTGGAGCCTTTGTTCCGCTCTATCGTCTCCTTAATATGTTTGGTATTAAAGAGACGAATGTCGCACCGCACAGATTTTGAAATTTGTCTATTGAGCCGCCTGTATAACTTTGCATCATCGGAAGACTGCAGTCTTAGCGAGCGTCGTTCGGCCATGAGATTTAGAGTATGATCGGAAAATTTCCGAGGTCTATCAGAACGGCGGGGTCTAAAGAACTTAGAACCCACCGTTTGGACAGTTTCTACGAGCCCGTTATTGATCTCGTCCACCGACGCAAAGTTCTCCAGGCAAGCAAAGCGATTTGAGAGCTCGAGCTGAAAGTTCTCGGGGTTTTGTATATGAGCATGAGTAGGTCGGAGCGTAGACTTCATCAGGCGGGACCTTTCGAGTTTAACGTTAATATTCAGTTTGCCTCGCACGATTCTGTGATCACTACCGGTTTTTATCCTGTGGATCACGGAGACATCGTTGAATATCCGTTTCTCGCTAGTCATGATGAAGTCTATCTCATTTCTCGTAGAACCATCGGGGCTCATCCAGGTCCATTTCCTGTGAGGTGGCTTCTGAAAGAAAGAGTTCATCATGAAGAGTCCCTCTTTTTCCAGAAAATCTGCCAGCCTCTGGCCCCTGAGGTTCCGTTGCCCATATCCAAATTGCCCCACTCTCAACTCATCATCGCTTTTTTTGCCCAACTTTGCGTTGAAATCTCCCATAACAACCGTGAAGCGGGTCTTAGACGTATGTATGGCCCGACTTACGTCCTCATACATAGCCTCCATTTCATCATCTGGGTGTGACGAGGTCGGTGCGTATACCTGAATGACCTTCAACGAATATCGTTTAGATATTCTGAGTATTAGGTATACAACCCTGCTCGACACACTTTCAATGGTAATGATGTTGTTAACGAGAGACTTGTGGACGAGAAAGCCGACACCACCTTGGGACCGTTGGTCACCTTCCCGGTAGTAAAGTAGGTTGCCGGATTTCAGGGTTATCGTGTCCTCACCCTCTCTACGGACTTCAGACAACCCCACAATATCCCATCGCAACCTACTCAACACTTCTTCCAGTTCCGCAATCTTCTCGTCAGTCCTCATAGTGCGCACGTTATATGTTGCCAGGGCCAGTTGTCGGGTGGGGTGGCAGCCGGATCTCTTCCGGCGATTCTTAGCACCCCGTGCTCCGCCGTTACCATGGCCGCTGCCGGAGCCAGGAATAGCGGCGCTGCCGGGGACTGGGGGCCTGGTCTTATTTTCACTTATCATTAAGGGGGGTTTTGCCCGTAATTGCCGCGCTGGGCAGGCGTGTTGGCAATCGCAGTGCGTAGCTCTCGCGACAGGGATGCTGCTGCCCATCCCCGCCCTGTTGCACTTGAGCTACGCTGTTTTGGATGGATATACCGCCATCTGTCGGTTCCGTAGTACCTCAGTCGGCTCTTACGGCCCCTGGTACAAGAGGGGGGTGCTATTCTACTCTGCCGGCACCCCACGGCACAAAGATTATATTGATACGGCAGATACGGCGGTAAGGGGCGTAGCTACCGCCGACAGACAATGCGTTTTTCTTGTTCCACTCTCGCGTATGCTGTATAACTAGATATGAAAAAGACAGCTGTAACATAGTTTTTATTTGAGCAACATTTTGTAAGTATTCTGTTGCTTTAGTTCTAATTCTATGGTTTTAACAATATGACGTAAAAAAGGGCGTGGCGCGCGCAAAGAAAATTAAAAAAAAGTAGGTACACTAAGAAGGTTCCCAGTCTGAGTTTTTAACAAATTAAAAAAGGTTGTATAATAAATTCGGCACCATGGAGGTAGAAGTAAATAGATTATGAGTGTTATGTTTTGAATTCACAAACTTAGTGCACACGATGTTCTAAATTCAATTTTACTTTATCCTCTAGTCTAGCGGATAAAAACTGCCTTTGCACTAAGATTTCGAAGAGCAAAAATAGGTACTCTTTCCGAGATGGGGAGATGAAAAAATTTTGGCAGTTTATCAGCTGTAGGTTACCCACTGCTAGACCATAGGCTTCTTATGGATTTCCAATAAGACCGGTAGGAAGCGGCTTGCATCCAGCGTGTTCATGCAGTTTTGATTATGTTGTCGATTCACCTCTGCGGTGAACGTCCTGCTATACGTGCACCATTTTTATTCGACTGTTGAAATAAGGAGAGTAAGGTTTTTGAGAAAAAATCTGTACAATAGGTAGATAAGTACCTACGAGTATACCTATAAAGGGCTAACCAGAACTGGTGTAGTAAGCCGAAAGGGGATAATTAAGACCATCATTACGAACAACTTTTACTATGAGGCGAAACTAAAATCGAGCAAAAAAAAAAATTCTCTGTTTCATACATTTCGTCGATTTGAATTATGCATGGAACAGCTGATTTTTTTCTCGAATTTTTAGTCGGCCCCATTGTAAAAGTTTTCATAACGATGGTCTTAATGACTCCCTTTGGCCTTAGTAGGTACAGGGTAAGCAGATAACCCTGTATAATATTACCTATCATTTATATTGTTAACCTCTCTTTTACAGCTTAAGCTGCTGCACTCTTTTTGATAAGTGTGACAGAGTAGGTATTCGTTTCACAAAAGGAGCTTCCCAGATGCGGCGCCACAGTCGCATGATCGATTTAAATTAGTTGCACTAAGTAGGTACACTGTTTGCGCTGTAGCATGGTGCGGGTGACAGTTACTTTTTAAAATTAAATTTACCTACTAGTTATTAAGTACATATATCATTATATACAATACCTATTACGAATGTGGTACTGCTGAAATACTAAGTCATAATTTGTTATTCAAATTGAATTTAATCAAAAAAAATCCTAATTGAATTTTTAAAAAAGCCACCCGCACCATGCTACAACGCATAAGCCATACATAAGGCATGGCTGTGTATCTTCTTCAAGTCGATGGACTTCTTTGATGAAAAGGACTCCAGTTTGCGTTTCTGCAATGGTGCATCTCTAATAGCTTTTTGATTTATAAAATTCATTAAAAATTATCATTGTCATTAGTGTAATTCGTGTATGCGGAACTAATTGAATAAATAAATTAAATACAAACTCCTGATGACACAACTAGTTGTACGAACGCCGTTGGTTATAAGGAACACCTCAAAAATGTAGATATGTAATTACTAGTAGTTCTCCGAACAGTAGAGCTCGCAGTATCTACTTACAGTCTGCTGCTACGGTTGCCGCAGGCTGCAGCTGCACACAAAGTTGTTCCGGTTCGTGATAGAGTAACTGGATTAAAACTCTGCTGTGCTAAAAAGCGTAAACCTACCTATTTACCTATGTATTTAGTTCTTCACATTTATATTATATAGGTTCTTATTAGCTATCCAACCTTATCTTGTTCTAAATTCTAAAAGGTAAACCAACCAGATTAAATATTTAAGCCTTACAATTGATAATAACTTCTAATGGAAATTCCATATTAGGTAATAGTATTTGTACAAAACTTAGAATAATGTTAGGAAAGTTTTATCATCTAGCTAATATCTTAAATAGTGGCACATTATATACTCGTAATGTACGTCATGCGCTGGTCGAAACCAACCACAAGAAAACAAGAAATCAATTACCTACTTACTTATAAAAATAAATCATCCATTTAAACTTAATTCACATCAATTAGGTACCTACACTATCCATTAAAAACAAGTAAACAAAACAAGTATTTTTAGGGTTCCGTACCTCAAAAGGAAAAAACGGAACCCTTATATCCGTCTGTCCGTCCGTCCGTCTGTCAAGACCCTTTTTCTCAAGAACGCGTGGAGGTATGAAGCTGAAATTTATATCAATTACTCAGGTCTACTGTCCCTTGAAGCTGTGAAAAAATCAAACTTCTAAGCCAACGCAATCAAAAGATACAGCCGTTTATGCCGCAAATTTTGAAACTCGCAAGTACTCGCAAGGGAATCAAAACCTAAAGGGTACTTCCAGTCGACCTAGAATCTTGAAATTTGGCATGAAGCAACGTTTTATAGCACACATAAAGGAAAAATTCCGAAAACCTTAAATTTTTAGTTACATTACAAAATATATATTTTTTAATAAATATAAACTTATTACTTTTTTTGTCGTAATGAACGAACTTTGTAAACCTTGCAGGTTTGTACGGAACCCTCGGTGCGCGAGTCCGACTCGCACTTGGCCGGTTTTTTTTAATATTTCTCGTCATGTTATTCCAAATCAATAATTTGTCAAATATGTATCACATTCCTATTCTAGGTTGTGCTAATAAAGTTATTTCATTTGATATCCCATTTGAAACAGTTAATTCGCTCAAAAATGTAAATCCTCATTCCTTGTATACATCGACTTGGATTTTTTTCTTTATGGTTGTATACAACGAATGAGGATTAGATGATAGGTATCTATTTAGGTAACTTTGGTTCGTCTGCGGATCTCCTCATTTCTGATTCGATCTCGCAGAGAGACGCCGAGCATAGCCCTCTCCATAGCACGTTGGGCTATCCTGAGCTTATTCATAAGGCCCACAGTAAAAGACCACGTTTCAGTTCCATATGTCATCACTGGCAACACACAACTATCGAAAACTCTCGTCTTGAGGTACTGAGGGAGGTAGATCAGATGAAAAGACGTCACACAATTTTCCGAACGCTGCCGACATAGCCCAGCTGATTAGCAAATTAAAGTGGCAGTGGGCAGGGCACATAGTTCGGAGAACGGATGGCCGATGGGGCAGTAAAGTTCTCGAATGGAGACCACGTACCAGCAAGCGCAGCGTAGGACGTCCACCGACCAGGTGGACTGACGATATAATAGGTAAAGATCGCAAGAACGCGCTGGATGCAGGCTGCTTCCAACCGACGACCTTATTCCAATTATTTATTGGAAATCTTTAAGGGAGGCCTATGTCCAGCAGTGAACGTCTTACGGCTGATGATGATTTATTTAGAACCTATTCTTTAACGATTGATGCTTTCACATTTTTTCAAATAGGTAGGTACCTATATAAAATGTGTAGTCTAAGACAATACTTGCTTTTAGAAACGGCCTTTCATAGTTCTAGGTCAACTGGAAGTACTACTGTGTGTCGAAATATCTATACCCAAGTGGTTTTTTGCGACATAAAAGTCTCTAGGTTTTTTGACAATGTCTTATAAATCTATGAACGCCGGCTGTACGCACGAAAAACTGTCATGTTCCACCTGAGCCGTGAATGCAAGCGAGAGCGAGGAACAAGAGATAGAGAGACATGACCGGCCTGAGCGTTCGGCTTCATTCAGTTGTTGATTCAACGATGTTTTCTTACGACGGCGACGTTAAGTATCACGTCAAATTCTCGTCCGGAACTGACTCTACGAGTTCAGACAACCAATTTTTTCCGGAAACTGGAAGTTTATTTTTTTCACAAACGCACCAAATCACAGATTTTCGTATAAGTACCTATACAATACAATAACTTTATTAATAACAACATTGCAATTAATTCAATTCATCAATTTGTAAACTACATAAATACAATAGGAATCAGATTATGATAGGAATCAATTGGTACCTACAACTGAATAGAATTAAGAAATTATTAAATTTATTATAAGATAATACTTAAATGGTTTTAATTTTAATTTGATACTTACCTCTACATTTTCTCGAGATGAACATTTTTGACACACTGCGGACGGATGGACAGACAGAAAACAAAGTGCTTTTTGAAGTGAAACTTCTAATGCGACTTCTAACAATGTTGCGTTAAACGTTTAACGCTACCATGGAGGAGGTATGAAAACACTGTTGCGTCGAAGTTTCACTTTTTCCGCGCGGAGGGACTCAACTTGCATTTTTTTATGTACTTAGATAATATCTAAAAAAGATCACCAAATAATATGTACTTATAGCTAAATTGGTTGTTTTTATCTTTGATTTGCAGATTTTATTTTTTACTCTATTCAGTCACCTACCTACCTAAGTGTAAGGTCGATAAATAAATCTGCCAAGTACGAGTCGGACTCGCGCACAAAGGGTTCCGTACTGAATGAGAGCCCCCCTTAAATATTTATTTTATTTTAATATAATTATTTATTATTGAAGTAACTAAGCATGCAGCTAAATATTCTGTGAATATTTCAAGCATCCACCTGTTACCATGATTAATGACGAGCGAAAAACGGAAACAAAATCAGGTTTGTTGTATGGGAGCCCCCCTTAGATATTATATTTATTCAATTTTTAGTGTTTTTTGTTATAGCGGCAGCAGAAATACATCATCTGTGAAAATTTCAGTTTTCTAGCTATAACGGTTCATAAGATACAGCCTGGAGACAGACAGACGGACAGCGGAGTCTTAGTAATAGGGTCCCGTTTTTACCCTTTGGGTACAGAACCCTAAAAAGCGATGTCTACTTCAATAATAGCCAAGTATGTGTTTTTGGTACAAATCAATCTGAGAACAAAGTTGTAGAGAAGTCGTGTCGCGGCAGTCAGTGACGCGGGCTCGAATGGGAGTCGACAGCGGCTCGGGGCGGGCGGCGCGCGGCGCGGCCAGTGGGCGCGGGCGGCGGGCGGCGGGCGGCGGGCGGCGGGCGGCGGGCGGCGCCGGGGGCGGAGCGCGGCGGCCGCGGCGGGCGCGCCAGTGCCGCGCGGCGCGCCGCACCGGACGATCCTGCGACTGACGCGCCGAGACCGCCGCGAGTGCCTCTGTGCCGAGTGTGACCGCGAGCCGCGAGTGAGTGACGTGGTGCTCCTGTGGGACCTAGTGTGTGAACTTGAACCTGTTTGGATTGCTCGTGGCTGTCGGCGCTCCGAGGTCAGTAGCCGCGGCCGGCTCGGCCCGCGCCACCGCGCGCCGACGGCGACTGGCTGCTACTGAAGCGGTCCAGCTCAAGACCACGTCCGCTGGGAATCGTTCCAGAAAACTGCTTTCAGGTCGATCAATCTCGGCTAGGCAACATAATTAGGTAGATACACTTGCTCATAACACCATACACATAGTAAATTATAACTTAATCTAACACATACAAAGTTTCATAAGTAAGCTAGAGTTGTACTTGATTAGGACCTTGCAAGTTTTATCGGAAGTAACTAAATATTTATACAGAGCAAAGGAAGAGAGGTCTCGTACTCGTAGAGCTAATTAGCCGTTACTTATTGGGTAACATTATAGAGCTATTGCATGCAATGCATAAATATGTATCCCTAACTGCTAAGTACTTAGCTCTAGAATAATTAAACAGAACAGATTTTTACAAAAGATACATACTTAAAGTTTTTCATGGTATTTACTACTTTACTTGGTGCCAAAAACCGTAGTTGGGGGTCGTAATGCATAAAAGTAGTTTTTTTTTAAATTCACAGACATATTTTCATGTGGCTAGGCCATTTTTACAAAAAATGTTAACTTTTTTATGCCATCCATATCTAATTTTAGACAGTCAGGTGAATATTTTGTCAAGTGTTATAAATAATAAAATTGTAAAATGTCCTAAAAATACACTTATTATATCACAGTAACAATATTTCGCAAATAAACTAGGTATTGTAAGCTATGAGCACGATGAGAGCTTTCAGCAATAAATTGCCTCAAAAGAAAAGCTCTACCAAAGAAAAAGAAAACTACCGTTGGGTATGCATAAATAATTGAATATAGAATACCCCGACATCGACAATATTATTTACAAAAAAAACCCACAAGAACCAAAAAAAGTAATTTGTTTACTCTTAATTAATTAATTTTATTGTAAAGTAGCATAAGGATCAGCAAATTATAGAGATCAATCCCTCTTAAAAACTAATAAATGTCATCAAGAAGTTTTAATAAAATTACTTTTCTAAGTATCCTTAAGCACTGTGAGAACATGACTACTCAGATCTCTGAGGAAAAAAAGGTATTTTTTGTTGCCTAGTGTGCATAACTAAAACTTAAAGTAGCGAAATTTAAAAGTAAATACTTGTCTTTCTGTTACATAAATACATCTATCAAAGTAGAGTCGCCTTGTTTACTCGTATCTGTCTCTCTGTGTATTCCCTTAGATATTCTAAACTACAAACAGTTGCAATGCGGTGTTCGTTATCTTTTACAATATCTTTGTCGGAAGGTTTATATTATAGTATGTTAGCCCGCAGCTTCGCTCGCGTGATATTTTCATTTTGGTGCTACTCGTATCCCACAGAAACATTTGATTTTTCTAGGATAAAAGTAACTGTCACTTTCCGTCTTTCAAACCATCGAATCGAATGTCGATGCCAAAAATCATGTAAATCTGTAGCTGCGTGGAAGAAGAATAAACCAACAAACTCACTTTCGGATTTATAATAATTATTTGTAAGGATATATTATATGATTCATTCCTAACCGGGCGAATTTTTTTGATTAACTAGTACAATACCTACCTACATAGGTAGGTATAGGCATAAACTTAAAGTAACTCTGTGTAAGTATAAAAACAAACATTATTTATTATATTAGGCTTTTATGTGTAGGTTTGCAAATAATATTCATTGAAAACCTTTTATTATACTAAATCTTTAATCAAACAGTATAACCTGATTTCTTATAAAATCCTTAAATATTGCGAGTATACCTACCTATAGTGGTCTACTTATAGTGCAACAGCCCAGCAGCTGGTCACACTCCCTAGATGAGGAACGACCAGAGGGTTGCATAGACTGTCGTTGGTCATATGTGACGTCGTTACGTTACGTTGTTTATAATTATATAACTCAAAATTGGAGTCATTTTTATAAATATACATAATTATCTGCTTTCTCTACAGAGCATAAAGCGAAAGGGGGTGATCAAAGGCATCATTATGAACAACTTTTACTATGGGCCAACTCAGAGTTCGAGAAAAAAATCATCATTTCCATAAAAATTTGCTGCTCGGAATTAACAAAATGTATCAAACGTCTGATTTTTTTTGGTTCGTTAGTGGCATGCGAGACTAGTAGTCGGAACATGTGTAGAATAATACCTGTACTACGAGTATATATTAATTTGAATAAAACTGTGGCGGTAGGTGCCACAGATTTATTGTAATTAGCAATTTTGTATGGAACGGCTGATATTATTAATTGAATTCCGGTTTAAATTCACTTTAATTATTCTGTCTATTGATGAAAACTTTATGTATTAAAATCAGTGTAGGTATAGTAAACATCAACTTAATCGGACAGACGAAGTGCGATACCATGTAGAGACAGAAAATATCTCATCAAAAATCTAGTAGGTACCTACGACCTCATAGTAATTATAAATCTTAAAATGAAGCCCGTTGCTGTTAAAGATTGCACTTAATTAAAAAAAACTAAATAGCTGGGTTAAGATTTTAATAGCGTAATTACATGAAATTATCAAAATAATTGCTACACTAGGTTCTGTAGGTACATTATTATAATGAGCATACGAGCTTTATGAATCAGAAATAAGATAAACTATCCCAGAAATAAATCAATTAGCCCCGGGAGCAACGACTTCATTTCATGTCATTGCTGAGGTCAGCCTCACAAGGTCCCTGCAAAAGACATCAACGCGCGACAGCTCGCGGCTACATGACGAGGCAAGCAATTGAACTTACAATTTTCACATCGTGTGTTGGTTGACACAATATTACACAATGTAGGTATTGATGCAGAACGTTCTGATAAAATCCTTTTAATTTCTGATTTTGGTACTCGCGTAGGTACTCGTTGCGTTTTCAACGGATCTTGACACTAGTACAGAAGTTAGTGCACCAGTTCTAGAACATTTTTATTGACTGAGAGCTCGTATTATGGAAAAGGAAAATATATCAGTCGAATTTAGTAATACTTGACAAAAGAAAAGTAACTAATAAAATACAACCAAACTCTGTCCAAAGATTGTGGAGACAAATAATTACTTATGAAGTTTCAATGAGTCTGTAGTGAGCTGAGTTTGTACTTATTCGAAATTATTATTTAAAATCAAACACCGAATTTCCAATGTGTAAAATAGTACTTACAATGTAATTATATTACGAGCACCAGCCCGGTGCTTGGTTCTACTTAGTACTCAGGTACGCAGGTACATTAAAATCATAATTCGTGTTCATCTCGTGAATTTATTATAAAGTACTCGTTTCGTTTTAGGGGTCCTATAACTCAAAATATGGGAGGAGGATCATGCCCCGCAGTGGGCCGAAATAAGCTGATGATGATGATGAACTCAAAACATAATTTAACATAAAAATAAAGTAAATTCGACTGCAAAGAGACAATTTGAAATTTGATGAGCTACGGATATTTATGACTTTTCTTTTAATTTGATCACACACAAGACCTGACGCAAACACGGCCCATTTTTTACGCTATCAAAAACTTCTTGCACCGAATTAGTGCTTTATTTTGAATTTAGAAACCCGCTCGATAGGTCTGGTTCTTGGTTTTTGTTAACGTCACTATCGTATTACTGACGTGAAAAAAATGTAAAATTAATTTTAGTTTTTCAAACACATATCTAAAACACTTGTTTTTACGAAAAATGTAACGATATATCAACAGTCAGAAGCTATCCAGCTGTTCATAAGATACGAAGTAGGTACTTAATAAATAAATTTACAAACATAAGTAAAGGTTACACTTACAATATAAATATATACGAAAAAGTCGGAAAAAAACCATTCTTTGTCAGACTGGCACATGTCGGCCAATACAAGTGTTAGTTGCGCTTATTAAAGAGGGTACCTACACATAGTCGCAACACATTTCGGTATTGCGACGGTGAGGAGTATATGGAATGAGGGTAGACATAGATGGTTTGGGCGACGGGCTGGAGTGGCAGTCTGTGATAGTGATCGGTTGTGTTAGGGTGCAGTGTGAACCAGCTTTGATAAGCCAGTAGTTGGAGCAAGCGTTGTATAGTACTTTGAGTTTCATAATGACTGCAGAGATATTGGAGGTCCGTATTATTGTCCAATGGTGTATAATCTGAGTGTCCTACTAGAATCTTAGTGATGCTGTTGGAGCACTATGCCCATCAGCTAACAATTCAGAAGCGAGATCGGAAAAAACCTTCTTTTTAGGGTTCCGTACCTAAAGGGTAAAAACGGGACCGTATTACTAAAACTCCGCTGTCCGTCTGTCTGTCTGTCTCCAGGCTGTATCTCATTTTTCGCTCGATATCAAAAATTGTAACAAATAGATGCTTGAAATATTCAGTAAATATTAAACTGCATGCCTACTTTAATAAAAAATAATAAAATTAAAGTAAAATAAATATTTAAAGGGGGCTCCCATACAGTACGGAACCATTCATGCGCGAGTCCGACTCGATCGTACTTGGCAGTTTTTTTTTCTAACTATCCACGCCACATAGTATAATACTAGATGTTTTGCGATATCACTGCGTATATTGCATTGACAGTCGTGATACAGCGTTATGCAAATAAACTGAGCTTGTTGAAACGAAGTTCAATCATAGAAATTACTAATGTGGTTCATTCGAGTGAGGTAGACATGCATAATAAAAATCACGGTACTAATTGAAGGACGCCTAAGGATGGATTGGGCAACGTAATCCGATCTAGCCCTGAATTTATATTATGTAATTGTTAAAAATTATCCAACCACTGTTATATACTAAACATACCATTTAGGTACAATACGAATAATAGCGTAATATACTTTGCTCTAAAAACCTACAAAAATTATTGTACTCTTTGATGTCAGCTGACTTAGTGAATTACATGTGAGTTGCAGAAGTAGATGAAGAAGTAGCACATAAGATTTTTTTTAGTTTGTTCAAGATTTATTTTAGGGTTATTCAGAAAAATTATCTTAATTACGATACCAATTTTGACTTACCTATGATTGGTTATAAAATTTGTTTTTCTACTTATATTGATACACTTGTACATAGTTGCTTGCCAGGTAGTATGAACAAAATTAAGTAAGCAAACCTACCAAGGTATATTCTCTACATTAAAAACTATTATTTTATTTTGTTATAAAAAAAAACACCGGCTATCAAAAGAGAGAACGTAAAAAAAACAAAAATAAAAACGAATTAAACATAGCCATGAACATTTTTCGACAGACAAGCTATCATAGGCCTATTTGTATGTTAACAACATTCATAAAAAGTATGTCTCATCTGGTTATCAGAAGGGTGAAGGCCGTTCTTCCACGTCTCTCCCCTATTAGGATTTAGATACTAAACAATATTGTCGAATGTTTTCAAAATCGGTTGACAAACAGCGCTCAATCAAACATCGCCGACCTCAAAAAATCCAAAAATATAGAACACACGCACCAAGTTTCGTCAACAGGTACCTATTTGTTGAAAAATGTACAGGAAAATCAACACCTGAACAATCGACTTGGTATTTTTCTTTCCATATTGATGATCTGAACAGACGAAAGCAAAATTGTCTCGTCAAAACTGAGACTCGATGAATGATCCTTGATTTATTCTCGGGCTCGTAACGAATACCAGGAAATCAATAAAATAGAATCTAGCCGCTGGAGTCGCATAATGCGATAAAAATACTCGTGCTCCCAAAAATGTATCTTTTCTTATTTCTGGAACTTGAAAACTTTTTGATTTGTTACAAAAATAACATCCTACGGAAAATTAGTTTCTTCTAGTAAAAAAAAGGTATCAAAAGCCTTCAGGCGAGTTTATACTTAGTCTCTAGCCCTGTCACATCTAAGCATCTCTTTCGTACATTTATTTTGTAAGTCTAATACCTGTTTATTATAAAGGAATTCATTTTCGAAAAATCTTATGCTGCATTTCTCAATTATAACACGTATGATCGGTACGTTTGTATGTATTGATGAAAAGTTTGTTTGGATAATCTTTAACACTTTACCGTGACTATACCCACTAGAAATACACTCTACCTACTACACCGCTGTACCAAAAGATATATATAGATCAACTTGTTTTTCATTCAGCTCTCTTAGTGTCGTTTGATTACCTACTTACGTGTTTCTCAGCGAACACCGATGTTAATATAACATAATTTTATTTTTATATTCACAGTATAAAAGTCATATTTTACCTTCAATAATGTGAAATTGTATATACCCATGATGAATAGAATGAATAGCCCATGAGGTCCTAAAGTGTTCGGATAGAGACCATGATCCGCAAGCGCAGCGTAGGATATCCACCCATGAGGTGGATAGACGACCTAAACCGATTCTAAGAGGCGCGCTGAATGCAAGTCCATTTTGAAAAGATTGGAAATCAATTGAGCCTATAACCAAAATTATTACGCCTAATATAACGCCTAGATTTTTTTGAGCATAATTTAGCCTATAGATATAAAGTTTAAGCAGACACCATAATTATAGTTTTCGGTGCTAATCAATTACATATTTGTTTTGGTAGCTGGACGATTTAAGGTAGTTTTTAAACGATTTTAAGTTGCAATAGATATTTAACCTAAGCATTATCAGGCGTTGTCTGAAGTAATGCAACGTCGTAAATTGCATTGGGTATACGAGGTATTTTAATTTCATACATCGCCTCTCTTAAGTCTCTACCCTGAAAGCCTTTCTTTCGCTTTGAGAGAGTTTTTGTTAAGTTTTTAAAAAAGTTATACTAAAATGCTTTACTACTTTTGTTTGTTTTATTTAATATATGACCTGCGGTGGAACCTAAAATGATTTCGTGACTTATATATACTTAATCCTTCTATAAAATGAAAAATTTTATTCGCTAGCTGTAGGTACATACGAGTATAAGTATATCCTAGTTGCCAATTGCTAAACAGGATCATATTGGGCCAGTTTCTCTAAAAAAGTAAATAATGTTCGCAATGTTTTGTTTTTGAAAGGATTTGAGGGCCTTCAAAAAGAGTCTTCGTCGATTCGCCCCGCGGGCCGAACAGCTTGCGGGGCGAAACCACGAAAGAGCCTCTTTAACATGATTTAGTAGCTGCGGGGTGGTTTTGTTTGAAAAAAATGCAAGAAATACTATAATTTTTCCAAATAATTAATACTCAATATCTTAATTTACATTTCCTTAATTTGTTTTAGTCAGTAAATTTAGTGTAGTGGTTGTAATATATTGTATCTCATCAAAAACATAAATGTGAAATGGGAGCCAAAGTGTCGCCACCAAAAGAATTGAGATCTAACACGGGGGCCAAGTATTCTGTAGAAAATCCTAGAGTTTAAGCTACAAAAATATACCTACAACATTTAAAAAAAATTTACTTATGTAACTCAAGCTCGTGATTTGACTTGGCTAGTTTAAGAATAAGTACAGTGCAAATAAGCATTTCTCTATTATATCATATTTTATTTAAAAAAAAAAAAAAAAAAAAAAAAAAAAAAAAATTACTATCACCTTGGTGCCAAATATCAAGATTCAAGGTCATCTGGAAGTGGGTTAGGTTTTTGATCTATAAGTCAGTGAATCAGTGAGTGAATCACGAGTTTTTAAACGTTAATATATCAAGTAAAAAAAATTCATGTATGTAGGCTAAATAGTTTTTGAGTTGTGAGGGGGTCAAAAGTAGCTCCAAATGGTTCGTGTAATATTACACACGGCCGCTGCGTCGCCAGTTTTCTTTGAATACTTTGGCTGGACACGCTGCCGCGTGTCTAGAAATAGTACGAGTATCCTTTGTCTTAAGGCTACGTCAACTGTATATTTATTCTTTCGAATAATTTTATAATAGTATAAAACAAAGTCGCTTCCCGCTGTCTGTCCCCATGTATGCTTCTTTCTTTAAAACTAAACAAAGAATTTTGATGCGCCGGGGCGGGTCGCTAGTCTATACTTCTATACTAATATAATAAAGAGGTAAAGTTTGTGAGCTTGTAAGGTTGTAGGGGGTAATCCCTGGATCTACTGAACCGATTTTGAAAATTCTTTTACCAATAGAAAGTCACATTATTTGCGAGTGTCATAGGCTATAAAGAAAGCGCGGGCAAAGCCAAATGACCAAAGATAAATGCAACTTGGTGACTTTTTATTGGGTCAGTTAAGTTCTCAGTCAGTTATTGATATATTAACGTTTAAAAACTCGTGTTTCATTGAATGATTCACTCACTGACTTATAGATTAAAAAACTAACCCACTTCCAGATGACCTAGAATCTTGATATTTGGCACCAAGGTAGACTATCGGGCATAAATAAAGGAAAAAGTCTAAGAACTGAAAATTATTAATAATTAGTACTATTAACAAAGTAATTGTAAAATTTACCTAACCAATACTACAATAAATGGCGGTAGCGTCGCGAAGCACTGAGATTTTCGATATATGAACCATGCCATTTGTGATAGTAATATAATAAATACCAGATAACTTTTTCAGAGATAAGTGTACTATGATAATCATGATGTAACTAATAATTATTTCTGTTGAAATTTACTAATGTAATTCAAGCTCAAGATTTGATTTGGCTAGTTTACACGTACAGACAAATGCTTATTTGCACTGTACTTATTCTTAAACTAGCCAAGTCAAATCACGAGCTTGAGTTACATAAGTAAATTTTTTTTAAATGTTGTAGGTATATTTTTGTAGCTTAAACTCTAGGATTTTCTACAGAATACTTGGCCCCCGTGTTAGATCTCAATTCTTTTGGTGGCGACACTTTGGCTCCCATTTCACATTTATGTTTTTGATGAGATATTAATTAAATTATTTCCATAAAATTTAGCGCTAAAATGTGACATTTATTTTTAAATATTTATTTCACGCCACTTTGAAGTTATGTCGTATGTTCGATGACAACTCTTCAGGCACGCATTCTCTCGCTGTTTAAACTATTGTTGTTAAAAAGTTTCTTGTTGCTATTTTTTGCAAATTTTCTATATAACATATAGGTAATATTTTTTGGCGATATGCCATCAGTCGCCACGCGACACTTTTTGTTCCTTTCAGTACAATGTTTAGACAAAGTTATTATCGTTTAGAATTTTAGCTCTACCCAAAAAAAAAAACTTTATTCAAGGTCAGATAAAAACAAAGGATAAAAATATTGCTGAGGACCTCAAATTTGGCAGCATCTTGAGGATCGATGTGGGATTTGTATGTACCTATAGGATGGATTTGTTGTCCGTGCCGTTTTACATTATTTAATTTTTATTCTAAGCTTGCTAGTAGTTGCTACCTAGTTAGAATATTATTAGAGAGTAGGCTTATTCACGGCACAAAAATTTCCTCTCTTACCACAGGCTTAAGAACTTACGGCACAATAACTGACCATTTTAGGGTTCCGTAGATGAAAAGGAAAAAACGAAACTCAGACCTTATATGATCACTATATTGTCCGTCTGTCCGTCCGTGTGTCAAAACTCGAGAACGCGTATCGATCGAATAGAGGTATCGAGTCAGATTAAAACCATAATACCTATATTATTATGTCAGGTCTCTTGCAGTTGTCAAGAAATCAAACTTCTCAGTGATTTCCGCATATTTCTACACTCACAAAAGAATCAACACATATAGTAGGGTAAGACTATAAGGCAAGGAGCATTATCATAGATACCTACAGTACACATATAGAAATAAATCTGAAAACTGTACATTTTTAATTAAATCACAAAATGTAGGGCCTAAATGCTAATGCTAAAACTGTAGTTCCAAATTTTTAAATGACTTCAAAAAAGGAGGAGGTTCTATGTTCATTTGTATTTTTTTTTGTACCCATGTTTAACGATTTATTCGCCAATAAGTAATTGTGAACCGATTTAAAACAAATCGGCTGAGCAGAGCCGAGTTCTTGAAAAATCAACAACAATGTAAAATTGTATACGTCTATTCGAGCGTCTATTTGGGCCATTTTTACGAAATATAATTATAAAGTGAGCTGATTCTATCATGTGGCTTATCATAATGAAAGATATTTTATTAGCACGAGCTAAACCAGGTGTTAAATTTATTTTTACGATATGTAACTTTCATTTTATGACAACCAATGTAAAAATAAAATTCCCATATGAATATATATACAGACTATCTGCGCCTGAAGGTTAACAAATTAGAGCCCGGTTTCGTGTAATTTTCGGGATTTGTAAGGAACCCTCAGTGTGTGAGCCTGACTCACACTTGTCCTGTTTTTTTTGTTGATAATTGCGCAGAAACGACCGATCCATTATTTTATTTAATCATTATAATTTAGCTACTATAGTTTATTATGTGCTTTATCATATAAACAAGATTAAGAAGAAGAAAAATTACTAGGTATAACTTTTGAAATTGTGAAATTTTTCTCGATAAATGATTACAAAACCGAGTAACATTTCAGAGAAAGGCTTTCGTATATAATTAGTAATAGTTAGTAATATCCAAGTAGCCCAAAGAGTATTGGAGATGGCTATGCTCAGAGTCTCTTGATGAGATCGAAATAGAAATAATAATTAAGGGAACCAAGGTTAAATACCGATCTTATACGAGTACTGATATAGCCCAGCTATTTGGTAAGTTGAAATGGCATTGGGCATAGGGCATATATTCCGGAGGACTGTCGTCGGTCGGACTGTACCTCACGACTGCAAGCTCGTATAAGATGCATTCAGATATATAAATATCGGTCTTATTGGAGATCTACACCACTACTTTTTATGAACGTCTAAAAAAAATGTAGGTATCAGTACACGATGTAAAACATATGTGTACAGTTAAAATTTAAAAAAGATCTTAGGTAGCTTATTTATTTAGGTTTTATTTTATCCGAAAATTAGACTAAAATTATGCACATAATGTCAATTTCATTCATGTATCGCTATTGCATTCATTCCCTTTGCTAGCTCTCTCGCTCGCAAAAGCCCGCCCACAATTTTATTACCTACAAGTCTTGCAACATGGCTAGCAAATAATTTAAAAAAAAAAATCTTGATTTATTAACTATTGATTTATTAACTTTTTATTGCATATATATGTTTAGTATCGTGCACTGATACCCCCAAATTTTTTTTAGATGTTCATAAAAAGTAGTGGTGTATAAGGGAGGCCTACGTCTACAATACAATACAACAACACTTTATTGACACCAACAAGAAAACATAACAAAAGAAACAAAGACAGAAAAGGCACAAAAGGCGGTCTTATCGCTAAAAGCAATTTCTTCCAGACAACCTCTCTTGGATGCAAGGAAACGTAAAGACGACAAGGACGGTGTAAACGTAAAAAAAAGTTAAATAATGAAGAAAGTTACTACAAATTCCTAATCAACAATAAAATAAACTACATAATAATAGCCATACATAAATACTTATAATAATACATACAATAAAAATAAACATACTTAGATGCATAAATATATTACAAATAAATTAATAACGAGGAGTGATATGAGTATCAGTCAGAGAGAGCTTTGAGAGATAATGTTGCTGAACCTGGGCCTTGAAAGATTCAACGCTCTGTGCACGTCTGATGGTCACAGGAAGGTCATTCCAGAGAGTTACAGCTCGGACGCTGAAAGAAAAATCATAAAAAACAGTAGAATGAGATGGAGTCTACAGGAACAGCTGTAGCTATGACTCGGGAAGTCATTACGGAAAATAGTTTGGATTTCAGATAAGGCCGGTTGGAAGCGGCCTTATTTGAAATCCAGCGGCGTTTTGCGATCTTTATCTTTATCGTCAGTCCACCTAGTCGGTGGACGTCTTACGCTCCACTTGCTGGTCCGTGGTCTCCATTCGATAACTTTACAGCCCTATCGGCCATCCGTTCTTCGAACTATATGTTCTGTCCATCCATCAGCTGTAGGACGTCCACTGCTGGACATAGGCCTCCCCCATGGATTTCCAATAAGGCCGGTTGGAAGCAGCCTGCATCATTTGTTCTGCCCACTGTCACTTTAATTTGCTAATCCGCTGGGCTATGTCGGTAACTTTTGTTCGTCTGCGGATCTCCTCATTTCTGATTCGATTTCGCAAGAAAACACTAAGCATAGCCCTCTCCATAGCACGTTGGGTTATCTTGAGCTTATTGATAAGGCCCACAGTAATTTACCAGGTTTCAGTTCCATTTATCATATAATATATTATAATAATGTTTATTTTACCTAAAAAACATTTACATACATGCATACCTATTCCTTATCTACCTATTTATTATAAATTAAAATTTTGTAACAATTTTAAAGTAATAGGTATTGCCAAATAAACATCCAAAGAAAAAAAAAAGATCTTAGAGTTTAAATTCCGATGTTGTATGTCTTAAACAAATGTAATCTTAAATAAACTAAATGTAGTTTCCTAACACCCGTACATTTGTCATCAACAATTTTTTCTTTTTCATAAAACGATTTTTATCCCTTGTGCTCTTAGCAAGATGTAGGTATTAATGTAATTGGAGGTTAAAACCCACACAAAAACTTTCTTTCGATAATATTCAAGAAGCTGTGGTGGAGTAACTTTTTAAGATACATAGAGAAAAACCCGTTATTATAACTTAGTTTACATAGTACACAGATTAGAAATTATTGATCTTGAAACTTTTTGTTTTACCAATAATAAAGTTTGTTTAAATAATATAAATAAATATTAGGGGACATCTTACACACGGTCTCTGACCCCAAACTAAGCAAAGCTTGTGATATGGCTGCCAGAGACTGATATACTACATATACCTATTTTAAATACATACTTATATAGATAGTACCTAAATTACACCCAGACACAGAGCAAACACCTATGTTCATCACACAAATGTTTGCCCTGGGTGGGGATCGAACCCACGCCTCTTTGACCCAGAAGTCAGGGTCACTAACCACTGAGCCACCGAGGCAGTCAACTAGTTTACTAGTTACAGTTTACTAGTTGTCTACCTAATGCCATCACGAATCTTATTTACTCGTATATCATTATTATCTACGGAACCCTATCATATGCGAGTCTCAATGTACTCTTTACATTTTTCTATTAAAAAATATGGCTCAAAACTATTATTCAATTCAAAAAATCTACTTTTCTTGTAAAACATTGTTTCGATAAAAGTAAAATAGCAAATAAATCGGCCGCGATTTTCATTTACATTTCTTTTTTGCTAAACTTGTGAATTGGCCGATTTTCATCTTAGTTTTTGCAGGATGCATGATATAGGTACATATAGGTAGGTTCAGGTAGCTACATAGAAAGTTCCTATTTTTTGGCGTAGGTACTAGTAAGTATTATGAATACTACCGAGCATAGAGTACATTATATGTGTATACGGACACTACCGAGTACCGAGTCATTGCCGCAAAACCAGTTATCGTTCACACTGATCAATTCAGCATTAATGGCCAAGAAACAAGAAAATTTTAATTTCTCTCTGACCGAGGCTAACTACCTTAACGAATAATGCAGAATAAATATAAGGCGCCTGAACTTTTGTTGCTGCCGGAAAATTTTTAGGTATCATAAAACAACTTATCTTGGACAGAAAGAATCGCTCAAATTCTTTTCTCTAGTACGGTTATAGATCTCGTTGTGATCATAGATTCGAACCTTAACGTGCGACCTCAAATCAAAGAAATTTCTCGCAAATTCTATGCTTCCCTTTATTCCATAATTCGTTTTAAGAATTTTCTTCCCATCGCACCAACACTAATTTAAAATAACACGAATTTACAAAATATATCGTAGGTAAATTCCTCCCTACTAGCAATCATTGACTACGCGGATATCTGCTACCTCTACATTACTGAGGAAATCCTTAATAAACTCGAACGAATTTTAAACACCTGCATTCGTGTTATATTTAATTTCAGTAAATATGACCATATTTCGGAATATCGCAATAAATTGAATTGGCTTACGATCCGCGACAGAAGAAATGCTAGGATACTCGGATTGTTATACTCCATCTTAAACGACGTTAAATCACCGCCTTATCTTGCCCGTGTTGCAGCCGTGCGTCTTTGGATAAGCTTCCATCTACCATTCGGCAAGCGCCTTCGAAAGTTGTCTTTAAGCGCCTTGTGCGGGAGCACTACTTAAATTTGTCCGAAATCTCGAACACTTAGGATAAGCTATTTTATCTTCTACTATTTATCATCTTATTATGTACTAGCGACCCGCCCCGGCTTCGCACAGGCAGGTGTGTTTTACATTTAAAACTTCCTTTTGAATCAAAGTTTTAAAGATTTAAGCATACATAGGAATATAGGTACAGAGAAAGCGACTTTGTTTTATACTATGTAGTGATTATAATATATATTTATTATAATTTATGTGAGTTTATGTATTTTATTTCGATTGAAATTGTATTATTATTTGGTATATAAGTATTATTTTTTAGTTTTGATTTGTGTTGATTCTAGTCAAATTATCTCTTTGTTTGTTAATTCATGCCTACATCCCAATGTCTTCTACCTACCTATAGGTTGACTGGCAGATAATGCTATTTAGCGTTAAGTCCTTCTTTTGTACAAAAGGTGCGCAATCAAGTGTTAAATAAATAAATAAATACCTAATTATTGTATTCATAATTTATATACTTATTATAAGAACGAAAAATACACGTGTTTCCTACTCCACATTTATATTTTATTTCATATGATTATGGGTACATATATGGTAAAAGATCCGTTCAAAATGACATTCACGCATCTGTTTGATGAATGAAAAGATATTTTATCGTAAAATTTGTAACGTACGCTAAAACATATCGCGATGGGCTATAAATCTCCTGGTCTAAAAATTCTAAGATAACTCCACCTAAAAACATACTCGTAGCTCCCCTGAGTACGAATAAAAATATCAAACGTGCGCAACGAATATTATATTTTACTATTCATCCATTAAACATAGAATTAAATTAAAATTAAATTATTTTTATTGAGACAAAAACGAGACTACATCACACTTACATTTATCTCACAAACTTATCAAATTATTAATAACACAAAGGTGAATAGAGGTGAACGTCGTTGTTAAACAGATTGCCTACCAATTTATGCTTGCAATTCTTAAATGCTTAAATTATTAAATACTCATGGAAAGGTCCAAAATTTTGTAGCTCTCTCGCTTATCTGAAATCGGTTGCATTTTCGTTGTATTTTTTATTTGTCACTAAACAAAAAACCAAAATTAGTACATTCGAAGTAAGAATATTTTATTATGAGAATGAATTTAGATTCGTTAATTACCTACTTATATTATGCTGGACCGGGCAGGCGACCTTAAGAGCACTTGTATACGTCCGTTTTTTTCATCGGACAACGGACCGACCGGACATTGGTCCGGCGAACAAACAAGGGTATCCGTTTATTGACGGTTCGTTGTTCGGTGAAAAAACGGACGTATACAAGCGCTCTAACATGAGTCGGTGTCAGGTTTCGATGTAAGTGTTGTAAACGATGGTTGTATGTTGTTGCAGCGGGCGCTCGGCTTGCGTAGCGCGGGCGCGGGCGCGGCGAGGGCGGCGGCGGGGGCGGGCGGCATGGCGCGCGCGCGGCCGCCGGCGGCATGGCGGTGAGCTGCCCGGAGGTGATGTACGGCGCCTACTACCCCTACCTGTACGGCCGCGGCGCCGCGCGCTCCTTCCACCACGCGCCGCACTTCCAATACGACCGGGTGAGTGCTCGGGGGGCGAGGCCGGCAGGCTGGTAGGGCGGTACACCGCGCGAGCGGTTGGCAGGACAGGTGACATGCCGGGCGGGCGGCCGGTGCACAGATGGGCGCTCTGAGGCGATGCACGGTGTTCTACTCTTATGTCAGTTCTTTACACCACACATGAAACATTATTACGAGTATGTGTAAGAGTTGTTCTGTTCCCGTCCAGACATACGGACAGAACAACGGCAGACTGACAGGAGTAGAGTCCGTGTGACAGAGTACTGTAACAGTACTGAAGTAGGACGGCGACTCTTTCCCCCAAAATATCAGCGATCCATGAGCGTTCCTGACACACATCCCCGCGCCTACTCATTTATTTATTCGGTAAGATGTGTAATTCTTACTAATATTATAAATCCGAAATTGTATTTGTTGGTTTATTAGTTTGTTCTTGTAACACGCAGCAACGGAGCTACGGATTGACTTGATTTTTGACATGCACATAGTTTGAAAGACGGAAAGTGACATAAGGTACTTTTTAACCAACTTCCAAAAAAGAGGAGGTTCTATGTTCGTGTGTATATATATTTTATTTGTTCATGTTCATCGACAATTTCGTCAATTGTGAACCGAATCGAAAAATTATTTTTTAGTTCTAAAGGGTATACTCCCGAGGTGGTCCCATTTAAAATATAAACAATTTGAGAGGAATATTCGAATTTTGTACACGATGGAAGGCAGTTTTGCCATTTTTTTGCGAAAAATAATTATTATTCTGAAAAAACAAAACTTTCCTAGGGGATATCACAAAAATCAAAATATTATGCGGGCGAAGCCGGGGGCCAAAACTATTTCACTATAACTCTGAAAAAGCAGCAGGCCGTCATGTCGCTCGTACAATCCTTACTAATATTATAAATCTGAAAAGTTTGTTGGTTTGTTACTCTTTCACGCACCAACGAAGCAACGGATTGGCTTGATTTTTGGCATGGACATAGTTTAAAAGGCGGAAGGAGCTTTAGGATACTTTTTATCCCGAAAAATCGCATAGTTCCTGTAGGACAGGACAAAAACCATCGAAAGCGAAACTGTCGCCACTATCACAAAGACGCTAAGTGATTAATTCCTCTATGGCGCTAATATGGACTAACGAAACGTCACAGCCAAACATAATTAGATGACAGGTGACATTGTCTGCAGACTTTTATAAATCACAAGTAGCATGGCAAGAGGACAAATTGTTTTTCCACCATTACATCCCCTTGAAGAGGAAAAAAAGTAAGGATTGAAAATGACAACTGGCATTAAAATTGGATAAAATTTTATTTTCCCTCTGCATGCTACATGTTACTATGACGTTTAATACCAGGCCGTCATTTTGTCTGACATTAAAAATATTTTTAAATCTTCTATCATTAGAGGTTTAACCTGTTTCTTAATTCTACCTTTATGGTACAGAATCATCATACTTTAATATTATCAATCCGAAAAGTTTGTTGGTTTGTTCCTCTTTGACGCAGCAACAGAGCAAAGGATTGACCTGATTTTTGGTATGGATACCTATGGTTTATAGACAGAAAGTGATAATAGGATACTTTTTTATCTCGAGAAAATTCGTGATTCCCATGGGATAGGACAATAACTGTTTCTCAGCAATGGAGCAACGGATTTGATATTTGGGGTGGGCATAGTCTGGAAGACGGAAAGTGACATAGGATACTTTCCATCCCGAAAAAATTGTGGTTCCCGTAGGACTAAACAATATTTTTTTCTCAGCAACGGAGCAACTTGCCTTGGCTTATTGCATGAATATAGTTTGAAAGACGAAAAGTGACATAGGCCACTTTTTATCGCAAAAAATTTAACAGTTCCAGTAGGATAGGATAAAAACTAAGAGAGCGGGCTGCGGTAGCAGTCATGGCAAGTTTAGGACGTTCCTACATTTTTCGCACTTCTTCGCGGCACTCAACAGCGCTAGCCCAGACTCGAGCTCCATAACGGAGCTTGCGCTCTCGCCATAATGACGGAGTGTTTCGGAGCACAAGACACATCGTCATCCACCACTCGGAACTAACCAGTACTGAACGTCAGATAGCAGATAGCGTCCCAGTGCAGCGGGTCAGTCATAGTAGCCCAGCGCCTGCCTCTTCAAATGCAGAGGGCAGTGAGAACGGCCATCGCGATACCGGCACCTCTCTTCCCCTGCAGCCCCACTGCGTCTGCCAACACGTTGACGGCCTAGCGGAAGGTAGGGTAGGTGGCGGCACCCACACCAGTTCCATATATCCCACCGCGGCCCCTAATCCTCGGCTGTCATATCAGAGTCCAGGAAGCAGCCTTGCTTTATGAAACTAAGAAAGGTTATTCCCAGCAAGTAACTGGAGATAGAGAGACAGAAAAGAAGCCACACCCAGCGCAGCAGGAGGAGCTGGAGTTCATATGCCTGGCAGACGGAGCAGCACTAGAGCAAAATCTTAACCGAAAAATTAACATATTTACAGACAGCAGCAAAATTAAAGGGAAAATTGGGGCGGCATTATCCATTTGGGATGATGCCGCTGAGATCAGTACCCGCAAGCTGAAATTGGCCGATTGGTGCTCCGTGTACCAGGCCGAGTTATTGGCACTTCTTGAGGCTACCGAAAAAGCGAAAATCTTTTGTGACTCCAGGTCTGCACTGGAAACGGTAGTTGGCGTATCTTCCCTCCATCCCTTAGCAGTAAATTCAAAGCTAACATAAAGTTACTACACGCACAAAATAAAATAGTGAAACTTTATTGGATTAAAGCGCACGCGGGGATGGAGGGAAATGAGAGAGCGGACCAGCTAGCAAAGGAAGCAGCACTGCATTCGAAGTGCAGACCTATTACGATAACTGCCCCGTTTCATTCGTCAAGCGAGAAATCCGAAAGGACTCTCTTGACGAGTGGAACCGGCGGTATCAGGATGGACACACAGCGGCGGTAACCAAAACATATTTTCCGGATGCAAGGGCGGCATACAAGATCGTAAGAGAAAGAGCACCAGTGGGAATCATAACTCAAGTGCTGACGGGGCATGGTGAGTTTTCCCAATATTTACATCGATTTAAGTTGAGGGAAAGCCCATCGTGCATCTGTGAACCCACAAAAGAGGAGACTCCACTGCACATAATCTTGGAATGCCCAGTTTATGGAAAGCAGAGATTTGATTTAGAACAAAAAATTGGAATTAATTTAACACGAAAAAACCTTAGAAACAATTTTATCGTTATCGTTAATCGTATATACACTCCAACCGTAACTTAACCAACAAAAGCATTCCTCTAAGGTATTTTGATATTTGTCAGTTAGGTTAGGTTTCGCAGCCGACATAAACATAAGCCAAAATCAAAATATAACGCGGGTGAAGCCGCGGGTAAAAGCTAGTATTACTATAACGCATTACTAGTTACGCTAGCTAGAGCGTACGTAGGGCATATTTACCTAATTTACGTCGGTCGACGTCGTGCGTTGAACTCGTTTGAAGGCGACCGTGTCCTTCGTAGCACGAACATTCATTTACTCTTATGACACGGTGTAGCGGCTGAACAAACGCGAATATTGTGTTAATATATGAGTTTCCAGTAGATTGGATTGGATTGGATAAGAATTTTGTACTCTAACAGTGTGATGTTTCGGTCGTGGTCTACTCTTTTAATGCCAAGAATACTGCGTTCCATTGTTCTTTGGCAAACCTGAAGGCGAGACTTTTGAACATTGGTGAGCGACCACGTTTGTGCACCGTAAGTTAGGATGGGCAGGATACACATATCGATGAATTTTCGTTTCAGGAAGATTGGTAGATCTCCCTTCATTAACTATTTTATGGACCAGTAGCTCTTCCAGGCATTGACCATGCGAAGACTGATCTCTTTGTCTTGCTTGTTGCGGAAAGATAATATCTAGCCCAAGTATTTATACTCATCGACATAGTGTATCGTTTGACCATCTACCTTGACCCTACGCTTCGTGCTATTCGTCACAAATTTAGTTTTAGACCAGTTCATTTAAAGTTCCACTTGCTCTACTAAGGTCTTGGAGCATGCTTTCCAGTTCAGGCGCTGATGAAGCAAAAAGGACAGTATTATCTGCAAACCTTAAGTTTTTCAAAAGTTTGCCACCAATGTTTATACCCTTTGTTGCCCAGGAAGCTGCAAGAACCTTGAAGATATCTTCGAGAGAGTTGGTGAATAATTTTGGAATATAAAATATTTAGATATAATTTATTTCAGACTAATTTACAAAAACAATAATAAATAACCAGTGTTCATCCTTACAGTATGTGTAGGAACCTTCAAATTTTTTTTCGTTGCTGATAATGAAAATCAGTTATGAAAATGCTTCGGCTTCCTTTTCAGTAACTAGTTATCAAACAGCGGAAAAAAATTCCCTTTTCGTAGCTAGTTATGAAAAACAGTTATGAATATGGACCAAACCACACATACTGACTTGACTGAACATATGAACACTGGTTATAGATCCTGCTATACTGCATCACTCAACTCAAATCATATTCTGGACTGATTTTTTAGGAAAATCCATTTGCAATTATATTTATTGGAGTCAACTATGAGTATATAACGAAACGCTCTCTTGCTTATTATTATTAATGAACTCAGAATAACTTTCGAGTAGTTATTTATTTGTTTGTTTATTGGTGAGCAGTATAAACTGATGTGCCTATATCAAGCAGAGTCGAATAAAATTAGTATTTATCAGTCAAGGATTGTTTTCCTTTTTATCCAAAGATCCAGTCTATTCTTAAATGTGTTTATAGTACTTGCTGAGATTACATCCTCAGGCAACCTGTTCCAGTTGTAAACCACTCTGTTGCAGAGGATGTGGTGTGCAGTGTTGGTTTGTGATGGTGTAGGCTGTAAGAGGACATTATGGCGTCTGCTATCGCGCATATTTTCCTTCAATGTCGTGAATATCCGGAAGATTATAGAAGAGTTAGTCCGTCTGGTCAGTTTGTTTCTTGGAAAATTTAAATTCACTTGTATAACGGACGGATCTAAGCTACTCCAAACGACGGAGCTACTCCAAAGTTACTCTTCGTTTATTGATAAGGCGGTTGGTGTTCTATGGCAATAGTACCTAGGTATGTCTTCAGTTTGCTCCGAGACGCGCGTTGATGTCTTTTGTTCTTCCAATACTTGGAGCATATAACTGCTCAGATAAAATTGATGAGATTATTCTTTTCTATTGATCCATGAAATTGAAAAAATGACTAAAATACATAATTTATCTTCCAATATCCTGCGCTGATAGATTTAAAGTTTTAAAAATAAATCGTCGCAAACGTACCTAACTATGAAAAGCTGATAAAAACTAAAATAATGAACGAATCTCTTGCGGATAAGTACTCTAACGCATACATATAAAAACTGCAAACATCTGTATACTGTACTGGTCTTCAATAGTCCATTTTTGATCATAGGCCTACCCACAAAGAAATGATTAAGCTAAGTATAACCACCACGCAGGCCCAGTGTGGGTTAGCGTATACGCTATTGAATTTGTTTTACGAATGTGTGTAAGTTTATTCACGATTTTTCATTTAACAAAGGTCAGTGGTGTATGAATCTGTTCATAAATTCCAAAGCTAAACAAACCCGGGGCTGAATCCACAATTTACTCTTGTAAGACGAGGTATCTTACTACGAGTCTACCACGGCTACAAATACGCCAAAATATAATAGGTACGGCCGAAATCAGAACCACCTGTTTTTAGCACTAAAAATATTTTTTAATTTTTTAACTAAAAGCAGATCTTGCTCTAGTAGCAAATGACTACGCTGTTCAATAAAAACAAATACTTAAGACGACGGCTTATAAAAACTCAGAAGGGTAATTAGGTAAGCTACTTTATTCACCTACATATCCGATGCAAGGCTCGTATAATTGGCTACTCGGGTTAGCATAACGTGTTTTGGATGTTAATGGAATGGAGTATTTCTCATGTGTAGATTTATTTGTGGACTCGGTCCGGTGGAGCTGGCAGTCTGTCCGACACGTAGCCCGGCACGTAGCCCGGCGGCCCGGCGGCGCAGCTGGGGGACGCGAGATGGGCTCGTCGCCCCAGGAAGGAGGCAGTTTAGCAGCTTTTGCTTTGGCTTGGAGCAAAGATAGGCACAAATGTTCAAACTAAAAAGTTTTGAAACCAAATTCATGGCGTTATATTTTTAAAATAAATATTAAAAGCCCTAAATGGGCATACCTCAAAACACAAGATATGTTTTTCTATACAATATAATATTATGTGTATAATAGCAACAAACATAAGTTTCTGTATCTAGGCAGCCTTGTATATATAGATCATCATTATCATCAGCCTGTATCGACCCACTGCTGAATTTAGACCTCCTCTCCCTTGTGCCAGTGAGTCGCAAAAAGCTCGGACTACAGTAAAGCCGGGCGGCGGCGGCGGCGTGCGATGTGTGGAGTGACAGCGTGTGTTGGTTGCAGCTGAACGTGCAGAGCGGCGCGGGCAATGAGCCGTACGGTGCGGGCGGCGCAGGCGGGGGCGGCGGGGGCGCCGGTGTCAGCTCGGGCTCCGCCTCCTCGGGCGCGCAGTCACCTGCCTCGCCGCCGCACGCGCACCACCACGCGCACCATGCGCGCCTGCGAGCTAAAGAGGAGGACCACTCGCGCGCCAGCAATGACGGTCAGTCGACACTCTACACACCTTCCAGCCGCCCGCCTCGCCGCCACAACAGTCATCGGGTACTCTACGTCTACCAAATACTTGTCACTTCCCTTACCGCTACGACGGTCAATGGACACTACACAGTTCCCATCAGTCGCCTGTATCGCCGCACGACAGTTGTTAGCATACTGTACCGCATATTTGCAAAGAGGGTAGCTGGCGAAGCAGGTCGCTCGGGCGACGCGACGGGGCGATGTATTCTGGCTGCTGCAGAGATTCGGAGAGGAGTGACGTGACGTGCCGGTAAGTCCAGTAATTATGGAACATAATTATTTAGTGTGCTACCAAAATGACTTTATAGTTGTGTTAAGCACTTTATGATCATACCGTATAATAATGCGTGCAACCCATATAGCTGTTATTGCCTAATGTTGTTGTGTGTATTTTCTTCGTCTCTAAAAAAAAATATAATAATGACGTAGAATAACCTCAAGCCGAATCAGTTATAATTCAGGAGCCAATTCATGATGATCAGTACTGAACCGGCATTACCGGCAGTGTTCTGTTGTGGAGCAGAGCCAGTAACGAGTGTTTTTTCCCCAGGCGGCGGGTCGTCGGAGTCAGAGGGGGAGTGCGCAGGCGGCGCGGGCGCGGGGGGCGCGGCGTGCGGGCGCGCGCGGGCGCAGTACGTCAGCGCCAACTGCGTCGTGTTCACCCACTACTCGGGCGACGTGGCCGCCGTCGTCGACGACCACTTCGCGCGCGCGCTCGCGCAGGACAAACACAAAGGTACTGTGCACCTCATACGATCTGTCTGACCGACGACATCCCAGCGGATGGATCTGCTGCATTGTCATCAATATAAGTGAGCGCGGAATGTGTGGAGCGTTCCTCGGAAGCGCGAGTCAAAGCGCGTTATGAATGTCGCGAGGTATCACAGATATCGACCCGGTGACGGCGGTATGCGCTAATCGATCGATTTGTCACAGAATCAACCGGCCAGATGATTAAGGATAGGTATATTTCCAGTCCATTAAAATGTATGAACCGGTCGGGTGTGTCGCGTCGATGTCGTACCGAGAAGTGCGAGCAAAAACATAGCGCGCTCGATTCGCGGAACGTCCTCCGGCGACGCGCGGGGAGCGCCCGCGCCCCCAGGCGGACCTCCCTATCTCTGGTTAGCCTCTCTCTCTTCTGTGATTAAGCCCGACGTTGAATTACGAAGCAGAGTTACTCGTCAAGTTACTTCCTTTCCTCCGCGCACTTCATTTGTTCGCCTCACTCCAATCAAACGCTTCTGAAATAAATTGAGATTTTGTAGAACTGTAACAGTGACGACGACGACTGCCTATAACGATGCCCATTACATTCATTCATGCATCATTCATTGAACCTTAATATGAATAAATAAATAAATGAAATAAATATTCGGGGACATCTTAATTACCTACACACGGTCTATGATCCCAAACTAAGCAAAGCTTGTGATATGGCTGCCAGAGACTGATATACTTACTACAAATATATATTTTTAAATATGTACATACTTCTAAAGATAAAAGATTTTTTTTTTTCTTTTAGTACCTACATTACAATAAATATATAGCCATGTCCATCAAACTAGGTGTGAGAACACCTTGCATTTTGATGGATAGCCTTCCCAATAATTGTGTTATTATGAGTTGTACAACTTTATTGTTAAATTTACAATTTACTCGTACTTATGGTCTGAGCTTACAATTCATGTCACGGCGTTTTTGTTTTATGTATTTATTTTTTAAGTTTCAGAATAATAATGATTACTTTCTTGATGTCAAATTAATTATTTGCTATAACGTAAAAATAAATGTTAAAAAATAATTACAACAATTGATTTACACATTTCTTCTGATTGAATTAATTAACTCATAATATTCTTAAGATTTAAAGTTATTGACAATAACTAAATAACACCCAGACACAGAGCAAAAACCTACATTCATCACATAAATATTGCCCTGGGTGGGGATCGAACCCAAGTCCCTTTAACCCAGAAGTTAGGGTCTATAAACACTGAGCCACCGAGGCAGTCAAATGTTATGTTTATTGTTGCGGGAAGAGCGCGAGCTATGGAATGACGCAACGTGACCGGTTTCTGCGAGCAGAGCCACTCATCGTCAAAAAGTGGGTCGATTGGTGCCGGGCGCGGGGTATCGGCCCTAGTAGCGAGGCTGCGATTAGGCGGAAAAACGAGAGCCATTATTTAAAAGATGGGCGAAAGGAGCCGCTCAGCAAAAAGTCCGCGGGAACGTGGCCGCGCCGGCTCGGCTTTGTCTGCAGGCTCGCATTCCGCGCGCCGCGCTCTCGGACGGACTCACTCGCGTTGTTTCAACATTATGTAATCACAAGTTATCTTTTGCTGGATATGCATCGAAGAGAAGAGGTATTCAGCTGTGTGAAAAAGACGACTACGGGTGACGATGATAAGTGTCATAAGCCTATGAAAATTTTCTGCAGTTTCAGCAATTGTATAATTTGGATTACTCCTAGTCATAATCTATTTTGCTTTGCTATTCCTGTATATTTGGTGACCTGGAAAAGTTTGGCAGTACCGTTTCATTCAGGCCAATCCTGATTCCCCGTGTGGAGTATTGACCACATTCATTTGTCACTTCTTCTCGTGATTATTTCACTCGTCTACTTCGAGCGTGCTATGGTTAATAACTTAGCTTGTTGTTCATGGTACCAAGTAACAAAAGTCAATGTTCTCAAGTTGATATTTGCAAGTGCAACATACTCAGAGTGATATGACAAAAACATACATACCTACATATCTCTATGGATAGACCTCATGCTATACCGCTTGGACTGACACGTTTGAAATTCGCAAAATCATAATGTCAGATGGAATTGCAGTTTTAGGCCGGTGCCGCCCGAGAAACACGAATACGCGACACGTAATCTGGCAAATTTGCACACAATACAAAGTGTTGTAAAGCTCTATTTGGTTCCTTTCACATATTGTGTAATAGGTAAGTATCTCATCAAAAACATAAATGTGAAATGGGAGCCAAAGTGTCGCCACCAAAAGAATTGAGATCTAACACGGGGGCCAAGTGTTCTGTAGAAAATCCTAAAGTTTAAGCAACAAGATAAGATAAGATAAGATAATTTATTTCACAGAAAAATCATACAAAGAATACAGTAGCTTAGATTACAGATTTAAATTACAGAGTAAACGTACAGAAAACGGATTACAAACTCTAGTTTGCTAAGTGTTTACATACGTGTGTATTCTAGGTATATTACAAGTTATTTCAATGAGACCCAAACTAAGCTCATGGCTTGTGACTTGGGGCTCGAGTGCGGAGTAAATTGAGAATATTTTCTGTGTGCACTAAACGTGCAAGTACAATATACTAAATACAAATACGAATCAAAATAGCATGCGGTATTACAAAATAACAAAAAGCGAAGAAAAAAAAAAAAAACTAGACAAGAACATATTTTTCGAAAACAATTCAGATTTATCTCTCACTGTAGATGTTGTGAATTAGGTTCTCGGTATCATTGTAAGAAAGCTTTAAGAGCCATTCTTTGACACTTCTCTTAAAAAAGAATCTAGGGAGTTCCGGACTTAAGCCAACCTTTCTGCAAATGTTGCTAAACACACATGGGAGTGAGTAAGCTGGGCTGCGTTTGGCTAACAACGAATTAACTCGTGGGACTGGAAACCAGGTCAAGAAAGTGCGCTTACTTTTAAAGCTCTCGTAATCAGGGTGATCCCTTAGCCTAATGCGAAAGTTTTGCGCAGCGCTTAAAATGAACAGTTGCCGAACTCTCAAGACCTTGAACTCCGCGTACAGAGTATCAGTGGGGAAACGGAACGGCTTACAGAGTATGACTTTAATTAAAGCTCTTTGCGCTCTCTCTGCTACCATGAACACTGTTTGTCCAGCGCTGCCCCAAACAGGAATGCAGTACTGGATCACAGGCTGGCATAAAGCGAAGTAGATCTGTCTCAAGAGAGCCAAAGGAGCACAGTGTCGTATGTTTTTCATAACGTAAATTAATTTCCGCATCCGAGAAGCTACGTTGATGATGTGCTGTTTGTAGGACAGGTTTTCATCAATGATGACGCCAAGATATCTGATATGATTGACACGTTCTAAAGGTATACATGAGCAGATATTTGGTGACAGTTGGGAATAATTATAGCAATTGTGGAGTTTCAGAACTAAGTTGGCTGGTGGCTGAGCAACACAAGTTTTAGAGAAGGCGATGAATTTTGTTTTTTTCGTGTTTAAGGTCAGAAGATTTCTTTCAAGGGTTTTCGAAATGACAGACAGCCCATCTCATACCCACAACATTCTAAAGGGATTTACTTATGGAATTCAAACTTGTGATTTGACTTGGCTAGTTTAAGAATAAGTACAGTGCATATAAGCATTTGTCTGTACGTGTAAACTAGCCAAATCTTGAGCTTGTCTTGAGCTTGAATTACATAAGTAAATTTCTTATAAATATTGTAGGTATATTCTTGTTGCTTAAACTTTAGGATTTTCTACAGAACACTTGGCCCCCGTGTTAGATATCAATTCTTTTGGTGGCGACACTTTGGCTCCCATTTCACATTTATGTTTTGATGAGATATCATAACTCTTTGTTCAGAAATAATTATTAGTTACATCATGATTATCATAGTACACTTATCTCTGAAAAAGTTATCTAGTATTTATTATATTATTATCACAAATGGCATGGTTCATCTATCGAAAATCTCAGTGCCTCGCGACGCTACCGCCATTTATTGTAGTATTGGTTAGGTAAATTTTACAATTACTTTGTTAATAGTACTAATTATCAATAATTTTCAGTTTTTAGATTTTTTCCTTTATTTATGCCTGATAGTCTACCTTGGTGCCAAATATCAAGATTCTAGGTCATCTGGAAGTGGGTTAGGTTTTTGATCTATAAGTCAGTGAGTGAGTCAGTGAGTGAATCAGTCAATGAAACACGAGTTTTTAAACGTTAATATATCAATAACTGACTGAGCAAAATTTATGAAATTTTGGATTCTTGATTAGCTAAAAGACTTTAGTAAATGTGCCAAATTTCACGTATGTAGGCTAAATAGTTTTTGAGTTGTGAGGGGGTCAAAAGTAGCTCCAAATGGTTCGTGTAATATTACACACGGCCGCTGCGTCGCCAGTTTTCTTTGAACACTTTGGCTGGACACGCTGCCGCGTGTCTAGATAATCCAGACCCAAGGGTTCAAAAAAAAAACGACAAAGCGCTTCGAGAGGTAATCACCTTCTCCTTTTAAAAGATAATTATTATGTTTAGCTTAGTTCGTGTTGGCGGGGCTCTACTGTGCCCCCAGATTATAAGAGGTTGGGGCAAGTAGCTATGCCACATGTTAGTGACACACTGTGTGATGTCGCGTCGATTAGATAAGTTTGTGCGTGGACCGCGGGCGCGGCGGGGCGCGGCGGGGCGGGGCGCGGGCGGCGCGGGCGGCGTCCGCAAAAAGGGCACTCGCGAGACGCGACCGGATCCCGAGAATGCGGCCTCCAGGCATTCCCGGCGCAGCGCGAGTGGCTTACCTGCCGCGCCCGCGCCAGAACCCGCGCCCAGCCAGAGGTCACACGTGTTATGATTGCCGATGCTCACTTTACACTTTGACAAAATGTCGACGTCGTTAAATCATCACTATGGAAACTAGCGTGGTTTTAGCACTCGCTATGCTATGCAAGACGAGCCCGCGTGATAGTACTCCAACCTTGAGAAAGATCGCCAAATGTGATCGAAATTACTATACTTAGTAGCAGTTTTCTACTAAAATTAAGCGTGTGTGCCTTACTTAATTAAAATGACGTTAAATCATTTGAAATTTTACGAAATTTAACGACATGCTATCTTCAACATATGGTAATAATCGGCCAAGTACGAGTCGGACTCGCGCACGGGGGTTCTGTACTGTATGGGAGCCCCTTAGAATATTTATTTTAGTTTAATTTTATTATTTATTATTGAAGGGAATATAAAATTAAATATTCTGTGAAAATTTCAAGCATCTACCTGGTACCATTATTAATATAGAGCGAAAAACGTCTAAACATTCAGGTTTGATGTATGGGCGCCCCCCTTAAATATTACTTTTGTTCTATTTTTAGAGAGCAGAGGTATTATCAGTAGAGATAAACCACCAATTCGATGATCAGATTCCTTCCGAGTACTTCCGATATTTATTTGGTAACAAGCGTGGCGTGCTCAAGATTTAAAAAAATACTTCATTTTATTTTGTTTTTAGTATTTGTTGTTATAGCGGCAACCGAAATACATCATTTGTGAAAATTTCAGCTGCCTAGCTATCATGGTTCATGAGATACAGCCCGGTGACAGACGGACAGACAGACAGACGGACAGACGGACCTCGCAGTCTTAGTAATAGGCTCTCGTTTTTCCCTTTGGGTACGGAACCCTAAAAAGCAAGGAAAATGCGTAAAAGTTGTTGGTTTGTCAGTTTTAAACAATATTAGCGTGATTTTTACTCTTGGAACAATAACTAAGGCTGTATTTATCAGAATTATTAGAAATTAAGAATAGTTTTTAGGCTTAGATGATTTATACTAAAATCCTTACCTAGTTACTTGTAAGTAAAGAAAATGCTTAGTTATTACTCGTATCGCAATTTATTAACCGACTTCCAAAAAGGAGGAGGTTCTATGTTCGTGTGTATGTATTTTTTTTGTGTATGTTCATCGATAATTTCGCCAATTGTAAACCGAATCGATAAATTCTTTTTTAGTTCGAAAGGGTATACCCCCGAGGTGATCCCATTAAAACTTTGTAGAAATCGGCTGAGCCGTTTTTGAAAAAAAAAACAACAGTAATGTAAGCAATTCGAGTGAAATATCCGAATTTTGTACACGATGAACATCGATAATTTCGCCAATTGTTAACCGAATCGAAAAATTCGTTTTTAGTTCGGAAGGGTATACCTACTCCCAAGGTGGTTGGTTCTATTTAAATTTTACAGAAAAACATAAAAAAATATAAAAACTTTAACAAAAAAGTTTTTAATAAATGAACAATGTAATAAACAATTCGAGCGAAATATTCGAATTGTGTCCACGATTTAACACGATGGAAGGCGGTTTTGCCATTTTTTGCGAAAAATTATTATTTTACATAATCATTGAATGACAAGAATGAACGCCGAAAGATGTGCTCGAAAACTAGTGGTGTCATGTTCAGTAAAATACTTAGTATAAGAATGGGTCAAAAATCGGTCAAGTGCAAGTCGGACTCGCGCACGAAGGGTTCCGTACCGTATGGGAGCCCCATTTCCCTTGCAGTTATTAATACCGAGCAAAAAACTCACAAAAATAACGTTTGTTGTATGGGAGATATTTATTTTATATTTTATGATCATATATATTTTAAGATCATTCCGTTCCGTGCATGGGTTGCCTGGAAGAGATCGCTTCCAGCGATAAGGCCGCCTTGAGCTACACTAATAAGTTTTTCATGTATTACTGTTGTCTTATTTTTACTGTGTGCAATAAAGTGTTTTCTATTCTATTCTATTTTATTCTGTTTTTAGTTTTGTTTGTTGTTATAGCGGCAACAGAAATACATCATCTGTGAAAATTTCAGCTGCCTAGCTATCATGGTTCATGAGATACAGCCCGGTGACAGACAGACAGACGGACAGACGGACATCGCAGTCTTAGTAATAGGGTCCCGTTTTTACCTTTTGGGTACGGAACCCTAAAAACTAGTGGTGTCATTTTCAGTATAGTAGTAAAAGGGTCTTAAATGCATTTTGACGGACAAATATAATATTTTGATGTTAGTACCAAATGTGTAACCGGCGTATGTTTCCGTGGTGCAGAGAGCGTGCCGATGGTGTCGCGCAACCTGCCCGCGTCGTTCTTCAACGCGGCGCTGGGCGGCGCGGGGGCGGGCGGGGGCGCGTGCGGCGGCGTCGACCTGTACGAGTACGACCCCTGGCACCAGCACTACGGCGGCTACGGACACGCCGCGCACCGGCACGCCGCCGAGTACCACGCGGCCGCGGCCGCCACCGCGCAGGCGCACCACTCCATGGCCGCGGCCGGCTACGGCGGCCTGCTGCTGCCGCGCGCCGCGCTGCACCACCAGTACAAGCCGGTGGAGTGGCCGCACCCCGCGCAGCACGCGCCGCACCTCGACCCCGCCGCCTGCTCGCCCTACTCCTACCCCGCCGTGCCCGGTCAGTACTCAAACACAAACACACCTAGCCACATACAATATTTTGACTAGGTATAAGATGTAAAGTTAGGACTTGAAGAATTAGGGAGCGTAGTGTTAGGAGCTTAGCTTGGCTCCACATGACATCTAATGCCTAACCTATGTGATAGTGCGAGCCATACTGTACAGTCTTGGCAACATTTTACACGAATATTTTTGATGGGATCGATCTCACCAAATATTATTACTAAGTAGTAGTTCTCCGAGCAGTAGACCTCGCGATGTTTTAAATGAATCTATTTATATAAAATGCTTTGTCCTGAATGACTGACTGACGGATCAACGCACAGCCTAAGCCACTGGTCCTTGAAGCCTGAAAATTGGAGGGTGGGTTCTTCGTATAACGTAGACATCCGATTAGAAAGGATTTTTCGAAATTCAAATCCGAAAAGGGTGAAAAATGGGGTCAAAGTTTATATGAGACATCGTGATTCCTTGATCCAATTGACTTGAAACTTCGCATAAACATTCTGTAGACAATTGAATTGATGAAATACGTGTTTCGTATTTTATTGAAAGTCATCCCTTATCGGGGTTAAAAAGGAGTAAAAACTTATTTTAGAGGTGATTTGCTTTGAAGTTGATATCAAAATACTCCTTAGTAATGACTTTGATTAAAATTATTTATTATTTTGACACACGTTTGAAAATCAATCCGATTGTATCTAAAATATCTACGAGTAGAACAAGCACTTTAACTTATATTGTTTGTTCGTTGTATCGTTCACCTTCCTTGAATGTTTTCAAACAACTTGTGAAAGCTCACTAACTGAAATCATAATGCTATTTTTTTCTGTAGGTACCTAGCTATTATTTTATAACGTATTTAAGTATATTTAAAATGTAGTTTAATGAAGTATGTTTAGTTTTTAATCGTTATGGCTGATAAGGTCGCCATCATAATTTTTTTTTTCGTATACCTATGTGTAAATATAGTGTTTATTTTTTAAATTGTGGTTGTAAATAAATAGTTTTGTGTATCTGTTATGGTGCATGGTCATTATTTGTAGTCATGGTGGTTATTCCCAAAGGTAAAATATGAAAAAAAAAACTGCAAAGTTTATAAAAGAGTCTACCTATCTACTAAATAAATAAATTATTCTTAATTATTATTAGACGTGTTGTAGGTACTCGTAGGTGCATTAAATCTAATATCTTTTTATGGTAGAGAAATAACGAGATTTGCATTTTTATACATATGTTACTAGTTTTTGCCCGCGGCTTCGCCCGCATGATATTTCAAGGCCCTGCCTTACCACCCTTAATAAAGGAAGTTGAAAATAAAAATACAAAAAAAAAATATTTAACATTTGTTCGATTCGACGGTTTCTTTTGACATTTCTTGGAGCGCACGCTAGAATAGCTCGCAGATGGCAGAATTAGTACTACTTACTTAACACTTATTGTTATAATATGGAAAATTCACGCAATATCATTATAATTTATAGCCTATGTGTTATTCTGATATATAAGCTATATAATTGCAAAGTTTCATCTCAATCCGTTTAGTAGTTTTTGCGTGAAAGAGTAACAAACATCCATCCATCCTTACAAACTTTCACGTTTATATTAGTAGGAAGTTTTTGATGAGATTGATTTCTTGAGATAATTCATGAAGATAAGATGCAATTATAACATGATGATAGATATAATAAATATAATCGCTGGTCTAATTACCCCTCTCACTCATACAGTAGCATATAAATCAGACTTAGTGTTTCTTCTTTTGTATCTCCGAGAAGTTCTCACAGCTAAGGACGTATACTTAAAATATAATTGTATAGTAGGTACCTAGTAGTTAAATCTAGTTCGTCATATTTTTTAATTTGTAATTTTTTAATTGTGTAGAATAAAATACGACCGAGTTGTTTATTCGTGTTTTCCGGAAATGTATTATTTTTGCTGAAAATCTGTCCAAAATTTTACTACAGTAAACTTATATTAATATTTGTAGTATAATATTTGTAGGTATATATTCGTATTCTCGCAAATATAAAAACTCCCGACATTACCAAACCAAAATTCCATAAACAATACTTTATAAAGTTTATAAAATTTGAAATTATGTCCCTGGTATCTATTTATATATTTGAAATATGCAAATTCGTCAAAAAGCACCCGGACTATTTTAACAAAGCGTCTGATAAAACGCACAAAATTAGACCGCAATTTAGACATAAACTCGTGGAACCAAAGTCTAACTTAACAATGCACAGTTCTAGCCCAAATTCTATCGCTATAAAAATATTTATTAAATTGCCAAATAGTTTAAAAGATATCGAAAGAGAAAACTGTTTCATAAAAAAACAAAAAATTATCCTATTATCAAAATGCTATCATACATTAGACGAATTTTTTAACGATAATCTAGAAAACGTAATAATAAATCGTTCAAATACAAATAATAAAATTGCCATACCCTTATAGGGTCATATGTATAACTATACAAAACATGTTAACTAAGAACCGCATGTAAATTTCATATGCAATAAATGAATTGAGTTTGAGTTAGTGTTGGCTACAAGCCGTCACCGCCGCCGTCGCGTCGTCGGCTCGCCGCTACAAGCCTCGCATAGACCAGGGGCTCTATTTTTCGATTTCGAACGCCTCGGAACGTATACGAAACTTTGACAGATTGTATGGGGAATCTCTGTGTTGTCTACGGAAGTTGCGAATACTGCTTATAAGTTCCGTACAAGTACGTTCCGAACCGTACGGAACTCGGGCCTCAGCTCTACCGTCGCGCCGCTATTAATTTGAGATTCCGCTCCTAAATGCGATGATCATAAGGAATACTAATTTACACTCTGATGCAGATACAATATAAGTACTTTTATCGCATACCGGTCAATTTTATCAGACGATAAATACACAATTACACATGCAAGCATGCATGTGTGTGTGAGGGTATTCACTAGGCTAGGAGTCAACGCTCGGCGGACTCGATCGATAAAAGCAAATTAATTACTCGCTCGAAATCGAGACGATAAAACTCGTTGAGCCCGATATAAATAATAATTAATCACGAAATCTCGTTGTATAAATACTTTATAATTGACATAAAAAACCGTGTATATTTGTGTGTTCGGAACGCCCATTAGCGATATCAAAAGCATTTCTGTAATGTTGTTACAGTATTTCGGTATTCGTCATGAAAGAGCGCGATAAATAACCGAACGTATTCACGATGTATATTCAGGGGCCGGGGCGGGGCGCGGGTCGGGGGCGGGGAGGGGCGCGAGAGGGGCACATTTCCATTTCAAAGACATTCCTCACGTTTCGGGCGCAGATATTTTAATTGTGATGATTTAAGCGTTTTATCCGAGTGACAAAACAAAGCATTCCAGCTCCGCGAGCACTTCCGCCGCCGCCGCGAGCCGCCCGCGCCGGCCGCTGCAGCGGTCTGTGCTGTGCTCACATCTGTCTGAGCGTACACTCGCGTCGTCACAGGGACGAGCATGAAGACGCGGCGGCGAGTTGAAAGCGGCCGGAGTCGTGCCCTAATGACGACGATTAAAATGAATTTGCGCGCGGCGAGGGCGCGGCGCTCGCAAATTAAATTCTTGCCTCGGCCGGAGCCCGCGCCCTTTGTCTCTCTGATCGCACCCATCCACTTGATTGATAACAATTCCGGGACGCGGCACCCTCGAGCGCCGAGCGCCGAGCGCCGCTGTAGGCACCACACTCGACGAGATCGGGCTCCGTTACATCCCTACTAACATAAACTTTGTAAATCTGTAACGTTTTCTTAACTCGTCTATCTATACCTACACATATTTTAGTAATAAAATGCACCTTTAACTTTACGACAAACATACATACCTTGAAGCACTCATAAGCATAAGTAATAGAGACGACAACGTAACGTGTTGCGGCGTGGCTCTGGAGGGAAATCGTCGGGAATCCGTCCCCATGTTTAATTGAAGTATATGTTTAGGGTGTAGTGTGCGTGCGTTAGATGTATCTATAGGAGTGTATGGTGACACAATATGGTGGTGAGTAGTTTCGTGCGGGGGAGGGCGCGCGCCCGGGGGCGGCCCGCCCGCCCCGGGCACTAATGTCGCACCACGCGTGACGTCACGCACCACTATGCCTTGTCCCGCACTCTCTCGGTATACCTAATGTCTCTTCTTGAACCTCTAGTTCCATAGTAATCCAATCCAAGAGACTGCACATCTCGGGGCATACCTACTTATGGAATCAGTCAACACATACAGAGTACACGGGATTCCAATGTGCTGTAACGTCATCCGGCATCATTTAAGATATTTTGCAATGAGTTCTACTAGGGTAGAACTTATTGAAATTTTGCTTCTTTATAAGTTGGTAGGCCTACCTTTATTTTGGTGTTATTTAACACTTAAGTATTTCATAAAATATTTTGAAAGCACTACACATCAAGAGTATCAACAAAACTAAAGGCAATATAAGTAGGTAGAGCAATTATTAGAGTTTCGTCCATCCTATCTATTTTCTATTGAGTAGGTAGATACCTACCATTTCATCAATGTCTTAGTAGTGTCTTTAATATTGTGCCTATAATTATGTCTGCGAGCGAGAAAATCCATCACATTACTATTGGAAAAACTTATAGTACACTATTTTGCAAAAGTTAAAGTACTTTTTGCTAAAGCGTGTTGTATGTATATTTTTTCATTTGGGTTGCCAAACGGCCTTCATACATAAAATTCTATAAACAATGGTACAAACACTCAGGCCAAGGAAGATTTAGATTTTTGATTGTAGAGCCGTACCGTGCATGTACACAGATCAAGAGGCAGCGCGCCAAGTAGCGCGCGCGAGGGGTGCGCGGTCAGTGCGGGAGAACCACTGCAATGTAAATCGATGGTCAGCGGCGATCGCGGGGGGCCGGGGGGTCGGGGGTCCGGGGCGGGCCGGCCGCCCTCCGGTCGATCCCGCTCCTCCCGCCGCCCACCGGCGCGCCGCCGTGTCAATTACCGCCCGGCCCCGGCCTCCCGCCGCCCCCGCCCCCGCCCGCAATTAACTATCATAAGCCGGGCTTTATGGCGGACGACTGCGACTGCCACGTCACGACAGGCTCGCCCGCCGCCCGCCGCCCGCCGCCCGTCGCGTCGGCTCCTCGCTGCTGTGCAGATTCATTACTGTAGATGTATTACGAACTCTACTAGCTTTTCCTAGGCTCTATATACTTCATTAAATTCAGAAATAAAAGTTTTTGTCTCAAATACGCACATTTGCGATGATTCAAAATTGATGTAATAATTGAACTGATGTCATTAACTAGTAGTTTCAACTTAAACAATGACTTTGACACGAATAAAACGTCCAGTGGGCCTAGCGCAACCCCTCTCAAAAAGCTTGTTACCTATCGCTACCTACCTAACTACTTTTTATATAGAAGAAATGAATAATGTTTGATCACAATCACCATTCATTTTGCTATCGAATAAGTACCTACGTAAGGTGTTTTTTTCAACCCATATAGGCCTATAGGCCTAGTACAAGTTTATAGTCGAGGTCCGACGGCGACGGAAGGTCGGTCAGTATAGGTGCCTACTTTGACAGTGATGGATATTTTACAAAACAACGTTATTATTGGCACCAGTGTTATTTCTGTACTTAATAATGATTTTTTAACGCAATCGAGCAAGTTAAAAGCTTGAACATTGAAAAGTATTTTGTGAAGAGATTATTGGCTAGTTAGGTACATAAAGTTTCCCTTTTGTTTAGTGGCTTAGAAGCAGCTCTAAAGAGTAATGATTTTCATAGCATCTACTAAAATGAATTGCACTAATTTTGGTTTGTGTAAAGATTTTCAGTGCACTGGTTCAATTAGCACTTTTTCGGTTTGTTTAAATGAGCGTCTGTCATTGACATATAATGTGTTTTAATAGAGGTGTCATGATAAACCAGGCATAAATTCGCGACCGCAGCTGTAACTCTACATTTTATCATGTAAATATATCGCGTCGTCTCTTTGCCACTATAGGTAGTTATGTACTTGCAGCGTACACAACCGCCTCTAGTACTCTAGGCAATATGTTCCCACGTAATTTAATACTATAGATAAGCGGTCGGTTCCCAGTAACAAAACCGAGCAGTGGTCTTATCAGTAGAGCTGACTCTGACGTCTGCGAATAAGACCACCTAGATGCCTAAGTTAGCTTGTAAGATATCTCAATGTATTTTAATTCATTAATTATAGTGCCTTTGCATCGGCAACACGTTTGTTTAATTTCTAGTTTTTAAAAACATCCTCACGCGCTCCAGGAAGTTAACTGGCGCAGCCGGTAGGATAGTCGGCTGCTGTCAGCGCGAAAAGTTCGCTCTTAAATTCGGTGAATTTCCCCCGCGCTGTGCAGCATTAAGTAAACGGTGTAAATACTGAATTCAGTGATATCCGTTCCGGCTATCCTCACGAACCAAAAAAATAAGTTTTCTACGGGCGCAGAAGATGCAGGTCGGTTGGTGAGTAAGCCTTTTTCGCCATCCTTGACCTTCCACCCCATCTTCCTCGAATTTTGTAAATTTAGACCTTGGTTATCGGTCAGATTTGCTTGTGTTAATTGTAATTTTGGAAAATTTGGTCTTAAATTGATTAAATTGTGTTAATTAAGAATATTTAATATTAAGTAATAGGATTGGTATTAACTCTACCCAGACTTTAATTTAGGAGTGAATAATTTTAGTATAGTTGTGTTAAATTAAAATTAATTAAAATGGCGCAAGAACATAGAGTTGGCGCTCTTGCGCAAACGGAAATTCCAAAGGAAATGCTAGGGTTAATTCCTGTCTTCAATGGGGAAACTAAATTACTAAATTTGTTCATGAGAAAGTGTGAATATGTCCTCCGACAACTACAGGGCACGCCCACACGAAACGAATTTCTTATGCAATGCATCACGAGCAAGTTAACCGGAAAGGCCGCCGCCGTTATTAGTGAGCGAAGCGACTTCACTACTTACAACGAGTTAAAAGAGGTCCTAGTGCAACATTTTGGTGACCCTCGGAGTGAGGAATGCGTTGCTATAGAGTTAGAAACCCTAAAAATGAAAAATCACGAATCATATTTAGACTTCTGCAGCAGAATACAAGATGTTAAGGCCATTCTAATATCCAAAGTTTTTCAGTCAAATTCAGAAGAAATGAGAGTCGCGAAGAAGATCATCTATGATCATACCGCCCTAAACGTCTTCCTTTATAATTTGCCCGAGCAAATGGTTCGGTTGGTTAGGTTGAAAAACCCAACCTCACTGGAAGACGCTCTAAAAATTGTACTGGAAGAAGTAAACTTCCAGGAACAATATAACATGAAGTCAAAATTGCTTAGATCCCAGTTTTCGATGCCTAGTAGCCAGAATACTATGAGACCCGCGATTCCCGCGCCTCAATTCCAGTTCGGCATACCTGGGAACCAAAATTTAAATCGACCACCGGTTCCAAGGTTCGGACAGCCTCAATTTGGCTACCGCCCGCAGCTAGGCTCCGCGCCCCAATTTGGCTACCGCCCTCAGCTAGGCTCCGCGCCTCAGTTCGGTTATCGCCCGCAATTAGGCCAACAATCAACACCGCAGCAAGGGTTCAGACCCCAGTTAGGGACAACCCCTCAGCTAGGTTATAGGCCACCCCAATTCGGGTACAAACCGCCCCAATTCGGGTACAAGCCACCCCAATTCGGATATAAGCCACCTTAATTTGGCTACAAGCCACCCTATCAACCACCTCAACAAATTAACCCGCCGCACTTGCAATCTGGCGACGTATCGATGAGGACCGCCCGTCCCACTGGATTCAAGCTCAACGAGATAACCGGTCACGACGACGAACAAAATTATTACCATGACGATGCTTATCCCTACGACCACGAAAACGACATGTACGGACAATATGAATGTGACCCTACAAACGCCTTTGAATACGACGTATACAACAACGACTTGACATACGAGACCCCACTGACAGATTCAGCTCAGGAACAGCTGGCTGAAAATTTTACAGCACATGCCTCCATAGAGGACAAGAAGTGATAGAGCTAAACTGTGACCCCACACTAAAACTACCCCACATTTACATCCCTGAAATAGACGCGAAATTAATGATAGATACGGGTAGTACTAGATCATTTTTGAAACCCCAGAAAGCATACGAATTCTTCTACGAAAGCGTTAGGAACGAACCTTTCGAGGTAGTTAGTACGCACGCATCTAGCAGGCATAGCGAAGTAGTTGAAATTCCGCTTCTGCCCACCATCCGAACAGACGACAGCCACAAGTTTTACTTGTATAACGTTGACTCAAGATATGACGGACTGATAGGAAATGACTTACTAAGACAACTTGGTGCCATAATAGACTTAAAGCATTCCGTGCTTAGAACAAAAACGACCCATATTCCAATTATCAATACAAATTTGGACTATGAAATAGAGTTGCAACCCCGGTCGGAACAACGTGTCAGAATACCAATAGACCAACACTCCGGTGAGGCTATATTAGACTACCGAAATTTTGGTCCTGGTGTACGAATGCCCAGTGCCCTAGTAAACTGCATTAACGGATACGCAACCACCGTAATACAAAACACATCAGAGGAAATAGTGACTCTTACAGTAAAACGACCCTTACAAGTGACGAAATATGAGACCACCAAATGCGACCTCAATGCGACTAATGTGACTACTACAGACCCGCAAACAGACAGAATACTGACTGAAAATTTAGACAAGTTAAAACTAGAACACACTAACCCCGAAGAACATGAGAAAATTTATAGGCTTTGCAATGAGTACAAAGACATCTTTCATTGCGACGAATTGCCCCTGACCTTTTCCAACGCAGTAAAACATAAGATTAGGACAAAGAATGAAGACCCAATTTATGTAAAACCCTACAGGCAGGCACCCGCTCAAGCTCAAGAAATAAATCATCAAGTAAATAAAATGCTACAGGACAACATAGTCCAGGAGTCACACTCCCCCTGGAACGCCCCAGTGCATTTAGTGCCGAAAAAGAGGGACGCGTCCGGGGAACAAAAATGGCGACTAGTAATCGACTTTAGGCGCCTAAATGAGATAACAATAGACGACAAATATCCATTACCGAACATCAGCGATCTTTTTGACAAATTGGGTAAAAGCACGTACTTTAGTACGATAGATTTAGCTAGTGGATTCCACCAGGTCGAGGTAGAAGAGCGAGATAGACAGAAAACAGCTTTCAGTACGCAAAACGGCCATTTTGAGTTTTTAAGAATGCCGTTCGGGCTGAAAACAGCCCCCGCGACCTTCCAGCGTACAATGGACCATATCCTTCGAGGACTGCAAGGACTACACTGTATGGTGTACCTTGATGACGTAATCATCTTTTCGTCTAGCCTAGAAGAGCATATCCAAAAACTAAGACTAGTTTTTGACCGACTTAGGGAAACCAATTTAAAGGTACAGTTAGGGAAGTCTGAATTTCTGCGCAGGGAAGTGCTATACCTGGGACACATCATCACCAAGGATGGCCTAAAACCAAACGACGACAAAATTAAAGCTGTAATGAACTTTCCAATCCCACGGACTACGACGGAAATCAAAAGTTTCCTCGGACTTGTAGGTTACTACAGACGCTTCATCCCCAACTTTGCGAAAATTACCCAACCACTGACTTCGTGCTTAAAAAAACGCAACAAGGTTATAGTAGACCAAAATTACATCGACGCGTTTAATAAATGCAAAGAACTCTTGACACATGCACCCCTCTTACAGTACCCCGACTATGACAAACCTTTCATCTTAACAACAGATGCTTCGAACGTAGCCCTGGGGGCAGTTCTCTCCCAAGGACAAGTAGGCAGTGATAAACCTGTCGCGTACGCGAGCCGTACCTTAAGCGACACAGAATCTCGTTACAGCACCATAGAGCGAGAGTTGCTCGCTATTATCTGGGCAACAAAACATTTTCGCCCCTACCTGTATGGACGGAAATTCTTCATCTATACAGACCATCGACCCTTAGCTTGGTTAAACTCCCTGAAAGACCCCAATAGTAAATTGACACGATGGAGGTTACGCCTCCAGGACTTTGACTTTGAAATAATTTACAAAAAGGGAAAACAAAACACTAACGCTGACGCCCTAAGCAGAGTTAAAGTTAACGCCTTGACCGACGATGACTCAATGGTAGTGAACATAGGTGACCAAGAACCTAAACCACAGACGAGTAGGCAGACACGACAAAATCCGACAACCGTGGAATTATCTGAAGAAAGTGACGCAATTTCCATTGTGACCCTCTCAGACTCTGACGAATCCATCATATCGCTACCCGAGCTAGAGATAGAGAGGCCGGTTATTCCGTCCCCATCAGCAAGTAGTAGGACGCTCACAGTGCACTCTGCTGAAGATATGGACTCCACCGGGATACCAATCCTTCACGAGGCCATTGATACCAAACCCAATCAAATCCTGGTATACTCATGGCTAAAAAACGAACTTCATGTCAAAGACATTTCCATAGGGAAACACAAAATTTTGGAAGTTTTCTTGCCCATTAACAACCCCGAATTGATCAAAAACTTTCTGAAGGAATACGCTAAACCAAAAGCAAAACTCTTCATCTATTTCGAGAACGCAGAACACCGCAAACAATTTAGTACAACCGTTATAGAAATCTTTAGAAAAGGGACAATAAATCTAGTCGAGTGTACAGAGCGAGTAGTTTACGTAGACGACGAGAATGAACAGAAGGCAATAATAATAAAATATCATGAAGGAAAGACCTGCCACCGTGGTATTAAAGAAACGTTAGTTAGGCTTCGTAGGACTTACTACTGGGACAAAATGCAGGAAACAGTTTCAGCCGTGATAAATAATTGTGACGCATGTAGAAAGACCAAATATGATCGAAAACCGATAAAACCCGTATTGCAGCTTACTCAGACCCAAGATGCACCCTTTCAGGAAATTTTCATCGACCTTTTCAGCATCGAGGGAAAGTATTACCTCACCCTCGTAGATGCATTCAGTAAGCTAGGCCAAGCATTCGAAATCTCAAACAAATCCACACCTGAAGTTGTAAGAGCCCTAATGAAATACTTTTCATTCTACGGGATACCAAAGAAAATCAGTTCAGACCCCGGTACGGAGTTCAACAACGAGCTCATGAAAGAATTCCTCAGCCTACACAAAATACAGAGACACATAGGGACTGTCAACAACCCCAACTCCATGGGACTTGTAGAACGGTTCCACTCGACCTTAATAGAAATTTATAGGTTGGCTAAGTACGAACAGATATGCACAGACGCCGCGTCTGTCATGACTTATTCCATCATGGCTTACAACCACACCATACATACTGCAACGGGCCTAACGCCCTTCGAAGTTGTCTTTGGGCATACCGACACAGACAACCCGTTTAACTTAGAAGTTGAAAAAACTTATACACAGCAGTTAGTAAAAGACCACAGTAAACGAACAAAACACCTGTACACACACATATCAGAAAAACTTAAGGCGGACAAGGAAAAAGTTAGGTCGAAACGAGGTGGGGAAACCGACGTGGAACTCCCAGAAGTAGTGTTCGTAAAGGACATAAATAAGAGGAAAAGTAAAGAAAAACCCCGTTATAAGAAGGCCAAAGTAATAGGCCCTGTTGAGAAAAACGTTGTCCCTGTCAAGGTAGAAACCGAAAGGAAAAATAGTAAAGCACCCATTAAAAATATAAAACGACCTCCACAGGTGGTGCAGCGCGATGCTAGCAACAGCAGCAGTCGCCCTTCATCTGCAAAATCTTGATGGAAATCCGGGACTTCTGCCAGTAAAGAAAGGCCAAGCTCACATGCAAACCGACAGTTGGACAATTCTAAAAACTATTAAGTTAGACAATATTTGGAACGATCTCAACTTAGTCATTTCAAAATTAGCAGAATTTCAGCAATTAATTTCATCTAATAAAACATTTCCGCACGAATTCATAGGAATGTTTATGCACGCAGAATATATGCGCGACATAACCATAGACAAGTATCACCAACTAATTCCTCAACGATTCAAGCGTGGGATACTTAACCCATTAGGATCCATTATTAAGATTGTAACAGGCAACCTAGACCACGAGGACGCCCTTAAATATGATCGGTTGACCTCAGAATCGAGTCATAACCAAGTTATTTTGTCAAAGAAAATCACGATTGTTACTAAAATGCTAGACAGCCTAGTAAACGCCACAGAGTTAATTCAGCAAAACTCACTAACGATGGATTCCCGTCTAAGAAGGGTTGAAACTACCCTTAAAGAGACTGTAATCCGAGAAAATAATTTAAGTATATCATCTTACGCGTTAGGACTATATAATCTATTCATAAGTAGTTTTAGGACTATATTCATTAGATTAAGTGAAATCGAAACCGCTCTAGCTCTAAGCAAGAGCTCCATACTACACCAGTCTATAATTAATTCCACCGAACTGCTATACCATTTGAACTTGATAGCAGAATCTAGGAACCTGGTATATGTACCCAATGAATTTAATTTAATTAAAATTGAGGAAACTATTGATGTTAAATCTTTTATCAAAAAGGACCAAATTACCTTTATATTGGAAATCCCTCTGACCGATAATGTTACGTATAACTATTTTAAATTGTACACATTACCCATCCTCCTCAAACCTGAAAACCTAACCGTTGCCATATTTCCTAAATACCCATTCCTATTGGCGAAAGGGCTGAAGTATCAGCCGATCGTAAAGCCGTGCCGCTCACTCGCTGCTGGAGACGAGTTTCTCTGCGACGATGACAACCGCGCCCCATACAGCGGACCCTCATGCGAGGAAAAACTAATGAGGTACGAGGACGTCACTGGCATCTGCAAGCAACACCCCATTCACGTCGAGGACGTGAAGCTGCAGAAAATAGATAAAAACAACTGGATACTATACACCAGATCGGAAACAACCCTAACAGAGACCTGCGGCGAAGAGGCTTCGAAGCAGCAGATATGCGGAACACACGTTGTGACCCTGAACAGACCCTGTGATGTCACTATCAACGGGACGACCATCCGGTACCACCGTCTTTACACCGAAGCGGACCCAGGGACCCCACTACCCATCATCAACCTTCCGAAATTACGCGCAACCGAGAACCTATCCAGTGCACATGCACTCAACATGCGAGAGATTGCACTGGACGAAGTTAAATACATGGCCTTTGCTTTGAAGAACAGTGAAGTTTTTAGTGAAACCTATAACAGAGAAAATGACTCTACAATTAGTGTCATAGCGTTAGGATTAGTAGTCTTAAGTATAGTTTCGATTATTTCATATGTTTCTTACACTAAAATTATCCCTTTTATACAAAATTATCGGAATCCCTCTCAAATCGAGCGCTCCGATAATTTTTCGCTTAGGGAGGGAGGAGTTATGTACTTGCAGCGTACACAACCGCCTCTAGTACTCTAGGCAATATGTTCCCACGTAATTTAATACTATAGATAAGCGGTCGGTTCCCAGTAACAAAACCGAGCAGTGGTCTTATCAGTAGAGCTGACTCTGACGTCTGCGAATAAGACCACCTAGATGCCTAAGTTAGCTTGTAAGATATCTCAATGTATTTTAATTCATTAATTATAGTGCCTTTGCATCGGCAACACGTTTGTTTAATTTCTAGTTTTTAAAAACATCCTCACGCGTTCCAGGAAGTTAACTAGGTACATAATATATACATCACCATCATACGACGTCATAATTGACTTGGTATAGCAGCTCTTTCTTCTTCTATGGCGTCTATTTTCATAAAAGACCGAAACTAAGCAATACTCTCTCTGCTTTGAGTCGACGATTTTGCTTTTGTCTGGCCGAATGTTTTTGTCTACAGGTCGTATTATTTAACGAAATTCGACGATTGGTTTCACATATTACTAATGTTTTTTTTGTCGTCAGTGATATTTGATCAAGAGGGTATTTTTCTCAAAAGGAGGGGAAATTTGCTGTTGCGCTATTTATGTATCGGCCGTAATATTTGGCAAGATTTAATTAATTAATAAAGTATCAAAATCCTGACCAGATTTGCGAGTTTGAACTAAATCGGTCATGACAGATTCTAGATATTCTTAGAAAGGTTCAGTTTAAGAGATGTCTAAGTCCACTGTTCGGAGAAATACTAGTAAATAGCGTTAGCGGTGCTTCACCGACAGCCTAGAGCGGGGAACTGTCCTGACGGTATATTTCGCTGAAGTTTTCAGACAATGCTAATGGTGGGAGCAATTAGCCCGCCATTGTTCGCGGCAGAATGGCGCCGATTGCCGCTTGCCGCTATTGTATGACGGATACAAGTCGGTTACAGTCGCGGGAAGATGATACACGCCGGGACTTACTATGTCTAATGTCTAAAACAGATTTTATCTGAGTATTGTTCTTCCTGCATTTGCATAAAATCATTAACTATTGGGACCATGTGCTTATGATGATTCAATTTGATCAAATCTTTCTTTAGTCTTTTATTATGCAATACAATGCTACAATGACTTTATTGGTCTATGAAACTAGGTATACAAAAATATGTAGGTGTGGGAAATATTAAATTACAATGTTTCTCTAGCTTCTACCTCAAGATTTTTATAGACGTAATATTGGCTAAACAAAAATGAAAAAAGTATTTGAACACAGTAAATTGGAATTAAATTATAAAAATAGTTTTTAAATTAGAATTGGTCAGACAAAATTTTCATTCAGGTCAAATAATTAAATACTATGTCTACAAAATAAAATGTCAATAGGTACCAATTATTTCACTCAAAATAGACTATACAAAATTGTTTACATTCTTATTTGTTAAGAACATGGTTACAGAGTATTAGGCTTTCTTAATGAGGAAGTTGTGAAGCTTGCTTTTAAAGATATTCAAGTACTCTTTTTTCATTATTATCTTTGGTATCTTATTATATTATAGATCTTATTATAGATAGTTATTAAGCTCGTATTCAGTACCCTGGTACGAAGCAAACTAGAAGCCAGTGCTTGTGTATGGCATCCGCACGAGAACTGCTATACCTTATTGCTGGAGAAAGTTCAGAAGGCTTTTTTGAGATACCTCTATAAGCGTAGGTATGGGTACTACCCGTTCATGTATCCCACCGAATTCTTACATGGCTGTCTGGGATACAATTCGTTGGAAGTAAGGAGAGCGTATGACCAACTGAGAACAATGTGTAAAATCCTGCGCGGTAAAGTCGATGCACCGGAGCTCAGCGAGCAGTTATGTCGCCTCTATACTCCCGACAACTATCTTCGGGCCAGGAAACATAAATTGTTTGCTGTACCGCGCTGTAGAACAGTGGCTCATGCGGCCTCCCCGATCCGCGATCCCTTGCTGCACTTAATGCTCTACTCGACGCTCAACCCGATTGTGATGTGCAAGCGGGCGAGTGGAACGTTATAATGAGAGATTGTTTACATTACTGTGAGTCTGTCGCGTCACAGAAACAATCTAGTATATTTAGGTAGGCTGTGGCGTAGCAATTAGGTATTGTATAATTATCATTATTATTTCTTTATCATTGACATTTGTAAATATTTCTATTATTTTTGTGATTATTATTTTCTTAATTTTGATAATATTATTTTTGACATATTTATTTGTTTTCGACATTAATTTTATATAATTCATAATTAATTAATCATTTTCAATTTCTCATTAGTGTAATTCGTGTATGCGGTACTAATTGAATAAATAAATTAAATTAAATTAAATAGATTAAAGGAGCCATGCAGAACACACTCTTACTCAAAAACGTATTCTTGCATGCTAAGTTACGCATTTTCCCTTCTTGTCTACTGCCTGCATGATAATGCAAGTTAAGATGTTAATAAACATGAAATTTAATGTTTGAGTCAAATAACAAATAATAATTTGCAAGAAACGTGATTTTGTTGCTCGATATTAACAACGGCAACAGGAAGATATAGGTACTTAAAATATTCACAGAATATATTAAGTTGTATTTTCCTCTCAAAAATAAATTATTAATTAAATTATATTAAGAGGGGCTTCCATACGGTACGGAACCCTTCGTGCGCGAGTCCAACTCGCACTTGACCGATTATTTTGTTTATAGTAGATCATACTTAAGAGGTGGTCTCATTTAAATTGTATCAAAATGGGCCGAGCTTTTTAAAAAGATCAACTAAAATATGAAAATACTAAGTCAAAGCCAAAATTTATTTATGCCGCAGACACAATAATATGGCACTTGGTATCGTATCGTAAAAATGTTTCAAAATACCTACTCCCTAAATACGTAATTTTTAAAATAAATGCTTTAAGATTTTCCAAGATAATCAATAATGTTACACAAACAATATAAGGCTACAATCAAAAACACAATACCACAAAAATGACAATAACAATGCATGTAAGTACTTAGTATAAAGTATATATAAGTCGTGTAAAATCGATGTAACATTGACTCGCGAGAACTATTCGAATTCTGTACCTACACGGTTGAAGTCGGAGCCATTTTTGACGATAAATAATTTTATTGAGTCATTTCCTTTTTCAAGTCATTTTGGTTTAAAGATCTTTTAACGGAATAAGTTAGAAATTTGACTCAATATTTTTAATAAGTATAACGTATCTATAACTTTTACGGGCAAACGATCGTTCGTCAGAGATTTCACGAGGTCCAATGTTATCTCGTCCACTAGGCTCAATCGTGCGGGCCCGGCCGTCGGTCGGCCGCCGCGCGCCGGGTCGCCGCCGGCAACACTCGCACAGAGAGTAGGTACCCGACTCTCTTCCATTGTGGGATGACTAGCTATTCCATATTGTCAATTTGCTCACTCATAATTACAATGCGTTTTGATTCCATCTAAGTTATATATTCATAAGTACTTAGTACCTACTTACAAAATAAAACCTATAACCACGTAGTAGATTTATTCTTTGCTATAACTATAAGACAAGTATAAGAATGTTAGGTACATGAAATAGTTGTGAAATATTTAGGTAAGTTCGTATAGGCCTGATAGCAAGCTCTGGTGTCAGAGATTTTAAGCCGCCTGAAAGTCTCTGACTTAGAAAAACAGTTAAAATAACCGTGGACCTACGATCGAACGTGTCATCCGAGCCACGACAACGCTTAGTTGTAAACGCCACCCCCGGTCATAAATCCGAAGACTGAGTGTGCCGTTGCTTAACTTCGGTGTTAGCTAAATAAATATTATATAATAGTCAAATTATGCGCAATGTTGAAAACAGTTCATTGTATTCGTGATCATTTGAATAAAATAATCATTTGAATTTGTAATTTTACAATTAACACAACCAAATTATACTAATTAGCAACTTTTTGAGGAACCAAACCTGAAATAGCAATTTTCACGAGTAATTTTACTTGTAATGTTAGCTATATTACACACGGGACAGGCAGGGCATACTTGAGCGTTTCTATCGATACCATTTCTACTCAAAGATTTTTTGCCACAGCAGATTATCCCTCGTAGCTTACTTACTTACCTACCTACTCAGTAAATAACAAATCCCACCAAAAACATTTTAATGTAAAATGTTGCCAAGACAATGAGTTATCAGATTCCATGTAGAGCCTATCTTCTAGCTCTACAAGTCCTAACTCTACAAGCCTTAACTTCACAAACTCTACATCGTAGTCAATATATCCTGGCAAAATTTATTTATATACGTACATGTTGCAAATGCATTATAAATATACTGTAGCGTAGATGAAGGAAAAAAAAACTAAAATAATTTCATTTACCTGTATGATTATTTATGATAAGGAGGTACTTAAAGTGGTACGGTTCATGTAGAATGTTCTCGAAGCGGCTGTTACTGACGGTGACGTGTGTTGTCGCAGGTCTGGAGGCGCAGGTGCAGGACACGTCGAAGGACCTGTACTGGTTCTGAGAGGCACCGGCCGCCCAGGCCGCAGGCCGCGTGCAGGCCGCGGGCCGCGCCGCCGGGCCGCTGGCCGCCGACCGCCAGTGCCGTGCAGTGAGTGCTCAGTGACTGTGCCCAGAGACGCTGTATCCCGTACTGTAGCTAGTTACGTTAGTTTAGTCTCACGTAGCGGTAAGTAGGTCGTACAGTGTGCAGGGCGCCGACCGTCCGAGCCGCCCGCGCCGCTCCCACTACCCGGGGAACTAATATTGTTTCTTTACTTTCATACATCTTTAAGTTGATCTGACCAAAACACTCTTTAATTATGGCAGATTTTATTTATGATTCGAGTCAGTTTAACATAGATAAAACAAATCATCAGCTGTCCATAAAGCAGACAGAGGTTACTTATATACATATGTGAGGAGCGCCTCAACTCCTGAATTAAATATAAGCAGGTGGTCGGCGTGATGTCGCGTGACCGGCCGCGCCACCTGCCGCCGCTGCGCCGCCACTTTCGCCAAAATTGGTGTCTCACACTCCAGAGGCTCTATTTTTCAAAATCGAACGCCTAGGACGGTATACGGATCTTTGATCTCTATGTTGTCTATGGATTTTGCGAATACTTCAAACAAGTTCCGTATACGACAAAGCCGTGCAAAGTTGGAAAATCATGCCCCAGATCTTACGGTGACCGCGATACTCTCGTGAATCTCAGCTATCGATCAATGTTATCATTAGCGTGGCAAGAATGGTGCTGCGAAAATAATAACATGAAAATGAAAAGTGAAAATGAATGTAAACTGTAAATACTTACTGACAAAGGTAGTAGAAGAGTTTCTGGCACCGGTTATAAAGTATCTCAGGCGTTCATTACAATGATGTTTCTAAGGATCCCCGCTGCTGCTTCCGAACGGACGGCGTCTGTTCAATGTTGCCAATTTAGTGATCTTGTCGAAATGACGACTTTTCTTTGTTTTAGCGAACAAATAAACGCTTTGGCTTCATAAATAGCCTAGAATTCTATTCAAAAAACTTAAAACGAAAACATCTGTGGATTTATCTACAAATACACTGTATTTCTGTTTACCTCTATCTTCAAGCAATGATTATGAATATGATAAATTTAAAGCCAAAACTTGACCAGGAGTACAGTAAACTGGCAACATTGACTGCATTTATTCAGACGCCGTATATTTGGGAGCATCACTAGAGGGACCCTCTGTTTAAGCCGAGTAGGGTTGGTGGGCGAGCGGTGGGGTGAAGTGCGGCCCGCGCCAGCGCCCGGCCGGAGCCGGCAGTGGGCGCGCCGGCCGGAGCCGGCAGTGGGCGCGGCGCCCGGCCCGGCCCTGCACACGACACATGTGTATAATATATCAAAATGTTAGCCTAAATTAGATAGTTGATAAATCACATTATTTTGTCATTAATTTATATATTCTCGGTCGTTGAAGAGGGCGATTCTATTCAGTGTTTAATTAGTCGTAGCGCCGGCTCCGTGTGGTGATCGAATTTCCGAAGACGTATCCAACTCATTGATCCATAATTCAATATTTCGTAAATCATTTTTTTTCGGCTATATGAATACACGAGAATAGAACTTTGTACTCGATGAATACTTAATTGGTTCCATTCCTCCGGAGTTCGCGCACCACTCGGACGCCTGACCCCGCTCGGGGGCGCGCGCAACATTGTAAACAGATCTGAGTAAAATACCAGAGAACACAAAAAATGAAGCGATCGCTTACAAATGCGGAGATCTAACTACATATGTAAATGAATAGTTTTTGTGATAGTGAGGCCTTCGAAGGCTCGCGCACCCCGGCCGGCCGAGCGGCCGTGTGTATATACACCGCGTGTATAGCTAGGTAGAGCGTTGTATGTAATGTAGCATTGTACATACGTAGCTAGGGCTGGCCGCCGGCGCGGCCGCGCGGCCGCGCGCGTGCCGGACGTCACCGCCGCCAGGTATGCCGAATGCCGCTGATTAACAACATTCCTGACAATTCTGCATACTTTACATATTCAATAAATTAACAGACAAGCTTTTATCCAAGTGGCCGGCGGCCGCGAGAGCCGGACGTCGCATGCTCGCGATACTTTGCATCGTTTCACGAGTTATTTTCGTATTAAACAATAGATTATTACACCGAATGGGTAAACAAGGCAATTTGGGCGAATAAAAGATCAGTTAAAAGCGCAAAGTGTGTCGCGGCGTCTCCCGGGCCGGAGACGGCGGGTGACGGCATCATTCAGCCGCGACACTTTCTCATTGTAATGAGACATATTTAAGCATTCAATTAGCCGGCGCGAGACAATGGCATTCTTGTCCGGAAATAGGCCGCGGCCGCCACCGCCGCCGCCACCGCCGCCGCCGCGGACCCGCGCGCTATCTATCAATGTATTTTCGTACATTTTTCGGGAATGATTACATTGTTGCGGCAAACCAACAGATTTATCAGGTCAAGCTACAGTCATCATTTCAAACGACTCTACAAATGTTTTTAGCAATTAAATAAAATTCAGCTAAAATTCGCGGCTTAAATCTGTATCGAGAATTATCTAATGGAAATATCAGAGAAATGCGTTAACTTATTTTGTTTGTATGTAAGTAATGCGCGGTGCGTCGGTGTGTCGCGTGGCTTGTTAGGATGATTTAGTTTATGTCAACTGTAATTTGGTATAAGCACTCGCGTGGAATGATGTTGAGATGTCGGCGCGCCGGCCAGCACCCGCGCACTCGGCGCCGCGGCTACCGATCACAGAGTAACTGTACTACTATTACACCTGAACAGCCTGCGGCCAAAATCTAAATTACAATTACGTTGATGTTTGTTTTAATGTTAAATGCAATGCACTGGCCATACGTAGTAATGGTAGAGCTGCGCGGCGCGGAGCGTGCGGCCGCCGGCCGACGGCGTCAGTACCGTAACAACTTCGAAATAAATTCCATTATCTACTGTGATTGTTTCACATCTGTTGTTTCATTTATCCTCGAACGATTAGTGTATTTTTAATTTATTATCTAGGAATGTGTCACGAGACAGAGTCGGACTCATAAATCGTGGGCATGAATCAATCGCGCCTTCCGCAAGAAATAGAACTCGAATGTTGGGAGCGCTCGGTTCCACGAGGAGACTCTTGTTACACACAAGCTTCTGAACAATTCGAAGAATGTTTAGCAAAACAGATGACGTAGCGCAAATAACATGAATAGGCGCAATCTCTACGTCTTGTAGTTGTGCTAGGTGGGCACTAAGTCTTGTCGACTCATACTTATCTTTGTTCTGTTCTGCCACGACATGCCATGATCATTTACATCTTTATAAGGCTATGTGATTCATGCATAAACATTAAATGCAACCTAAATAAGACGTCTATAGGCTTAACTTAATAAATGAATATTTATCGAAATGTTATAGGTAACTAGTTATGAATTTCAACGAATTACAACTAAGTAATTTTGTTATCAAATACGTGAATATAACCGTAGTAATTGTGTTAGGCCTCTTTCGATTTGTTGCATCTTATTAGATATCCGAGTTAAATTTCACTCAAATTTATTTATTTATTCTAAGAAATTCAAAATAACTTTCTTATATTCACAAAACTTAAATAACATAAAACAATAAACTAAAATAAATCATCTAAACTAAATTATCCTATCTAAACTAAACTAATCGAAAAATTAGACACTGTTAAACCTAAAAAAGGTTTAAACTTATCACTTTCACTCGAAACTAATCCCGAAACGCAATAAAAATCAGGAGACAACATAAAACTGTGTTTCGCCTTCCACAAGTAGGTAATACCTATCTATGGCACAGAGTCGCTAACTGTATGAAGGTATTAATTAATTATTTAATATGCCCTTTCTAACCCTGCGCCGAGTCCGATCTTGGAATACTTACCTAAGTAAGCATGCAAATGACGACGTGTACTTGATGCATGTGTTTGACGTGTTGGACAGTTGTGTTGTGAATATCATTCACTGTAAGTAAAACCTAGATAACGTAGAACCTAGATGACTATTTAACAATAGTTACAACGTAAACTTATACCCATAAGTTTAAGGGGTGACGTCAGGGGTTTCCCGAAATTTCAATTTTATATTAGTATCTATCTGCTAGCTTTTACCCGCGGCTTCGCCCACAGTACAATACAACACAATATAACTTTATTGTACGCCAAAAAACAGTTTAAATAACAAAGTACATAGTATTCTTAAAATTAAGAAAGAAGAAAAGAAAGAAAGAACGTTTATTTCGTGACATACATGAACAATCACAGCTAATAACATAAAGAAGAAAAAACGAGCAAACGACAAACATGAGAAACAGTAGTTATTATGCAGCAAGTGCTCGCTGTATGCCACGAAAACCGATCCCAAATCAGCGTGAAATGCTGATTGAGGACAATCAGCGCTGGTAGTCTGCTGAGACCGGTAGGTGACGTCACATTCAACATAAATCTAAATTTTAACATTAACAACGATTCAGAGTATAAATACATATGAAAACACACACACTAATATAAATCATACTACAAAGACAGTATTCCATAAACTAAAACATCAACACGCATTATCCTACATTACACTATTACATTATTACACATAAGATTAGATATCTTCATACGAAAGAGGCCAACAAAACACAAAAACAAAACAAATCAATCAATTGATAGGTTTTATAGTCTTAGGACAGCAACAAATTCATTTCACAAACAACGCAGTTCATAAAATCACTAATTCAACACACAATAACAATGAGATCTCAATTTAGACTAGATGGCACTTGTATCGTTTCTGAGAGATTCCTCACTTTTTTGATGAGCAAAAATAAACTTTTTGAGTTTATATTTAAAACAGAACAAACTTTGCACGTTCCTTATGGGGGGTGGTATATTGTTCCAACATTTAGTAGCGGCATATCGAAAGCTGCCTCTAAAAGCCGCTGAGTGATGACGTTCTGTCCTCGGAAGAGACAACTTTGAACATGCACGAGTCACGTGTGGTGAATTAGGTGGTACAAGGGCGGCCTTATCGCCTTGAGCGATTTCTTCCAGGCTGCCTTTGAATGGACAGAAATTAGCGTACAAAAATGTGGTTGGTGGTGTATAATAAACAAATGTGAAAAAATAATAAGAATTATTATCACAAACTAAATACAATAATTACACATTATAATAATATACTACATCTTCAATAATATTACTATACATACATAAACAATTACATAAATATATAATAAGTATAATAATATTTACATAGCCACGTGGTAGGTTTTAATTTTAATTTTTATATCATGATAAAATTTTATTTTTCTGGGATAAAAAGTAACCTATGTCACTTTACGTCTTTCAAACTATGTCCATGCCAAAACACAAGTCAATCCGTTGCTCCGTTTCTGCGTGAAAGAGGAACATACCAATAAACCAACAAACACACTTTCGGATTTTTAATATTAGTAAGAATAAGGATTTAATTACTACTGTAAGTATACAAGAAATGTTCATCCAAACGATGATTAGATGAAAATCCTAGCAGGCCGTGAGCGCAGAGCTCGCCGGGATCCTGTCCGTCCGGTGTCCGAGCCGGCGCCGGTCCGCACTCGCCGGGCCGCTCCCGGGCCCCGGCGCACCACCAGCTTCCATACACTGCCTCGGTGGCTGGCTCCTGGCTCAAAGAGGCGCGGGTTCGATTCCTACCCACTGCAAGCATCTATGATCTATGTAATGAACATAGGTGTTTACTCTGTGTCTGGGTGTTATTTAGATACGAGTATTATCTATATGTGGCCAACTGTGAAGGAGCCATCCTAAATTTAAAAGCAATTTAAAACATTGTTTTCTCTTTCAACTGTATAAGGTGAAAAAAAACAGCAAAATTTTAAATTGCTATTAAATTTAGGATAGTGCCTTCATAATTATAAGTAGGTATGTATTTAAAAATATGTTTAAGAACATAGTATATCAGCCTCTATTTCACAAGCTTTGCTCAGTTTAGGGTCAGAGACCGTGTGTAAAATGTTCCCTAATATTTATTTATAGCTTCATCTAACCGGCACTGGACTTAGGGGAGGGCAACCGGGGCAACTGCTTCGGGCTTCCACAATAGAGGAGCCACAAAATAGACTGAAAAAATCTTTCAAATTTCAACGTGTAAACATTAGCAAACATCTTTTGTTTTGATTTTTTTTTCGCTGTTTTAGTTTTACCTACAATCCTGTGTATTTAGTCATTTACCTTAATCAAGCAATCGGTAAAATATCAAAATTCAACTGACAAGTATTTATTTGGAATTTACTTCATCTTGAAGGAATACTCATCCCTCTATTTGTTACCAAGGGGCTTTTACTGTTTTGTTGTCTCGAGGCCTCCACCGTTCTACCTAAATCATATAATATATAACCCACACATACACAAATCTTGCCTAGTATATTCCGACTATTAATTGAATTCTACGACTGCCTACAAAAAGCTCGTGTACTGATAATATTTTAAATTTCCTTAATAAAATACACAAAATACAAAATTTCGGCATTCGTAGCCGCCCGAGTAACGCCCTGATGCACGTACTCAACTCGCGGCTACTGTTCTCGTCATAAAAGATAAAAGATAAAAGATAAAATACGTTTATTGCTTCGAACTGTGTACATAGAGGTGGTACAATAAAATTTTAGACACAACAGTTTGTCCTAACAGACATGCAATTTGTTAATTAGAGACTTGACTAATCTCAAACATTTTGAAAAGCTATAACATTTTAGGAGACACTAATTAGGCTAACATTTATACATATACATAGTGATAGTTTCGACACAATTTTTTCACTACACTAATAACATGAATGTACATATAGAACCACTAGACATATTTTTACCCAAGTTTAGACACAAATATATATTTTAAAAATAAAGTTTTTTTTTTTTTTTTACATTCAGTCACTATGCAGGTACTTTAGTAAAATAAACATCTTCAACTCGACCTTAACATATCTTTTATATAATCATAACTAAATATGACACAAAGATTATATACATGAGATCATAATTTTCAGTCTATTTCCTATAAGAATTTGTACATTCATAAAATTCTTTCATGCTATAAAAGGTATTTTCAGCCAGCCATTTTTTTAAGTTATGTTTAAATTTGTTTCCATCCAAAGATTTTATATGAAGAGGTAGACTATTGTATACTTTTATGGCTGTATTAAATGAACTTCGATGATACAGAGTATTATTTACTTGTACTACACGAATATTAAATTTATGTTGAGGACGTAAAATGTGCGATCTAGCTGATTTATTTTCAAAAAAGTAGTTTTGGTTATTTTTTACAAATACACAAATCTCCAAAATGAATATTCCGGTCAGAGTCAGCAAATTGTTTTTCTTAAAAACATTTCTTACAGAATCGGTTGTCCTTAGATTATAAATAGCTCTTAAGCATCTTTTTTGTAACTTAAAGGTAGTTTCAACATCTACTGAGTTTCCCCAAAAGATAACACCGTACGTTAAATGAGGGTACACATATCCGTAATAGGCGTTTTTTGCAATCTCCTTAGAAGTAGTATTGCTTAAAATAGAGAGTGCATAGCAATATTTAGAAATCTTTGAGTTGATTTGAGAGATGTTTGTTTTCCAATTTAAGTGAGAATCTAAGATGACGCCTAAAAATTTAGATTCGTTAACTTCTTTTACGTCGACGTTTTGGTACCGAATGTTAAGTTTTAGGGGAGAAGTTTTTTGGTTTCTGAGCTGCATAAACTTTGTTTTCTCCAGATTTACGGTTAGATTGATTGATTTCAAACTTTCTACTATATGTTTTAGTGTAATATTTACCTCTTTTTCGTAATCTACATCATTTAATTCGTTTTGTGGTATGTAAATTGTTGCATCGTCTGCGAACATGAAACATAGGTGTTTAGTCGCCATCGGTAAATCATTTACGTATATAAGAAAGAGCAATGGCCCTAGGATACTTCCTTGGGGTATTCCGTGTAAGTTGATCTTGACTTTTGACTCTGCTCTTTCAATAGTTTTATTTTGTCGGTTGTAAGTATCAATGCTCGTTGATTGACTTCTATTTGTAAGATAATTTTTTATGAGGTCTAGGGCTCTTCCTCTTATTCCAATACATTCAAGTTTATCAATCAATACATCATGGACCACACAATCAAAAGCCTTAGATAAATCTAACAGAAGAGTAACACCTTTCTTTTTATTATTGATATCGTCCCACACCTGTTTTAAAAATTTGAAAATAGCTGATGTGGTGTTTTTACCTTTTTGGAACCCAAATTGATTGTTATTTAATATGTTATTGCTTTGAAGAAAAAATAGTATTCTATTATATATGGCTTTTTCAAAAACTTTAGAGAAAGAAGGCAATATTGTGATAGGTCTATAATTTTCTACGTTACTTGTTGGCCCAGTTTTATGTAAGGGTCGTATAATGCCTTTTTTTAATTCATTTGGAAAACAACCGGTTTCTATCGATAAGTTAATAATATAGGATAAAGGTTCTGCAATGAAATCTATGGTATTCTTGACAACTTGCATAGGTATTCCATCGTGACCTGTACTTTTTGTATTTTTTAACTCTCTCACTATTTTTTTAACTTCTTGGGCGCTGACTGGTCTTAGAAAGATACTTTTGCAGTTTTTTTGGGTGGAAGATTTTTGCGTTTGGTTGTAATTTCCATTATTTTTTTCGTTGATGAAATAGTCATTAAAGGCTTCAGCTGTTTTTGTATGGTCTGTGACTTCGGAGTTATCTATTTTTAGGCTATCGATGGTTTTATTAATAGAATTTGTTTGTGATGTGTTTTGTTTAATTATCCTCCAAGAAGCTTTACATTTATTTTCGCTATTCGTGATGTATTTCACATTTGAGATTTTCTGTGAGATAGTAATTACTTGTTTCATCATCTTGCTATATTTTTTATAAGCTGTTAACTGGTCAATATTATTATTTCTCAAAGTTTTCAGATACATCTGCCTTTTTTTTCTACTAGATGTTCTTATTCCTCTCGTTTTCCAATTTACTTTTCTCGTATATGTTATTCTTACTCTCTCTAATGGGATGCATAGATTGAATAACAGACAGAAAATGTCAGTGAATTCTCGGTACGCAGATTCTGCATCTTGATTTTCATACACTTGCTGAAAGTTTATTTGTTTGAGATATTTGATGAATATCTCTAAGTATTTGCTGACATTTCTTTTTTTGACGTACCAAAATTTTTCTCTAAAACTTAAGCTAGTTGGTACCGTAAGTATTTGCGCCGTGTGGTCTGATAGTTCTGGTTCTATATTTATTATTTCTGTTTCATATTTAGTTTTTTTGAGGTTGGTTATGATGTTATCGATGCAAGTCTGTGATTTATTGGTGATTCTGGTAGGATCTTGAAATGCTAGATGTAAGTTAAATGAGCTCAATGTATTTATTAGCGATTCAGTTCTGTTGTTTTTTTCTAATATGTTTGTATTCAGGTCACCCAATATAAATATTTTTTTCTTGTGATATCTTTTTCTCCTAGTTAATTTGTGCAGTAGGATTTCTAAACTCTGAATAAATAGTTCAAAATTGCTTTTTGGCGTGCGATACACACATATTACTATGTAATTTAGATCATTTAAATTTATACCACAGACCTCAAAATGTTGTTCAATGCTCATGTCAGCTATCCAATCTAACTTAGTGAATTTTATTGAATTTTTAACAAATAAACAGACGCCGCCTCGTTTTTGTTTTTTACGAGAAAAATGGGCCGCTTTTTGGTAACCGTCGATCTGTAATACTTCTGCTTCTTCCTCTTTTAAGAAGGTTTCGCTAATACCGCAAATATCTATATTATGTTCTTCATTAAGTAATTCTAGTTTTTCCGCTTTTTTTCTGATGCTCCGAGAGTTAAAATGCATAATTTTTAGATTACGTTCTTGGTTATTTTTATTGGGGACGAAAAAACTTAGGTGTGCTAGTTATTGGATCGCAGTGTTTTTTTGTAGCGGACGGTTTGCTTGTCATGGTTTGTTTGTGAAAAAGTGGCGAATCGTTTGTTGGTGAACCATAATTAGCCTTGCTATTTGGTACATTTTTTATGTTCAATGCATGCGCTTGAAGTTCTTGCTTTTTGAAATAGTAGGGTATGGTTCCCGGCCTGTATTTTAATTTTCCATCGATTGAGTCTGGTTTAATTTTAGTTTGTGAGCTCATCTTAGTTATATTTTTACCTATGTAACATTTTTCGTAATCACGTAGATTTATCAAGTGATTAATGCTTCGACTATTTGTTGTTGGTGAAAAATGTGTATTTTCAAAGCTGTGTGCGATCGTTTTAAGGTTACGGTTTAGTCTACCCTCGTTTAAGTACGGGTTATATCTTACACCTGACACAATAATTTGTGGCTGCTTTAGACTGTTTAGTAGTGAAGACATTTCAATAAAGACTTTGGTCGGATTTAAGTCGTTTGAACCTACAGAGATGACTATCCAGTCGTCCTGGTTCCATTTTTGTTCTGTTATTCTAGATTGGCGAATACAGTGGTCTGTTGATGCACCTGGATACGTTTTACACGTTATATCATAGTCTTTGGCATTTTTATGTTTATCGCGTAGCTTAATGAGGTTTGATGCTAGTCCCTTACAAGTCTCATCGCCCAGTATCACAATCTTTGGTTTTTCTGTTGTCGACGTGTTTAGAACATCAATGTTCGAAGAGACATCGGAAATGTTGTCTGTTTTGTCTTTTATGCTGTCATTCTCACTCATCTCATTAGTTTTCTTTGACTTTTTATTTCTTTTCTTAATTTTATCATGTGTATTCAATGGGGGTGTTCTGTTTTCTTCATTTAATGTATTCTCTTGAGCATCAAATATTTTTGGGGTATTTTGTTTACAATTGCATTCTGACTTATTTTTGAGCGCTTCAAGGGCTCTCAACTTACTTTCTAAATCAGTGTTTGCTTGAAGAAGTAAATTTATTTCTTTTTTTGCTTTTGTTAGCTGTTTGGTCAGTTCTTCGTTTTCTAATTTTATTTGATTCATATCTTGATCTTTTATTGTTGTTTCGGGTGAGCTAGTAGAACTGTTGCAGAGAGTTGTATATTTGGAGTCGTTTATTGTATCACTTATACTTATATTTTCTTCTGTAGAACTGCGCTGGATTTTTTTTGGCTTCCTTACTGTCACATAGTCAAATCCTTTCGTGGTGATGTTAGTATTTTTCTTGATGACAATACTTTTTTCAATATTTTTTGACGTTGATGGTTTTGTGTGAGGATTGCCTATAGCTTTAGATTTGTTTGCTATGCACCACTGGCAGGCCCAGGCTGTTTTATGGTCCCGTGTCATGCGTAAAAATCTTGCGATGGAAACATTTCCACATTGTAAGTCATATGTAACGTTGCACGTGGAACATATTAAAAATTCTCTATTGAGGATTTTCGTGGTACATTTTCCACAATCACGCGGTAATGTTGGTGTTTTAGGAGCCATCTCAAAAGTATTTTCTTCAGATGTTTCACTTAGAAGAGCTGGCAACACCACAGTTTGATCAGTTTCATTATTTCACAATGTCAATTTTTCTTTTTAAACGAAAAAAGTATTTTCTTAGATATGTTTCACATAAAAGAGCTGGTAACACCACAGTTTGCTCAATTTTTCCTTAGATGTCGCTACAGGTAAATGTTTGATGATGTATGATGAAACCAAAATAACAGTTTTGAATAGATTTTTCAATGAAATCACAAGATCACGGCGTTAGACATTAATTGAATTGTCAAGTTCACAGTGTTCAGCACAAATCAAACAAGAAAGTACTTACAAATGTTCGGCGCGTGAGATTTAAATACAGGCGTTAGCTTTGGTACGAAAATTTAAATATCTTTACCGGTCCTTTCAAAAATATGTGTTTATTTGCACAGGTTTTTCGTTATGGTTATTGAATATCACTCACAGACGTTTATTGTCACTTACTACAAGTAATTTAACTTATTTTAGCACAGATTAGGCCGTAAAACTATTTTTTATGAATTATTTAAATATTGAGCAATAAAATGACTTCTTAACGTGGCAGCGCCACCTACCGTGTAACCTCATTTCACGGACGAGAGCGTTTCTGGAACATGTAGTTGGAAGGTACAAGTACAAGCCATTCAAACTTTATCGCCGCTCGTACACCCCGTCAACAAAAGTGTTCTTTCCTTAACGACGAAACTGAATTAAACAGCCACACGCAGAGTAGCCGCCAGCGTCGGACCTTATTCCACTATAGACAGGTAAGTATTTTTAATCGAGCAAAAGTGCCTTTATTAACTACAATACAATACTACTTTATATGCTAAAACTACCTAAACTACTACTACATAAAAAGCATTGGATCATCCAGACCCTTGAAGGTCTAAAGATAATCCAAATGCTCAAAGCCCACTGCCAGTTGGCAGCGTGCCCAGCATGCTGGCTGCATTGCCACGCTGAATGGCAATGCTTATGCGTTGAGCCAAATAAACACGTAAGTATTGTATCTATTATGTAAGTATTGTATCTACATTATCTGCTTCCGGAGATAAATCTGTATCGTTCGATTCTAGATACCTGTATAGGTAGTTATTAATTTGGTTTGGTCGATAAACGTTTATTTAAGTACAATCTGGGTTAGGACCTTTTAGGTACTTTATCTATAAATAACATTTGAATTATGCCGAAATTCTAATATTGGTGCTTTGGGCAAAACGGATAATTATTCGTTTTGCCCGGTTCATTTACTGATTGTACTTTTTTTCATTTAGATGAAATATAATTTATATTTGATCTAAATGAAATAAAATTTAGATCAAATATAAAAGAAAAATTGATCGGGCTGCGTGTTCAGAACACCTCATTAGAGCAAGGAATAAATGCAACAATGGCAGCTCCCAAAACAAATCAGAAACATAGGAGACAAAAGTCGAAGATAATGACACTCCTCTGAAAGACGAGCAGGCTGTTAAGTATGTCTAAGCAAACAACAAAAAGACAAAAATATAAGCAGGTTGCAGCAAAACTAAGAAAAAATTAGCACCAGAAAAAACAAAATTTGCCTTTTGTTTTTTCTATCTTAAAATATAATTTTTATTGTTTGGTATGTGCTGAAAAATACACAGAACCACCAATGAAAGATTGGATTCAGTGCAGTCAATGAAAATGTTGGGCACACGAAAATTGCACGTCATATTTAGGATTAGGTAGCTACTCTGCTAAGCAAGCAAAAGTTGCAATAACATTACTGAAAGTAACATCAACAAGTTTGTAACTTACAAATATAAGGTTGCAACGTTCATGCAAGCTTACAGCGAGCTTGAAACGAAGCCCTAACGGCCGCGCTGTAGATAAACCCTGTAACTTGCCCAGAGCTGATCATCAAAACTTTATACAACTTTAAAATGTGAAGTTGCAGTAACATTACACAAGAAACATGTCTGAAAGTTTAAAATAAACTTTCCGCAAGTCTAACGTGTAACATTTCCACAACTTTGAATTTGAAAGGTAATAGTAACTTGTCTGAACTATATTGCTTTAAGGTTACAAATGAAACTTGCACGTGCATTGCATTTATTTAGTTGTCGCAAAGTTACATATCTGTAGGTTTTCAGTTCCAGGTTCTAAAAAAAAACAATTTTTTTATTTAATTTTTTTGAGTTCTAAGTGCAAGTCCGAGGGACGCGTTTGTGTGAGGAAGAATGAGAGACTCTATTTCTCTATCTGCAATAAGAAACGTTTTAATCAAATTTACAAATGGGGATACTAATTTCTGCAAACACAACGTCAACGCGATGCAGACACTCAATGTGCGATGCTAACGCCATCTAGTTTTTTAATGTTAAATAACGAGCCCAATTCGTAATGTTGTAGGAAAGTTGAAAAAACCTTATAATTAAATACATAATGTTGCGATGTTACAGTATAACATTTCAGTAACTTTCATTTGTAAGGTACAGGCAATGCCGGACAGTGAAGTTAGCAAAATTATATTGCTGCAAAGTTTTATTTGTAACGTTCCAAATACATTTTTGCAACAATGTTAATTACTTACGTTTAGGTATGTTTGGGAGGCAATATCCCTGCAAAGTTGAAATATAAAGTTTCATGCGAAATATAACAGTAACATAACTAAATAACTTTCAATAAGTTTAAACCTAACAATAAGATATATGTTACTGACAAGTTCCTGCAACATGATGTTTGAAAGTTACAAAAGTGCCATACACAAACTTACTACAACTGATTGCAAGTTTCATGCTTAGTGGGATTCTGTGATCAATGTCAGGAATAATGATTAAATTTAGAACCTATCCTTTTTGCCCTTAAGGCATATTCGTTTTACCCGACCCCTAACGGCAAAACGGATAATTTGCGTTTTTTTCCGTGACTGATTTCTCTACATTTAATCGTTTAAATTTTGATTATTTTAATAGTTCATTCCAAAGGTTGTGAACCAAAATACCAATTAAGAGTAAAAAAAAAAATATTTATTATTAATTGCATTTTATTTAAACACATTCCCTTAACATATGCGTCTTGCCCTGGCTTCCCCTACTCTACTGTTCAATAGCTTATATTAACAATACTGTTTCGAACATATTTTACAGCTGCGTTTACCAGTTCGATTTTCGAATAAAATCTTCTGTAACGTCTGTACCTATCTTTTGTACATACATAATTATCGGAGTTCTCATGAAGTTCCATATTTAAATCACTTTAATCCCTGGGGGCTTTCAAACCCTTTTTTCCCTTCTTTATTCATCGGTATTTACAAAGTGTGTTGTTTTACGTTTAGATTGTATGATACGAAATCTGGCAGTACTTAATAGAGGTAGGCATGGAAATGTAGATATTAAGTATTTATGTCTGAATTTCAACTAAGTAATTTTAATATTTATATTCATATTCCTTTATTCAAACAACAGTATACGTCACAAATCGAGTAAAATAGGAAAATTCCAATTATTAAATAACAAATGTCATAAGTATTAAAATGTCTATAACAGTGATTAATAGTTACAACAATAAATTAAAAAAATAAAATTAAAAACAAGTAAATTTTAAAAATAACAATTCATTTAAAATACAAAAATAATAGAATAAAATAGAATGTCATTAAAAACAAAAAATAGGGTACTGATAATGATAAGTACAATATTAAGTAGTTACTTTTAGCGTCAAAAACTCTTTATCGATGTCATAGAACGCCTGACCAACAAGCCACTGTTTCAGCCTCGACCTGTAAATTGTGATGTTGGGTGCTTCAAGGACATCGAGTGGTAGTCTATTATATACCATTGTCCCCATAACATGTGTCAACTTCGCGGACTTAGCGAGCGTGCACGTCACGGGTAGAAGTCTATATACTTGCGTCGAGTTGTTCGCTGCTGAGCTTCGTATAGCTAGTATAATAGAATATCAACTTAGTGATTGTAGCTTACAAAATACAATAGATATTCTGTGACATCACCATAGTGACAGATTTGAAGAAAATGTCGCAAAAACTCAGCAAACGAAAGAATTTTCTGCATTCAATGTTTCTTGTTATAAATAACCCCATAAAAATGAGATTGTCTCAGCGCGGGTAACATTCTAGCGTATGTTTACGATTCGTAATAGTTTTATTGCACGTCGGAGTAGGTAAAGTGGTCGACGGCGAATATTTATCGCGCAGAAAACCACTAAACTCGGCGGATTGCGCCGCCGGCTCTCCATCACGGCGCGGGGACTATAACGACTTTACGATTCAGTTAAAGCACCTATTACGTGCATTGTACGGCGCAGACCGAGATATGAGCTTTGTTGTTTTTATAATTGATGGCAAAACTGGTAGGATAGGTAAATATGTGAGGGGTTAGGTACGTAGTTAACTTTCGGAAGCGCGAGAGAATGTTTCTTAAAAACTAAAAATAAAACTAAGTTGTTGCCGATGCGAAAGCACTATAATTAATGAATAAAATACACTGATACATCTTACAAGATAACTTAGGCATCTAGGTGGTCTTATTCGCAGATGCATAGTCAGCTCTACTGATAAGACCAGTGCTCGGTTTGTTTCTGCAAACCGGCCGCTTATCTCTAGTATTAAATTACGTGGGAACATACATCGAATTACATCGCTTAGAGTTATAGAGGTGGTGCTGTTCGATGTGAGAACATAACGTCTCCCTCCCTAAGCGAAAAATTATCGGAGCACTTGTTAGATTAGGGATTTTATTATAATATTCTATATTACTTAAAATGGCCGCTGTGCTTCCTTTATTGGTCTAAAACTATATCTTTACCTTCTATTTTTATGCATAGACAAATCAAGACACGATATCCGCCATTGCTTGTTGTGTTTGTAATATTGTTTATCAATGTGTTATTCCGTGGTTAAAGTGATTGTGATCCTATCAATTATTCTCTAATAGTTGATGGGATAATATTTAATAACGATTACCAAGTGTATTAAGTAATATCAGACTTTTTAGTAAATAGATAAAACAGAAATAACATGGCGTCCGCCATTGTTATTTATGTTGACTATTGTATCAGATTCTGTAATTTCATAATGTTATAGATAGAATAGATAGTTTAAAATGTTAGGATAATATTTAATAACGATTACAAAGTGTATTACGTAATATAAGACTTATTGGTAGGTCAATAGATAAAACTGAGAAATAACGTGGCGTCCGCCATTGTTGTTTATATTGACTATTGTATCAGATTCTGTAATTTTATAATGTTATAGATAGAATAGATAGTTTAAAATGTAAGGATAATATTTAATAAGGTTTTCAAAATGTATTAAGTAATCTAAGATTTGCTAGTAACTAAATAAGACTGTGAAATATTATGATGTCCGAATGTCAGCCATTATTCTTTACAAACACTATTTATTTAATACTGTGATTTCATAGTGTCATAGATGACTTGAAATGTATCAATAATTGTTCTAATAATTCTAATAAGTATGAAACGCAGTTTAAGATGGCTTGATGTATAAATAGTAGTGTTAAATTGAGGCTGCCGCGGTTCCCGCCATCTTGCTCGTTCCCTATTGGTCGGTGTAAATGTTGACATCGAGCAGTGGTGGTAAGGCATGGTGGGAGGTTGTGAAATTAGTATAAAACAGTCTGTTGGCGTGGCTTCGTCTCTTAGTATCTCTTATTATCTCTTGATATCGCTGCAGTTCTATTAGAGCATTTTGGTCTCTGATAGTATCGCTTAGTGTTCGCCAAGTATCCTAATAATAACGTTGGACAAATCTTTGACGCCCTGAGTCTCGCTTAGCTAGTTATGCTGAGTGTCGGTACTTTTATATTCGAAGCCAAGCCGAGTGAACGTCGCCATGTTGCTAAAGTTAAGTACTTTGTGTAATATCTAAATTATGTGATTTATCATTGTAAAAAAAGATTAAAAGATCATATTGATAGCGTCGGAGTTTCTTGCCACTTCTTCTCAAGACGTTTAGGGCCTTACGAACGTGGCTTAGAGTCTTTGCAATACATGGAGGTACCCTCTCGGGACCCATGAGGTAAAATAATAAACAAAATATACTTATTTACTTGTTTCCTTTACTAATTTAGAAACCTCAAGTTAGGTAACTACCCTCACAAACATTTAAAGGATCAGATTGATTATGTTCTTTGTTATTATGTTAGATTCAGGGTTGCTGCATTGGTTTCGAGTGAGATTTCCATCCTGACAATGATATTTTGATAGAAAATAGACAAAGTGAAACGCCTCTTTTGACCCTGATCTAACATCAGAAGTGGGATGGTGCCCAAAGACCCACATTAATGCCGTTCGTTGTATTTCAGAGAATCCTGACATGCTTTTTGCATATCCATGCTGAGAGGCTGCCTATGCAGCGGCTACTCGATTTCCTGGCAATGATTGCCTTGGAAATTGTGCTGCGGGGCTCCAGGTCCCAGAACTACTGGGCTTTCTGGCCAAGTGAAGTACGTCAGTGAAATCGCAAAGTAAATAAGTGAAATAGTGAAGTTAATAGTGTTCTTTGGCTAAAACGAGGTAAGGGGCTTAGCCCTGCTTTATTATGTACCTACTTTTTGAAAAGAAATCTTTTGCTGTGATGCAAAGATTGATTACTGTTACGAGCCTTAGTTATAATTTTCCTTTGTTCATTGCGTCGTTACTTAATTGGCTATAAATGGTGTCTTACTTTGTTATATTGGATCAGATGACAAAGCGAGAAAAAATTTTTGCTAAACGAAAATTGCAGAATGTATTTGTTCATTTTTAATTATTATTGTCTAACGACATAAGACAATACTTATACACTATACAATTATGTATACCGGAAAGTTTGAGCGACAACTGTTAATAAAAGTATCAGAATAACCGAGCGGTTTGGTAAAGACGTAAACCTTCAATAAAACGAGAAAAGTAAAAATATAAATACGATAAAAGGTCGCTATAATAATAACAATGTTTAAAAATATTTATTATGCAAGAACACAAATAGAGAAACTAACGCTATTGTCACACATATTTATTTACATTAACCATTATCATAACAGTTATTCTCATAATTTAAAATTTTACAACAATATTAAATAAATACAGAAAATAAAACATTATTATGTTAAAACAAAACACAAAATCAAAGTAACAAATAACCAAATATATATGATAGAGAAAGAGACAAAAAAATAGTGCAGAGTCCCTTCGCGCGGAAGAAGTGAAACTTAGTAGTTTACTCTTAACTAAACTAGATGGCGTTGGCGTCAAGTTAGCCCGCAGTATTGACTTTCTTCGTCGATGGACGAGGTGTTTTGATTTTTGTTTGAATAATCTGACGGTTAACGCAACCTTGTTGGAAGTCGCATTGGAAGTTTCAATTCAGTTCAAAAAAAAAAAAAAAACAGGCGAGTACAAAATATTATGAAAACTTTTTAATTGCAACTTCGTTTTTTCTTCTCTTTCTCTTATTCGCTGGACGACCGTTACCCGACTCAGCACTGATCAGGCTATTGGCAGCGAGTAGATGTTGCAGTGCTGCGTTGACTTATGATTAACTCCCGACTTGATACAACTATGACTGATCATGATGATGACTACGATAATGGTACGGTCGAGGGTTCTCCACCCAACCGCTGGTCGACCTGGTGATTGGTGCTGGTGATTTGGTCGGTGGCAGTGGACGATTGCCATCAGCATGTCTATTCACCACGGTATCATGGGTGTAGGACGCTCGAGTATTTTCCACACAACCGCCGGTTGGCCTGGCAATTGGCGCTGACGATGTACGGTGGCTGGCGGACGATGCCGTCAGCGTGTCTATTTGCCAAGAGCATGATGTGTGTAAAATACTCCAAAAATGAAAGATCCGATGTGTTCATTGAATCAGAACCGAATATTATTTTACTTTATTTTAAATTTATACACACATGTACCTACCGGACATGGGAACACAAATGTAACTAAACAATTACTTTTATATTTTTCACATTTTCAAAATAACATATAATACATTTATTATTTTGCCAAGATAGTGAGGAAAAAATTCGCAGAGGTGCTGAAAATAAAAAATGAGGGTACATGAAATAAATACATTATTTTACACATTGTTACACTGTTGATACAACTTTATGTGGTTAAAATAGACACGAATAAAGGCTTTGTTAACGGATCCAACAAATAGAAAAAATGTAGTTGGTTTGTGAGGTATTCTCCACGTAACCGCTGGCTGGCTGAGTGGAAGATACATTTAATATTGAAAATAAATAAAATACTGCAATGTGATATGAAAAAAAAACACAATAATATAACTAATAATATAAAACAAATAATATAATATAATATTACCATATGGTATTAGGTATAATTGTTGTGTAATGGTGGATATGAGGTTGTTTTGTACTTCGGGACGAAGCACTGTCAGTCTGGCCGTGTTAGATTAGGGATTTTATTATAATATTCTATATTACTTAAAATGGCCGCTGTGCTTCCTTTATTGGTCTAAAACTATATCTTTACCTTCTATTTTTATGCATAGACAAATCAAGACACGATATCCGCCATTGCTTGTTGTGTTTGTAATATTGTTTATCAATGTGTTATTCCGTGGTTAAAGTGATTGTGATCCTATCAATTATTCTCTAATAGTTGATGGGATAATATTTAATAACGATTACCAAGTGTATTAAGTAATATCAGACTTTTTAGTAAATAGATAAAACAGAAATAACATGGCGTCCGCCATTGTTATTTATGTTGACTATTGTATCAGATTCTGTAATTTCATAATGTTATAGATAGAATAGATAGTTTAAAATGTTAGGATAATATTTAATAACGATTACAAAGTGTATTACGTAATATAAGACTTATTGGTAGGTCAATAGATAAAACTGAGAAATAACGTGGCGTCCGCCATTGTTGTTTATATTGACTATTGTATCAGATTCTGTAATTTTATAATGTTATAGATAGAATAGATAGTTTAAAATGTAAGGATAATATTTAATAAGGTTTTCAAAATGTGTTAAGTAATCTAAGATTTGCTAGTAACTAAATAAGACTGTGAAATATTATGATGTCCGAATGTCAGCCATTATTCTTTACAAACACTATTTATTTAATACTGTGATTTCATAGTGTCATAGATGACTTGAAATGTATCAATAATTGTTCTAATAATTCTAATAAGTATGAAACGCAGTTTAAGATGGCTTGATGTATAAATAGTAGTGTTAAATTGAGGCTGCCGCGGTTCCCGCCATCTTGCTCGTTCCCTATTGGTCGGTGTAAATGTTGACATCGAGCAGTGGTGGTAAGGCATGGTGGGAGGTTGTGAAATTAGTATAAAACAGTCTGTTGGCGTGGCTTCGTCTCTTAGTATCTCTTATTATCTCTTGATATCGCTGCAGTTCTATTAGAGCATTTTGGTCTCTGATAGTATCGCTTAGTGTTCGCCAAGTATCCTAATAATAACGTTGGACAAATCTTTGACGCCCTGAGTCTCGCTTAGCTAGTTATGCTGAGTGTCGGTACTTTTATATTCGAAGCCAAGCCGAGTGAACGTCGCCATGTTGCTAAAGTTAAGTACTTTGTGTAATATCTAAATTATGTGATTTATCATTGTAAAAAAAGATTAAAAGATCATATTGATAGCGTCGGAGTTTCTTGCCACTTCTTCTCAAGACGTTTAGGGCCTTACGAACGTGGCTTAGAGTCTTTGCAATACATGGAGGTACCCTCTCGGGACCCATGAGGTAAAATAATAAACAAAATATACTTATTTACTTGTTTCCTTTACTAATTTAGAAACCTCAAGTTAGGTAACTACCCTCACAAACATTTAAAGGATCAGATTGATTATGTTCTTTGTTATTATGTTAGATTCAGGGTTGCTGCATTGGTTTCGAGTGAGATTTCCATCCTGACAATGATATTTTGATAGAAAATAGACAAAGTGAAACGCCTCTTTTGACCCTGATCTAACACACTCGATTTTAGAGGGATTCCGATAATTTTGAATGAAAGGATTAATTTTGGTGTACGAAACATAAAAATAATCAAAACTATACTTAATACTACTAATCCTAATGCTATAACACTAATTATAGAGTCCGTTTATTTGCTATCACCGAAAATTTCACTGTTCTTCAAAGCAAAGGCCATGTATTTAACTTCGTCAAGTGCAATCTCTCGTATATTGAGTGCATGTGCACTGGATATTTCTTCGACCGCGCGTAATTTTGGTAAGTTGATGATGAGTAGTGGGGTCCCTGGGTCCACTTCGGTGTAAAGACGGTGGTGCCGGATGGTCGTCCCGTTGACAGTGACATCACAGGGTCTGTTCAGCGTCACAACATGCGTTCCGCATATCTGCTGCTTCGAAGCCTCTTCGCCGCAGGTCTCTGTGAGGGTTGTTTCCGATCTGGTGAATAGTATACAGTTGTTTCTACCTATTTTCTGCAGCTTCACATCCTCGAAGTGAATGGGGTGCTGCTTGCAGATGCCAGTGACGTCATCTTATCTCATTAGTTTTTCCTAGCAGGAGGGTCCGCTGTATGGGGCGCGGTTGTCATCGTCGCAGAGAAACTCGTCTCCAGCAGCGAGTGAGCGACACGGCTTTGCGATCGGCTGATACTTCAGCCCTTTCGCCAATAGGAATGGGTACTTAGGAAATATGGCAACGGTTAGGTTTTCAGGTTTGAGGAGGATGGGTAATATGTACAATTTAAAATAGTTATACGTAATATTATCGGTCAGAGGGATTTCCAATATAAAGCTAATTTGGTCCTTTTTGATAAAAGATTTAACATCAATAGTTTCCTCAATCTTAATTAAATTAAATTCATTGGGTACATATACCAGGTTTCTAAATTCTGCTATCAAGTTCAAATGGTAAAGCAGTTCGGTGGAATTAATTATATACTGGTGTAGTATGGAGCTCTTGCTTAGAGCTGGAGCGGTTTCGATTTCACTTAATCTAATGAATATAGTCCTAAAACGACTTATGAATAAACTATATAGTTCTAACAAGATGATATCCCTAAATTATTTTCTCGGATTACAATCTCTTTAAGGGTCCCGTTAAGCAAGCAAAAGTTGCAATAACATTACTGAAAGTAACTTTAACGAGCCTGTAACTTACAAAGATATGGTGGCAACGTTCATGCAAACTTACAGCGAGCTTGAAACGAAGCCCTAACGGCCACGCTGTAGATAAACTTGCCCAGAGCTGATCTCCTAAACTTTTAAAACTTTAAAACGTGAAGTTCCAGTAACATTACACATGAAATATATCTGAAAGTTGTAAAGTTAACTTTCCGCAAGTATAACGTTTAACATTTCCCCAACTTTAAATTTGAAAGGTAATAGTAACTTGTTTCATCTATCTTGCTAAAAGGTTACAAAATATTAAAAATGAAACTTGCACTTGGCTTGCATTTATTTAGTTTTGAATTGCTGGCATTTTTTTAGTTGTCGCAAAGTTACATTTCTAGGTTTTCAGTTTCTAAAAAATAATTTGTTTTTCTAAATTTTGTTGTTTTAAGTACATGTCCTAGAGGCAGGTGTGTGTGAGACTTTTCCTCTTTCCGCTGTAAGGAATGTTATAATCAAATTTACAAATGGGAATACCAATTTTTGCAAACACAACGCCACAGCGATGCAGAATTTCAATGTGCGATGCTAGTTTTTCATTGTTAAGTAAGAAACTCTACAGTAACATTTGATAACTTTCGAAAATTAAGTTCCAGCAACATTACTTACATAGGTTATTTAAATAAAAAGAACAATTCGTAATGTTGTAGGAAAGTTCATAAAAAATATAACAATAGACTTATTGTCGCAATGTTTTACTATAACATTTCAGAAACTTTCATTTGTAAAGTACAGGCAATGCCAGACAGTGAAGTTAGTAAAATTACATTGCAGCAACGTTTTATCTTGTAACGTCCCAATCATATTTTTGCAACAATGTTAATTACTTACATTTAGGTATGTTTGGGAGGCTATATCCCTGCAAAGTTGAAACGTAATCTTTCATGCGAAATATAACAGTAACATAATAAAATATTTTTTTAATAAGTTTCAACATAACAATAAGATCTATGTAAGTGACATGTTCCTGCAAGAATATGTTTGAAATTCACAAATGTGCCATATACAAACTTACTACAACTTATTGCAAGTTTCATGCTTAGTGGGGTACTTGTATTCGAAGTCGTTTGAATGGTCATATTTGTAAAGTCCGTACATGTCGTTTTTGTGTGTATAAGGGTAAGTATCATCAGGGTAAAAATTTTGTTCATCGTCGTCATCGGTTATCTTGTTAAGCTTAAATCCAATAGAACGGGCAGTCCTTAAGGATACGTCGCCGGATTGCAAGTGTGGCGGGTTAACTTGTTGAGGTTGTTCATAGGGTGGCTTGTACCCAAATTGGGGTGGCTTGTACCCGAATTGGGGTGGTTTGTACCCAAATTGGGGTGGCCTATAACCTAGCTGAGGGGACGTCCCTAATCGGGGTTTGAACCCTTGCTGCGGTCTTGATTGTGGGCCTAATTTACCAAACTGAGGTGTGGAGCCTAGCTGCGGGCGGTAGCCAAATCGAAGCTGTGCGAACCTTGGAACCGGTGGTCTATTTAAATTTTGGTTCCCAGGTATACCGAACTGGAATTGAGGCGCGGAAATTGCGGATCTCATGGTATTCTGGGTACTAGGCATTGAAAACTGAGATCTTAGTAAATTTGACTTCATCCCTGTTCCTTGTTCCTTGAAGTTTACTTCTTCCAGCACAACTTTTAGAGCATCTTTTTTTGGGATTTCCGTTTGTGCAAGAGTAGCAGCTCTATGTTCTTGCGCCATTTCTAATTAATTTTATTTTAATATAACTAAAACAATATAATTCAAACCTAATTTAGAGTCTCGGTAGAGTTTATACCGACACTATTACTTAATATTAAATATTTTATCCTTAATTAGCAAAATTTTATCGATTTGAGACAAAATTAAGTGTCTCATACTATTACTATTATTAAATACCTATCCTTAACTAGCACAATTTAATCGATTTGAGACTAAATGTTCCGATACTATTACTTACTTTTATTAAATAACCTTAATTAAAACAATTCAATCGATTTGAGATTAAATGTTCCTATACTATTACTTACTTTTATTAAATGTCCTTAATTAAAACAATTCAATCGATTTGAGATTAAATGTTCCGATACTATTACTATTGTTACCTAAATATCCTTAATTCACAATTCGATCCATTTGAGACCAAATTTTCCGATACTACTACTATTCTTAAATAATATATCTTAATTAACACAATTCAATCGATTTGAGACCAAATTGTTCAATACTACAATTAACACAAGCAAATCCGACCGATGACCAAGGTCTAAATTTACAATATTCGAGGAAAATGGGGGTGGAAGGTTAAGGAAGGCGAAAAAGGCTTACTCACCAACCGACCTGCATCTTCTGCGCCCGTAGATAACTTATTTGTTTGGTTCGTGTGGATAGCCGGAACGGATACAACTGAATTCAGTATTAACACCGTTTACTTAATACTGCACAACGCGGGGGAAATTCACCGAATTTAAGAGCGAACTTTTCGCGCTGGCAGCAGCCGACTATCCTACCGGCTGCGCCAGTTAACTTTCGGAAGCGCGAGAGAATGTTTCTTAAAAACTAAAAATAAAACTAAGTTGTTGCCGATGCGAAGGCACTATAATTAATGAATAAAATACACTGATACATCTTACAAGATAACTTAGGCATCTAGGTGGTCTTATTCGCAGATGCATAGTCAGCTCTACTGATAAGACCAGTGCTCGGTTTGTTTCTGCAAACCGGCCGCTTATCTCTAGTATTAAATTACGTGGGAACATACATAGAATTACATCGCTTAGAGTTATAGAGGTGGTGCTGTTCGATGTGAGAACATAACGACGTACTGTGGTCTGATGGTTTTCTCGACTTACAGCTCTACATTTTCTGTCCATCGTAAACAAAATATATACCTATACCGAAAATCCACGATAAATGTGAGTACCAACTTGTCTGATGTGTTTTGTCCTCATAAAAACCTGCATTACCATCGCTAAACTTTTAGGTTTGAAGTACTCATTTAGTGTATGTTTTTTTTTAATCGATGTTAATGTAAAAATTGTTTGAGTTATAATTGAATTAATTATATTGAAATAATTGTCTTGGTTCCGCATCAATTAGTACGATAATTGGTAAGTATTTATGCTTATACGACGTGGTATTTACCTAATCAAGCATCTGAGCTTAATACGCTGTAACTGGAGTTTGTACCATATAGGTTGTATAGGCTCAGTGCGAACAAAGCATCGCCCGAGTCCGCGCGCGCGGGCGCGTCACTCACCTGCATTCTGATTGAGTGTAATGTTAAACAACCTCATAAATGGTAATGCTGCATGCCAGGTGCCAAGTTTTTAATTAGTTTCTAGTGTTCTCTCGCAAACTAGGAATTCTAAGTTGTCGCTTTTTATAAAACGAATAAGCATTGCCACTCAGCATGGTAGCTGGTAGCTGCCATCATGCTGGGCACGCTGCCAACTGACAGTGGGATTGATTTGGATTATCTTTAGACTTTGAATGATTATTCATGATATTCCATATTGGGTTGTATAAGTGCACTATAAAAACCAATAGTTTAAGTATGTACCTAATGTAATAATTGTATTTCGTTGTAGTCATTGAATGCTTTTGCCCGTTAAAGAGGTTAATGAGTTTATTATTTTGATACGCGTTGTCCAGCTGTCTGTGTTTTTGTACTCGTATGTATTATTCGAAAATCGTTTGGCTATTTTTAATCATATTTTTATACTTATTATGATAAGTTATATTGGTGACCATTGTGTATTGAGACTGTAATGATTGCAACTTCACTTGTAGTGCGCTCTGACTTAATTTGGTTAAACATTCATCTAGGTATTTCAGGTAGATAAGGTAAATAGCCTGTGATTACCTGAAATGACGTGTTTCAGTATGTTATATGCATTGTTGCAGTAGGTACCTGTAAATAGGGATAACATTGAAATTCTAGAAGATCGCATTGAACAGGACTGTTTTGGTTGTCTGATTTGAAGCGTGGAAGGTCGCCAATGAGATAAGTCGAGCAGATCAGATCTGGTGTGGGCAGTGGGCAGTGGGCGGGCCCGCGCACGAAAGCCCCTGAATGACCTGTGGTAGAGAGAGATGGTGGGACATCGTGTATTGCAAATACGATTAACTCAACTAAGCTTCGATTACTCGTATTACTTCTATTTGATACTTTCATAATGATCGCTATGGAGAACTTTTCAACCAAATTAAAACAGTTACAAAAAATATTTGAAAACGTGATCTTATGAAGATTAACTTTATAAATGTTTTATGTATTTCCAATTAAACAATATAAATATTTTAAAATGATTACCTATAACTAGAGAATGAAACTCAATTAAGTAGTAGGGCATAGGGTAATTTTGTTAAATACCGTGTAATTTCCGTTTACAATGATCTTTATTCACACACATTAGGTACCACAGCCTCTTAAGGTGATTACGTAAGCAATCGTATTAGGCGCCTTGATTACTTATTCACATACCTTTACAATAGATCCTGGAACAGTGATCCCGGAAAAAAAATAGTCCATGCTATGACACTCTCAGAGCTTTAATCTTTATCCATGAAAAAAATCAAACCGAATCATCTCTGACCAACAAAAATATTTTCAGATTTATAATATCTTAATTACTAGGTACTTTGTTACCCCCTCAGAAGTGGGCAGGAAAATTGCGTGACGTCTTCTCGTCCGACATACCTCAGTGCCTCAAGTTGAAAGTTTTCGACCAGTGTGTGTTGCGAGTGATGACATAAGGCACAGAAACGTGGTCTTTCACTATGGGCCTTAACGAACAAGCTCCAAGTAGCTCGTTGAGTTTAGCTCGGAGTCTCTCTGCGAGATCGAATCAGAAATGAGGAGATCCGGAGAAGAACTAAAGTTACCGACATAGCACAGCTGATTGGCAAATTGAAATGGCAGTGGGCAGGGCAGATAGCTTGGAGGACGGATGACCGAGGGGGTCGAAAACTGCAGGCGCTCATTAAGACTGCAGGATCGCGCTGGATGAAAGACGCTACCAACCGGTCTTATTGCAGATCTATTGGGGAGGCCTATGTCCGGCAGTCGACGTCTTATGGCTGAAACGAACGAACCCGTAAGTAAAAAACACAGGCCTTAGAAAAAAAAATATTTATAAACATCAATGCCATAATTCAATATAAAAAGCCAAACAATTAAAAAAGGACACACACCCATTTGCCTGAACTAGGTTAAACCTGTGCTTCAGGCTGACAAAGAGCAAAAAAAGAAAATTTAATACTTATAAATAAAACTATTACTTGCTACCTAAACTTAGCAAAATACTTCTAAAAACTGATTACAGTGCAAAAGGGCGACATACTTACTTAGTAACCTAAACAATATACCTGGTAATACCTAAAAACCTAACGTTTTATACAGAACTAAATAAATTAAAGACTAAGTTAAAAAATAGATGTCTACCAAATGCATAAAAATAGTACGTGACATTTCTAAACCGACATTAAAGTTAGGAATGCTTAACTGTACAGTTTCAACTTATTTTACTATTAACAACAATTTATCTGTATCATCGTACGACATATTTTGATGGACCTCAGTGATTAGTCTTTTACAGGTATTATAATCAACCGGGTATATATTAACTAACGCGTTCAGCCTATTGTAGAGAAGCGGCCCAAGAAAATCTGTTAAATTTAGAACTGAAAGCATGTTTTGAATTTGTACTCGTATAGAGTTCTTAGACTGAAGAGTGCAATATATTTTTAAATTATTGGTCAAATTTAAATTGAAGGCAGCGTGACACCATTCCGCGTGCGATGTGCTCATTTCGTTACACAGTCGTATAAAAGTTAGCTATTTAGAGTAAGTATAGATAAGTGGCAGCAGGAACGCGACAGTTGCAGTGATTTATAGCGCGGCGACGGGCAGTAAACTGTTTACGAGCCTTGCTCTTAGCTGATAGCGCGATAGACTTGAGTAAGGCTACTGAAGTAGGTACTGAGAGAGGTATTCACGGCAACACACCTTGGGCCTATAGGTAACTGTATACAGGGTTATTTCTAATCAATTTGTATTTGTTTATTTCATTAGTACGGCATTACACCAATTACACTAATTACTTAACATTATGACATTAGTTAACAATATGTAATAACAATTTATGCACAATTAAATATCCCGTTACGTACGATATCCCGTTTGGTTCACAAATGATATTATCTCCGATATCAAACTGAAGCGAAAGCTCCATTGTCATTGGAAAAAGACAGGTACGCAAGAAACATATAAAATGTTTTCAGACCTCAGAGCTGATTTAAAGACTCGTATTCGTATAGCATATGAATCGTATATTGTTGGTATCGAACGAAATATAAAAACAAATCCGCGACAGTTTTGGCGTCACATATCTAGTTTGCGAGCGAAGGGAGGATTTGAGCCAAATGTAGACTATAAGGGTAATACTTGGAGTGGTGTAGGAGCCTCTGAAGCATTTGCCGATTTTTTCTCTAGCGTGTTCATCCCTGAAACCCCTACCCTCGACATAAATAACTTGGCTACTGAGAGAAATCTTACAGCTAATAACATTAGTGTCCGCGAAATAGCATGCAGTGAAGTAGTGCTAGGCATTAATAGGCTTAAGTCAGATAGTTCGATTGGGCCTGACGGTGTCCCACCGTGGTTCCTCAAACAGGGAAAGGATTACATTGTCGAACCTTTGTGTTACATCTTTAACTTGGCATTGAGGACAGAAGAATATCCTTCACAGTGGAAAATATCAAGAGTTACTCCTATTCCTAAGGGCTCCAACAGAACATCTGTCGAAGAATACCGCCCTATAGCTATTTTATCAACTCTTGCTAAGGTTTTCGAGCATATACTACATGCAAAGATTTACAAACAAGTTGAGCCTTTTTTGTGCAATGAGCAACATGGGTTTAGAAGGAAAAGATCGGTTAACTCTAATCTTTTAACATTAACAGATTATATATCTAAAACTCTTGACCGTGGAGGACAGGTAGATGTCCTTTATTTTGACTTCCGGAAGGCGTTTGATAGGGTCGATAATGATGTACTGCTGGCAAAGCTTAGTGAGGTAGGCTTTGTACCGGGACTATTGCGTTTTATAGCTAGTTTACTTGGAGGTCGCCAACAGTACGTTCGTCTGGGAGTCTATGATTCTCGACCCTATCAGACTCCTTCTGGGGTTAGCCAGGGTTCGATTGCGGGACCACTCTTTTTTACTATATTGGTTAATGATCTTCCTAAAGTCCTCAAGCATGCAAAGTGTCTGTTATACGCTGATGATTTGAAGTTGTTTATGGAGATCGGATCACCTGAAGACTGTATCCTTCTTCAACGGGACATTGATGCGGTGTATCAATGGAGCGTCAAGAATAAAATGGAATTCAATCCTCTTAAGTGCGCTCAAATGACTTTTGGTAGAATGCGACATCCAATTAAATTCCAATACACACTTAATAATGAGCATATATCGCGATCAACCACCGTCATGGATTTGGGTGTAGCATTCGACCAAAAGCTCACGTTCCACGACCATATCACGACTGTAGCTAAGGAGTCTTTTCGACGATTAGGATTTGTCCTCCGAAATTCCCGCGACTTTAATAATATCGGAGTGATTAAGCTTATTTTTAGTACTCTCGTGCGAACTAAATTAGAAGCCAGTGGTAGCAATTCGGCGACACGCATTATAGTTAAGTTCTCTCTAAAATAGGTTTAGTCCTGTCAAACTAGGCTTTGGTATTCGGATGTCTACACGATTAAACTATTTTTAGGTCGAGTCGACTAAATCGATTTTAGTTACTCAATTTGGTCGAAATGCATTCGGCGGCCCACATTTTAGAGTGATTTACGTCTAAAATTTAGTTGTCAAATGTCAAACTAGTCGTCATTAAAAACATGGCGATTAAAACTAGTTTGGAGAATTTGATGTGTTTTATCGAGGTTTTATTGTCGAATTAATCCTGAAATATGGAATATTTCATTGTGGCAGCAACTGTTGATCTATTGGAAGGGTAAGTAAAAAGCCAAAAACCTGTTTTTGCTTGATTCACTAAACAAGTGAGAGTTCATGTGTGGTTCATCTAGTTCCAAATTATTGCAGCGTTTGAATTCGAATTATAATATTAGGGACGTTTCAGACCCTTTTCAGATAGAAGAGGAAAAATTTAGAAATCTGTAGGTATCTATAGAGTTCCAAAGTCTTGAGCTCAACAGTTAATAAGTGATCTTAGGTAATTTGAGAAAGCACATCTCTATAAGATATCCCAAAACATTGTATGCTATGGTCTTCTATTCAGCATGTGGCCAAAACAATTTCTTGGGCTTAAGCCAGCCAACCGTCAGCAGATGTCTTGACGCCACAGTCAAGTCTCACAACTGGGCCCTAAAATCATCAAATTCCCAATGACGCCAGCTGACAAACAAACCGCATTTACAGAGAACTTTAATTATTCAAAGCAATTAAACTCCTTAATTAATTATCCAACAGTTAGATACTTACAATAAGAAACTCATAGATGAAGGATTGGTCTTCGCTCCGCTAGCAGAGCCATCCTTCATCTATGAGAAAAGATAAGAGACCTATAAAGATTGATATCTGTTTAATTATATTATTCTATATCACATTGCAGATAACAATGAGGTACTGAAGACAAACTGCAACAATTAATTCTTGGTGCGATAGAAGTGTGACTGATATGATGAAGATAAAGATTTCCGGTCAGAAGCGAGATTGATATGCCAAAATTGAAGTAAGTTCTAGATTTTTTTATTAATAAAAACATCAAAATAAAATAATCGGCCAAGTACGAGTTGGACTCGCGCACAGAGGGTTCCGTACTGTATGGGAGCCCCCCTTAAATATATATTTAATTTTAATTTATCATTTAATTGTATCACAACTAAACATTCTGTGAATATTTAGGCATCTATCTGTTACCATTATTAATATCGAGCGAAAAAATGGCTAAATTATTAATTTTATTCTGTTTTTAGTATTTGTTGTTATAGCGGCGACAGAAATACATCATCTGTGAAAATTTCAGCTTTCTAGCATAATGGTTCATGAGATACAGCCTGGAGACAGACGGACAGCGGAGTCTTAGTAATAGGGTCCCGTTTTTACCCTTTGGGTATGAAACGCTAAAAATGTACTTACATGGTTTATTATTTGTTCCAACAAAAATTAATAAAATGAAAAAAAATAGCCTTTATTCTCTAGTATATTAAATCCTTATGAAACATTTTTCTTATTTCTACATATTTCACTAGGTTGTCCACCCTGGACATAGGCCTCTAGAAGTTGCCAGTGCTCCCTATCTCTGGCTTTCCTACGCGTTTTCCTACAAACAAACAGTAATTATTGTATATATCATGTTGCAGATAACAATGAGGATGGCACTCTTGGTGGAACAGAAGAGACAGAATTGACTGAAGATCAAGATTTCCCATCGCAAGCGAGATACGCCCAAATTTAATTACTATATTTTTTAATAATAAAATCATAAAAATATACATAAATCGTTTATTATTTGTTTCAACAAAAATTAATCAGTAATATTATTCTAAATAAAAATAATTTGACGAATTCCACTCTGCTCAACAAGCCCTTTCATTTGATTGAGGCTGCATTTGTTCTTGGCCAACTGGATCTATGACGACGAGGCAGAGGCTGCCTTCCACTTGGTTGAGGCAGATCAGAATGCAGGCACGCTGTGGGCTGGCTTTGTGCAGACTGGTACGCTGTGGGCTGGCTTTGTGCTGACTGACACGCTGTGGGCTGGCTTTGTGCGGACTGACATGCTATAGGCTGGCTTGTTGTTGAATGCGGAAGTGCAGGTTGGCTTGCTGATGGAGGTTGTATGGGTACCTCGATATAATATATTTCTGGGAGTTCATCCTAGAAAGATCCCACAATCCCTGCTTTGTCTGCTCAGATGGTAATGGCAGTATACCCTGTAAAACAAAATATTTTTTACAAAATTAAATTTAAATAGTACAGAATACAGAATTTTTTATTTGCAACAAAAATAAGAGGCACAATACATTGTAGAATTTGTTAGTACAAAATTGTGAAACTAGATGGCGTTAGTATCGCCCATTAATATTCTACATCGCGGTGGCGTTATGTTTGCCGAACTGAGTATGACATTTTGCTATCCTTATCCTTACTAATATTATAAATGCGAAAGTAACTCTGTCTGTCTGTCTGTCTGTCGCGCTTTCACGCTAAAACTACTGAACCAATTTGAATGAAATTTGGTACACAGATAGTCTAGAGCCTGAGAAAGGACATAGGCTACTTTTTGATTCGAAAAAATAGTTTTAAAGGGTTGAAAACGGGGGATGAAAACGCATTGGCTAGAATCTTAGAAGAAAAAACTTATTTTCTACCATGACAAATGGTAATTTGCATCTTGACTTTCCAAATTACATTCTTTATGCCCAATGCCCATTCAAGGCTGCTAGAGTTGCAAATGTCAAAGTCAATCAATCTTTTCCTGTAAAATTTAGAGAAGGTTACATGTATTTTTTCAGTTTAATTACGTAGTTTTCATTCTAATAGGTATGCCTACAAACCGCAAATCGAATCTAGCGCGTAGTTCTAGCGGAGCTCGCTTAAAGAAAATTGCTAGAAGCCAAGAGTCTGAAGAGCACACTTAAATGCGTTTGACATTAGATGCCGAGCGCCACGCATCTCAAAGAGCTGCTGAGACTCAAGAGCGAAACCAAGCGCGTCGAATTTTAGATGCTGAGCGTCACGCAGCTCAGAGAGCTGCTGAGACTTAAGGAGAAAGTCAAGCGCAGCGACTTTTAGATGCCGAGCATCACGCAGCGCAAATAACTGCTGAGACTCAAGAGCAAAACCAAGCGGGTCGAATTTTAGATGCTAAGCGTTAGACGTTAAGCAAAAAATTGCATAGTTCCTGTAGGACAGGACAAAAACTATCGAAAGCAAAACTGTCGCCACTATCACAAAGACGCTAAGTGATTAATTCCTCTATGACACTTAACGAAACGTCACAGCGAAACGTAATTAGATGACAGGTGACATTGTCTGCAGACTTTTATAAATCACAGGTAGCATGGCAAGGGGACAAATTGTTTTTCCACCATTATATCCCCTTGAAGAGGAAATAAAGTATGGATTGAAAATGACAACTGACATTAAAATTGGATAAAATGTTATTTTCCCTCTGCATGCTACATGATACTATGACGTTTAATACCAGGCCGTCATTTTGTCTGACATTAAAAATATTTTTAAATCTTCTATCATTAGAGGTTTACCATGTTTCTTTATTCTACCTATATGGTACAGAATCATCATATTTTAATATTATCAATCCGAAAAGTTTGTTGGTTTGTTCCTCTTTGACGCAGCAACGGAGCAAAAGATTGAATTGATTTTTGGTATGGATACCTATGGTTTAAAAGACAGAAAGTGATAACAGGATACTTTTGTATCCCGAGGAAATTCGTGATTCGGATAGGACTGTTTCTCAGCAATGGAGCAACGGATTGACTTGATTTTTGGGGTGGGCACAGTTTGGAAAACGGAAAGTGACATAGGATACTTTCCTTTCCGAAAAAATTGCGGTTCCCGTAGGATAAGACAATAACTTTTTCTCAGCAACGGAGCAACGGATTGCCTTGACTTATTGCATGAATATAGTTTGCAAGACGAAAAGTGACAAAGGCCACTTTTTATCACAAAAACTTTAACAGTTCCCGTAGGATAGGATGAAAAGTAAGCGAGCGGGCCGCGGTAGCAGCCGTCTAAGCGCCAGAAATAACCTGTCATTTCAAGTTTAGGACGTTCCTACATTTTTCGCACTCCTTCGCGGCACTCAACAGCGCTAGCCCAGACTCGGGCTCCATAACGGAGCTTGCGCTCCCGCCATAATGACGGTGTGTTTCGGAGCACAAGACACATCGTCATCCACTACTCGGGAGTAACCAGCACTGAGCGTCGGACAGCATTCCAACGTCCTGATCCCAGTGCAACGGGTCAGTCATAGTAGTCCAGCGCCTGCCTCTTCAACTGCAGAGGGCAGTGAGAACGGCCATCGCGATACCGACACTTCTCTTCCCCTGCAGCCCCACTGCGTCTTCCAACTGCAGGTTGACGGCCTAGCGGAAGGTAGGGTAGGTGGCGGCACCCACACAACCAGTTCCATCCCACCGCATCCCCTAATCCTCGGTTGCAGCGTCGCAAGAGCGGCACTGCAGCCCGCCTCAGAAGCAACACTCCTCATAAGGCAGGCAACCTACCGGCCATCCTCTCAGCTGCTTTAGTTAAAAGCGGCTGCACTACGAGTGCCGGCCTCTAAGCTGCCTTGGGGGAAAGACCCAAAGAAGAGGGAGACTTCGAGCGCCGCCTTTTCAGCTGCCTTAGACCTCTCCTGCCACGACAAGGCGGGAATACACAGGGGGGTTGTATATACACTCCAACCGTAACTTAACCAACAAAAGCATTCCTCTAAGGTATTTTGATGTTTGTCGCTTAGGTTAGGTTTCGCAGCCGACATAAACATTAGCCAAAATCAAAATATAACGCGGGCGAAGCCGCGGGTAAAAGCTAGTTTTTAATAAATCAACCTACACTGGGGAAAGAGAAAAACAATCTTTTCTTTCTCCCTCACACACACCCGCCCTTAGGACTTGTTCATGGTCCTTTGGAGTCGGATACTTTAGAGCTGGTGGACAACGGATTGTTGTCGCAACATCACCAAGCTACACCACGCCGGTGAAGACGAGGCCACGGCAGTGGGCGACCGCATACCAGGTGCGAGCGTCTGGCTGTACGCGCCACGCCCGGATGTACTGAGAGACGGCTACGGGCCATACACTAATCATCATCGGTGGGACAGCGTGCTGTCAGGAAAATACTGGGGTGACGTCAGTGGACGTCCGAATTATCAACGAAGTTGGTCACGCAGACGGCGCAGGGAGCCCGTTCGTGTCCCGTCACGTAAGGTCACGTGCGAAGAAGTGAAGCGACTGGAAGCGGAAGTAACGGCAAAAAAGGATAAGTGAAGTGAAACAGTGAGTAACTTTTACATCATTAATAATAATTGAAACAGAAGAAAATTGGAGAATTAATTTTATTGGACTATAAAATAGTGGTTTAAATTTAACTTTCAAAAATTAATTTAACTTTAAATTTCAAATTGCGTCTTTAAACTTGTATTATTTAGTGTGCATGCTAGAACATATTTTGTCATCAACTTTAACTTTTAGCACATCAATATTTTCTTTGAATAAAATTTGATTATGGAATTAATCATCAATTTTCAGCGCGATCTGTACTCCAGAATTTCAAAGGCCAAAGTCAATTTCAAAAAGTCGCCAAAAGAAAGAATAACCAGGGAGTATATAGAAGGAAGACTCGAATCCGTAGAGCAGTTATGGTCTGAATTTTTGGCAGGCCATAAAGATCTGACGACTCTGATGAAATAAGGTCTTCCGACTATATACAATCTGAATTATATGATAAATGCGAAGACATATTTCTGGACTACAGATGTGAGTTGAAAATGTTATCTTCTAAATTTAATCCACAACAACAGAAAAATGATGATATGCCAAATTACAGTCAATCGATAGCATCACAAGTGAAATTACCAAAGATCAACATTCAGCCTTTTTCGGGTCAGTATTCTGAGTGGCGCACATTCAAAGATTTGTTCCAATCGCTCATCGGCCAGAATGATTCTTTGGATAATGTACGAAAATTACATTATCTTAAGAGTTATCTGACTGGTGAAGCGGAACAGCTCCTAAGACATGTGCCCATCCAGGAAACTAACTTTGATCGATGTTGGCAATTGTTGGAGGAAAGGTTCAATAACAAAAGGTATATTTCACATCAAACTTTGAAACTGCTACTGAGCCAAAAGAATTTGACGGTCGAATCAGCCAACGGCCTGAAAGACTTGGTAGACACTACGAATGACTGTTTGGCAACTCTCGCTAACTTAGGCATTGATGTAAACAGCTGGGATATATTAATTATCCATATATTATCTTTGAAATTGGATCCTGAAACCAAACGTCAATGGGAGTTCCATATCAGTACCAATATTTCATCGGACGAACTGCCCACATACGGACAGTTCAAAGAATTTCTTACTCAAAGGTTCCGAGCAATTGAGTTTCTGGATCCAAAGTCAACGCCAGGTTTCAGAGCACAAACCAATAAGATTAAATCACTTCACTTAAGCAATAAAACAACCATTTCATGTCCGTTTTGTTCGGAAGGCCACAAATTAAATCAATGCAAAAGGTTTCACAAGGAATCAGTTGAAGTTCGACGCAAGTTTGTCCTGGACAATAAAGCGTGCTTCAATTGCTTGGGTAGCAATCATTCTGCCAAAGACTGCCGCAGTTCTTTCAAATGTCGCATATGTAGGCGAAGACATCATTCGCTGCTACATCCTAAGGGTGCGGGATCAAGTGTGAATTCGAACACAGCTGAAGTTAATCACGGTGGGCGAGCGGCCACTTCGTCAGATAGTGCCTCTTCGTCACCGGCATCATCGAATGCAGGTCAATCAACCTCAGGTGTGATTTCGTGCTTTGCTAATGGCAAAGGCCAGCAAGAAATTTTGCTTGCCACGGCCATAGTTTTGGCCACGGCCAAAAATGGTCAAGGTTACTCGATTCGAGCGCTCCTTGATCAGGGGTCGCAGGGATCCTTCGTCACTGAATCTACAGTTCAGTACTTGGGCTTGAGAAAATCATCAGTCACGAATCAAGTAACAGGTTTAGGGGGAAACAAAAACATCGTTTCCAAGGCTATGGTCACCATAGAAATACAATCACGGTTTGACGCAAATGTCAAAATTCCTGTTAGGGCTTATGTGCTTAACAGCATCACCTCTCTGCTCCCATCAAGAAGAGTGGAAGTAAGTAACTGGGACGAAATCGGAGAAGCACTAGCTGATCCCCAATATTACATTCCCAATAACATAGATATCCTTTTAGGAGCAGAGATATACAGTAAAATACTGCTAGGTGAGATAAAAAGGGGACCTGTGGGTACACCCACAGCACAATCCACTAGCTTTGGTTGGATTCTGTCTGGAACTGTAAATACCAATGAAAAAACTCCTTCAAGCATCAGTGTCATGCATTGCTGTACAGACGAAACCAACCAAATGCTGAGAAAATCCTGGGAACTTGAATGTGATGATCAAAAACCGCGCGAAGCACTCTTCACAGATGATCAGAGACGCTGTGAAGAACATTTTGCTGAAACCACTCGACGAGATGAAGAAGGCAGATATGTCGTTCGTCTTCCATTCAAAAATAGCATTCCGAAAGAAGTAACCGGATCTAAAGAAATTGCCGAGAAACGATTGAAATCATTGGAACAGAGGCTAAATAGGAACCAAATCATGAAGAAAAAATATGGTGAGGTGATCAATGAGTATCTGGCACTGAGTCACATGGAGGAAGTACCAGACGATAAAGTCCATAACTCAAAGGCAATCTACTTACCTCATCACGCAGTGGTCAGGCAAGAAAAGGACACCACAAAAGTAAGGGTTGTCTTCGACGCCTCCTGTAAAGGAAAAAAATGATTACTCATTGAACGACCAACTTCTAGTCGGACCTACCCTGCAACCAGACCTTAAACATATCGTCATGAATTGGAGAGAAGCCCCAAGTTGTAAGGCAGCCGACGTCGTAAAAATGTATCGACAAGTGAAGGTTGAAGAACAGGATGCAGATTATCAAAGGATACTGTGGACAGATGAAAAAACATCAGAACTTAAGCACTACAAACTTACCCGAGTCACCTTTGGTACCGCATCTGCACCTTACTTGGCGGCGAAGTCTCTTCAGCAAGTAGCTCACGATCACAGCGCAGAGTACCCAGCAGCACCTGAAAAAACACTAAAACATTTTTATGTCGATGATCTGATGACGGAAGTTCAAAATCTAGAAGAAGGAAGAATTTTATACAAGGAGATGAGTGAACTTTTAGAAAAAGGTGGATTCAGTCTACAAAAGTGGACAAGCAATAGTAATGAACTACTTAAAGAAATGAAAGATAGCGAGAAAGGAAAGGAAAAGGAACAGGCCAGAGTTAAGGTTGAGGAAAAACTTAAAATCAAAGGCGACGAAGTCATAGAGATAGTTCGACTTACCTGGAACCGCAACGATGACTCATTCTGCTATCAAATTAACTTGGTTAAAGTACAAGAACCTGCAACAAAAAAGACTACAATATCAGCCATAGCCGGTTGTGAATGGAATTTTGTACCACTGCACTCTCCGCAATTTGGAAGTTTGTGGGAAGCCGGTGTCAAATCAGCAAAGTACCATCTCAAACGCATCGTGGCAAACACCACATTAACTTATGAAGAAATGGCTACTGTTCTGGCTCAAGTTGAGGCATGTCTCAACTCTCAGCCAATGTCAACCAATACTGACAATCGGGTAATTACACAATATTGACACCAGGACATTTCATAATAGGAGAGCCACTAGTAACAGCACTGGACTACAACGTTGAGGAACTGAACGTAAGCACTTTGAGGGATTGCAACTCGCTCAACGCTTCAAACCTTTTGGCGACAATGGTCGCAGGATTATTTAACGAAATTCTTACGTAGGTACATGTGGTCTAGTCAAACTGTACAGCCCAACCTAAGGGATGTAGTAGTAGTGAAGGAGGACAATTTACCTCCATATCGTTGGCTCTATGGTCGAATAATTGCTACACATCCTGGCGCAGATAGTTTCACTCGAGTGGTCACATTGAAAACCAAAAACGGTACGCTTAAAAAACCTGTAACCAAACTATGTATTCACCAGTGACGCAAGATTAAACACTTGTGTCAGAGCTTTTACGCGTCGAAACGCTCATTAATTTAAAATTGTATACATTTTTAATGAAAACTTGTCATTAATATGACGGAGCGAGACAGCATAGTTGGTTTTAGTTAAAAGCAACAGTTATGATTTTAAAGTGGGTATCACCCGAATGGGGTCGCACGTGGCAACACTGCATGCTTGTGTCGGAATGAAATGATTTGACAGATGGGCGAGAAACGTCATGCCATTCCGCACGCAAGGCGGACTGCTCCCGTGCCAATCCATTAGCTTTAGAATCCGTTTTCATCCTCGAAAATTCTCGTTAAATTGATTACCAAGTGATACTAAGTCAATAAAACCACCCGTCGCAGTAGTACAGAGTGTTTATTTGGTGAGATGGACAACTGGAGACCGCCGGCAAGCCGTACCGATGGATGGCCCACAAATAGCGATGGCGGGTGCTTTACACTATCAGTTTCAGTCTCCGACATCAGAAGTGGTATCCCAACAAAGCCCACAACACGAGGATAAAGCCTCACCGACCGGTACAGCGCACTGCGCAGCGGCCAAAAAGTGACGCCACTCAGCAACAGTCAAATACGTACGAAAGTGCCGCCTTCGTGCTGCTATTGCGGAGTGTATACATTGCCTCGCGATGTGCAAGGAAGGTAGTGACGTACGAGTGGAGCATCGAGTCAACACCTGCGATCCAACCAGCGATCGATCATCTTTCAAATCCGGTGAGCAGTTTTCATTTTGTTTCGATTCGGGCGCAGAATGTTCTCTAATAAGAGAAAGTAACGCGGGATGTGCAACAAAATAGTGCAGTCACACTTGTAGGAATCGAGGGTTCTAATGTTCACTGTTAACTTCAATTATTAGTGTCAGGATCGATTCACGGATTTTCAGTGTCACTATTATTCAATGCCGTACCCGATGACAAAATACACCACGATATCATGACAACAATGACGACGGTATGTATTAGGTGTGTGTGTGTGTGTATGTGAACCTTTGTGATAAGCCTGTGAGGTAAGACTGTGTAGTAAACCTGTATGATAAGCCGGTGTAGTAATCATTTGTGCAACGCCTGAATAATACGCCTGCCTTTGTGATACACCTGTGTGATACACCTGTGTGATACGCCTGTGTGGTACGCCTGTGTGATACGCCTGTGTGGTACGCCTGTGTGATACGCCTGTGTGATACGCCTGTGTGATACGCCTGTATGATACGCTTGTGTGATACGCCTCTGCGTATGCCTGTGTAATACGCCTTTGTGATACGCCTGTATAACACGCCTGTGTGATACGCCTGTATAACACGCCTGAGTGATACTCCTGTGTGGTATGACTGTGGACTACTGTGTAGTAAGCCTGCATGATAGGCCTGTGTAGTAATCCTGTGTGATACGCCTGTGTGGTGAGCCTGTGTGGTAAGCTTGTGTGATAATCCTGTGTGGTAAGCTTGTGTTATAATTGTGTGTGGTATGCCTGTGTGGAAACTCTGTGTGACATGCCTGTGGGGAAGCTCTGTGTGACAAGCCTGTGTGGCGAGCCTGTGTGGAAGCTCTGTGTGACAAGCCTGTGTGGAAACTCTGTGTGACAAGCCTGTGTGGGAAATCTGTGTGGAAGCTCTGTGTGACAAGCCTGTGTGGAAACTCCGTGTAACAAGCCTGTGTGACAAGCCTGTGTGGCAAGCCTGTGTGACAAGCCTGTGTGGCAAGCCTGTGTGGCAACTCCGTGTAACAAGCCTGTGTGGCAATCCCGTGTAACAAGCCTGTGTGACAACTCCACGTAACAAGCCAGTGTGGTAACTTCGTATGGTTCTGTATGGTATCTTTGTGTGTTAATTTCTTGTGGTATCTTCGTGTGTTATCTTCGTGTGGAATCTTCGTGTGGTATCTTCGTGTGGTATCTTCGTGTGGTATCTTCGTGTGGTATCTTCGTGTGGTATCTTCGTGTGGTAACTTCGTGTGGTATCTTCGTGTGGTATCTTCGTGTGGTATCTTCGTGTGGTATCTTCGTGTGGTATCTTCGTGTGGTATCTTCGTGTGGTATCTTCGTGTGGTATCTTCGTGTGGTATCTTCGTGTGGTATCTTCGTGTGGTATCTTCGTGTGGTATCTTCGTGTGGTATCTTCGTGTGGTATCTTCGTGTGGTATCTTCGTGTGGTATCTTCGTGTGGTATCTTCGTGTGGTATCTTCGTGTGGTATCTTCGTGTGGTATCTTCGTGTGGTATCTTCGTGTGGTATCTTCGTGTGGTATCTTCGTGTGGTATCTTCGTGTGGTATCTTCGTATGGTATCTCCGTGTGGTATCTCCTTGTGGTAACTCCTTGTGGTATCTCCGTGTGGTATCTCCGTGTGGTATCTCCGTGTGGTATCTCCGTGTGGTAACTCCGTGTGGTAAATCCGTGTGGTAAGTCCTTGTGGTAGCTCCGTGTTGTAACTCTGTGTGACAATCAAAGAAAATAGGAAACCACCCTACATAGTCAAACTAGTGTGGTTGCTAACTAACGCATTAGTTACTTTTTTTGCCAAGAAATAAAAAAAAAACATACGAGGACGTATGAAGATGCAGGATGGCCGTGACGGAGCGAGACAGCATAGTTGGTTTTAGTTAAAAGCAACAGTTATGATTTTAAAGTGGGTATCACCCGAATGGGGTCGCACGTGGCAACACTGCATGCTTGTGTCGGAATGAAATGATTTGACAGATGGGCGAGAAACGTCATGCCATTCCGCACGCAAGGCGGACTGCTCCCGTGCCAATCCATTAGCTTTAGAATCCGTTTTCATCCTCGAAAATTCTCGTTAAATTGATTACCAAGTGATACTAAGTCAATAAAACCACCCGTCGCAGTAGTACAGAGTGTTTATTTGGTGAGATGGACAACTGGAGACCGCCGGCAAGCCGTACCGATGGATGGCCCACAAATAGCGATGGCGGGTGCTTTACACTATCAGTTTCAGTCTCCGACAAATATATAAACTTTGTTATTGTTATCATCTTATTAGTAAAATCTAGCGTAATAGTCACCTGTAACTTTTTGTGGAATCAACATAAAATTATTGTAACACTTTCAGGAACTTAACTAAACTAATTGTTGTATCTTGATTGAACTTTGTAAATGATTTAAGGCCAAAGATTCCACTTTGCCCTTGGTGGGCGATGTATGTAGAATTTGTTAGTACAAAATTGTGAAACTAGATGGCGTTAGTATCGCCCATTAATATTCTACATCGCGGTGGCGTTATGTTTGCCGAACTGAGTATGACATTTTGCTATTTTTAATAAATCAACCTACACTGGGGAAAGAGAAAAACAATCTTTTCTTTCTCCCTCACACACACCCGCCCTTAGGACTTGTTCAACATAACGACAAAACAAATGATAAAACACAAAAAACAACAGTATTTTACCTAGTACTTTTAAATAGCAGTAGTATACCTACTCGTATACCTACATAGTACATAAGTATTAATATTAGTAGTTAACATATTTCTTTTATTAATAAGGATTATTCAAGTTACTTGCTTTATTTATTGACTGTAAAAAATATTAGTGAAGGTAAAAATAAATACCAGTAAATTACCAGTTCTATGCTGTCGTGGCCAAATACCAATGAAGACCCGACTTCTTCCAAAATCTTTGTTTCTGTATCGTCTAGGTCTGCGTCTCATCCAGTAGTATGTATAGACCGTCTGATCTTTCTCGCTTTCATTTTTGTCTAGGTCATACCCATACATTCCAAACCTATTGGACAATTTTTATCAAATTAAGACCTTATCATGATATTCATTTAGTTGGTACCTACACAAGAGTTACAAGAATTGTTTTTGAAGATATCACAAGAAAAGCAAAGGAGGTACAAGTAGCGGCCAGGACATTGAGTTCACTGGCCAGATTTTCGGAACACGACAGCTTGAGTACCTGACTCCTAGTACCTAGTTGCTTGATTTATCAAAAAGAGATCTACTTACAAGACAATTAGAATTGCTTACCTTTCACATAATGTACTCTTGCCTCTCAGTATCGTGATGTTGGCGTGGAGAGGACATCTCCCTTTGCTTTTTATTGGCATTATTCATTGTAAAAGTCTAGAGATAATAGTAGTACCTAGTGATATTTATAGCAAAGATTTACGAAGTTTTTGTGAAATGTGAACTGACTGAAAAAAATGTAAACAAAAGTGTTGCCAAAGTAATTTAGCTAAAGTTACGATAAAAGCCAACGAGTTGTATTTTACCTCCAACCTTTTAATCAAATCATAGATATAAAAGCTAGTGCATTCCACGGAAATAAATAATGTAAAAGTCTTATTCCAAAATAAAGCGCGTTGCACCGTTTTTGGAGTAAAATCGATTGTGATAATCCGTAACAGATATAGTAAGTATTTCTTGAGACTTAAAATAGAAAAGAACATAATTGTAACTATGTTATTGATATGGTAACAAATTGGGAACAGCCCGAGGATTTTCTATGTTTAGGTAATATATCCATGGATCAGCCACAGATAAAAATAACAACCATAATTAATATTTGTGCCATCTAGTGGGCTTTTTCGAACTAATTTGCTACTCACCACTAGATGGCGTAAGTGGCGTTACTCAATTTAATTCTTCATGGCGGACGACTAAAATAGCTTTAAATTTAGTTCGAAGAAAACACCGAATAGCCTTTCGCTAGTTTTGCACTAAACTAAAATTTTTAGTGCGACTAGTTATAGTTTAATGCGAATGTCGCCGAATTGCTACCAGTGCCTGTGTCTGGCACCCATATGAGAGCACTTTTACTTGAGAAGGTACAAAAAGCCTTTTTGAGGTATTTATATAAACGTATTTATGGGTATTATCCTTATAAATACCCAACTAACTTCCTTTTGGGTACACTAGGGTACAACTCCCTGGAGGTCCGAAGGTCATATGACCAATTGGTGACAATGTGCAAGATCCTCAGAGGTAAAATTGATAGTCCAGAACTTGCCAGTGAATTGTGTCGTCTATATGCCCCTAATGATTACCGTCGTCTTAGGCACCGAAAATTATTTGCAACTCCCTTTAGTCGAACTGTAGCGCGTTCGAAGTCTCCTGTACCACGTACCCTCACAGCACTTAACGCCCTTCTGGACATCAACCCAAATTGTGACATATTTGCTGATGAATGGAAGGTGATACTGTCTGAATGTTTGAAGTTTTGTGAGAAGACTGTGTGAATGAGTTTTATTTATAACTAGCTTTTACCCGCGGCTTCGCCCGCGTTATATTTTGATTTTGGCTAATGTTTATGTCGGCTGCGAAACCTAACCTAAGCGACAAACATCAAAATACCTTAGAGGAATGCTTTTGTTGGTTAAGTTACGGTTGGAGTGTATATACAACCCCCCTGTGTATTCCCGCCTTGTCGTGGCAGGAGAGGTCTAAGGCAGCTGAAAAGGCGGCGCTCGAAGTCTCCCTCTTCTTTGGGTCTTTCCCCCAAGGCAGCTTAGAGGCCGGCACTCGTAGTGCAGCCGCTTTTAACTAAAGCAGCCGAGAGGATGGCCGGTAGGTTGCCTGCCTTATGAGGAGTGTTGCTTCTGAGGCGGGCTGCAGTGCCGCTCTTGCGACGCTGCAACCGAGGATTAGGGGATGCGGTGGGATGGAACTGGTTGTGTGGGTGCCGCCACCTACCCTACCTTCCGCTAGGCCGTCAACCTGCAGTTGGAAGACGCAGTGGGGCTGCAGGGGAAGAGAAGTGTCGGTATCGCGATGGCCGTTCTCACTGCCCTCTGCAGTTGAAGAGGCAGGCGCTGGACTACTATGACTGACCCGTTGCACTGGGATCAGGACGTTGGAATGCTGTCCGACGCTCAGTGCTGGTTACTCCCGAGTGGTGGATGACGATGTGTCTTGTGCTCCGAAACACACCGTCATTATGGCGGGAGCGCAAGCTCCGTTATGGAGCCCGAGTCTGGGCTAGCGCTGTTGAGTGCCGCGAAGGAGTGCGAAAAATGTAGGAACGTCCTAAACTTGAAATGACAGGTTATTTCTGGCGCTTAGACGGCTGCTACCGCGGCCCGCTCGCTTACTTTTCATCCTATCCTACGGGAACTGTTAAAGTTTTTGTGATAAAAAGTGGCCTTTGTCACTTTTCGTCTTGCAAACTATATTCATGCAATAAGTCAAGGCAATCCGTTGCTCCGTTGCTGAGAAAAAGTTATTGTCTTATCCTACGGGAACCGCAATTTTTTCGGAAAGGAAAGTATCCTATGTCACTTTCCGTTTTCCAAACTGTGCCCACCCCAAAAATCAAGTCAATCCGTTGCTCCATTGCTGAGAAACAGTCCTATCCCATGGGAATCACGAATTTCCTCGGGATACAAAAGTATCCTGTTATCACTTTCTGTCTTTTAAACCATAGGTATCCATACCAAAAATCAATTCAATCTTTTGCTCCGTTGCTGCGTCAAAGAGGAACAAACCAACAAACTTTTCGGATTGATAATATTAAAATATGATGATTCTGTACCATATAGGTAGAATAAAGAAACATGGTAAACCTCTAATGATAGAAGATTTAAAAATATTTTTAATGTCAGACAAAATGACGGCCTGGTATTAAACGTCATAGTATCATGTAGCATGCAGAGGGAAAATAACATTTTATCCAATTTTAATGTCAGTTGTCATTTTCAATCCATACTTTATTTCCTCTTCAAGGGGATATAATGGTGGAAAAACAATTTGTCCCCTTGCCATGCTACCTGTGATTTATAAAAGTCTGCAGACAATGTCACCTGTCATCTAATTACGTTTCGCTGTGACGTTTCGTTAAGTGTCATAGAGGAATTAATCACTTAGCGTCTTTGTGATAGTGGCGACAGTTTTGCTTTCGATAGTTTTTGTCCTGTCCTACAGGAACTATGCAATTTTTTGCTTAACGTCTAACGCTTAGCATCTAAAATTCGACCCGCTTGGTTTTGCTCTTGAGTCTCAGCAGTTATTTGCGCTGCGTGATGCTCGGCATCTAAAAGTCGCTGCGCTTGACTTTCTCCTTAAGTCTCAGCAGCTCTCTGAGCTGCGTGACGCTCAGCATCTAAAATTCGACGCGCTTGGTTTCGCTCTTGAGTCTCAGCAGCTCTTTGAGATGCGTGGCGCTCGGCATCTAATGTCAAACGCATTTAAGTGTGCTCTTCAGACTCTTGGCTTCTAGCAATTTTCTTTAAGCGAGCTCCGCTAGAACTACGCGCTAGATTCGATTTGCGGTTTGTAGGCATACCTATTAGAATGAAAACTACGTAATTAAACTGAAAAAATACATGTAACCTTCTCTAAATTTTACAGGAAAAGATTGATTGACTTTGACATTTGCAACTCTAGCAGCCTTGAATGGGCATTGGGCATAAAGAATGTAATTTGGAAAGTCAAGATGCAAATTACCATTTGTCATGGTAGAAAATAAGTTTTTTCTTCTAAGATTCTAGCCAATGCGTTTTCATCCCCCGTTTTCAACCCTTTAAAACTATTTTTTCGAATCAAAAAGTAGCCTATGTCCTTTCTCAGGCTCTAGACTATCTGTGTACCAAATTTCATTCAAATTGGTTCAGTAGTTTTAGCGTGAAAGCGCGACAGACAGACAGACAGACAGAGTTACTTTCGCATTTATAATATTAGTAAGGATAAGGATGATTTATTTGACATTACTCTATCTATTTTTGACTATTGTGTGATATTAATGTTTTTTATTTTACTTTATTTTAATTCAATATTTAATCAATATTACAACGACTGTATTTTATTAAAGCAGGCCGATAGAGTAAGTGCATCGTTATCTCTATTACTCACATTCAGATACAGGGTTATTTCTAATCAATTAGCATCCTTTTAGGGTTTATTCTATACATTAAAACTAACAACTTTTGTTCTGCGACTTTTGTCAAAACTAAAAAAAAACAGCTGTTCCATAAATTTTGTCTAGAGTAAACGATATTTTTCTATAAATAAATAAATAATAATAAAATAACGTTTATTTGCTCATATAAGTTACATGGTTTGGAGTTAGTAAATGTTGATAATTCTTAAAGTAGTGTTAGTAGGTAGGTACTTAGATTAATTTTACAAACTTCCAGAGTGGAACCCTAAATCTCACACTAGGGTGGTCCTGTGTTGTGAGATTTAGTCTCTTCCGCTTTTAAATAAGACATCTCATAATTCGGCTAATTAGTAATTTGCTTAAATACAAGCACAGGTAGTTTCCATTTTTTGATTGCGTAATGTGTGTGTAAATATTTCAAGAGAGATTTGGATTGGAGTACTGAAGGTTCTGTACGCTCACATAACTACAAAACCATATGCATAATATTTTATCAGTTTGTGTAAGTGTTGTAAAGTTATATTATAATACGAATAAGTAACAGTAGCATCAAAAGTTTCTTTTCAACGTTTTGAACATCTGAACTTGAACTGAATTGGAATATGATTTCCTTGGTAATCATTTCTTTCTATTTTATGTATAAATCATATGATAATTTGTTAAACGGTTTTTTCGTTATAATTCTAAAAACGCGAAAACACAAATAATTTCAATGTGAACAAATCCTGAGAATTTTGTTTTCTTTCTCCCTCACAACACTGAGAGAAAGAAAAGGGTTTGTTTTCCCTTTCCCCACTGTTAGTGATTTTATTACAGATTCACAAAACAGCACACTTATTGCTATAAAAATATCATCACCGCGTTGTAGAAACTAGTGCCGTGCAATGCTACCGACATGTCGTTTGCCGTGGTGTAAAAAAAAAAGTCTACACATACTTAATGCACTTTTTGTATGGAACAGTAGTTTTTTTTAGCAAGTTCGTAGTTGGTCCCATAGTAAACGTTGTTCACAGAGGTGAACATAATAAAAAGCTAAACATAACATGTTATTTTTCGAAAGTCTCTACACTTTGCATTTCACCATTCTGCAGGATAGTAGGTACTTATAAGTAGGTATAAGTTGGTATAGGCCGGGTAGCTAACCCTGGTGTCAGTTTTTAAGCCGCCTGAAGGACTCTGACTTGGTTAAACGGTTTAAACAACCGGAACCTACAATTTAACGGGTCATTCGAGCCACGGTAGCGCTCAATTGCAAAATGCCACCCGCGGCCACCCATCCAAAGACCGACTGGCATCAGGATGCTGATGTCTTGATGTGTCCATTTACATTTATAAGCATTCCGTAACTAAGGTATATTCGTATTGAATTGTAGGTACCAATTGTATCCTATTTTATGTACCTAGTGTAACAATTGATGAATTGTATAATTAATTGGTATATGTAATTTAAATAATCGTATAATTGTTTCGACATGAAACAATAGTGTTAATAATAAAAATATTGTATTGTCTGTCTGTTTAGAGAGAAATGTAAAACAACCGTTTTCTTCTTGGAGCGCGGAATCTTAAACACATCATGTCGTCGTAATATAAGCCACAGCGCGCGGCGCCATCTTAAAATATTTTTTGTCGCAGAATTAGTTTAATATCAGATGTAAGTATACCTACTTACATCTGATATTAAACTAATCTAAAACTTCTGCACATAATAGTAAATAAAAAAGATGCTAAGTAGGTAGGTATATCTTTATTAACATTATATGTAAATCCAAAAGTATGTTTGTCGGTTTGTTACTCTTCCACGCAGCTACAAAGCAACGGATAGACTTGATTTTTGGCATGGATATACTTAGTTCAAAAGTTGGAAAGCGACACAGAATACTTTTACACATTATCGCGAAAAAATAAAAAGTCTAGGATAGCACAAAAATCAAAACATCACGTGGGCAAAGCCGCGGGCAAAAGCTAGTACTTTATAAAAATTTAGATGCCAATTAAATTAATCAAAATAAAATAATAATGTACCTAATCATAATCAGATACAACAATAATAATAGGCCAAGTGCGAGTCGGACTCGCGCTCGAAGGGTTCCGCGCCGTATGGAAGCCTCCTTTTATTGAAATGAAATGAAATAATTTATTGTCATAATATTACATTGAAAAGAATCAAGTAAAAAAAATAAAATGCTCATCAATGTCCCTATTAATGGACTCGTCCAACAAAAATATCACAACATAATTAAATAAACTAATTCCATAATTAAATAATAATGATTCAATAAATAAAAATTGAAATAAAAACTATGTTCCAAAACTAATCTAATGTCTCAGTCAGAAAGCGACAATATTCTGAATGTAGGTATGAAATATATTACGGTCTACCCACAAGTGTTCTACCGTATTTTATTTATTTATTTTAAATTGTATTTTATTTTAATTTACTAAGCATTTTCCTGTTGCCGTTATTAATATCGAGCAAAAAATCACGTTGCTTGTATGGGAGCCCCCCTTAATTAAGTATTAATTTTATATAATGCTTCAAATCGGGCAAAATAATTCTAAGATGGAAGGAATTGTATTTCTAGTTCCACTTTTAGTGAGTAGAGATTTTAAGAAGCTCGCCGTGCGGCGGGCAGCGCCGTGGGGCGACACTAACCTAAGGCGTCTAATCCAGTGAAGCCCGTAAACCGTTTAGCGTTGATACTCTGAAATAATTGACTAATTCTTACGGGCGCGGGCGGAATGCTCGCCCGATACCAAATGGTGCAATGTTCTATTCTCGGCGGACTATTGTTGTAAGTGGCTCTAGAATAAGCGCCAGTTACTATCGATATGAAGACACCGCACAGCTAAGGCAGAGCCACACCGCATGTGGCAGGCGTGTGGAGATTGACTTTGCTAAATGCTTTTTGTACCTATTTAGATATCGGTCTCATTACACGTACGAATATACACCGCCGCTCAGTTCACTAAAATGATAGTGATGAGAGAGTCGATGAATAACATTCTGCTTGTTAGTTGGCTGGTATTGGTGGGGGCGGTGTGGCCCCGGCCTCGGCTGCAGCCGGCGATGGATGCAGCCCTGGAGAGTGCTCGTAAAGCGGCACTTAATCACGACAGACACCCGCGGGGGAAGGGGGGAGGGGCGGGGAGGATTAAAATAAACAATACATGTGTCGCCACAATGGAATTGAGATAAAGCTGCTCTTTCACACAGAAGCAATTGCAGTGCTATAAATTTTTATGAAATCGCTTGTATCTTGCAATTTTCATTGTGGTTTGTTACGAGTATAAACGTAGGTAACCTGATTACCTATCTTGGTAAAGATTGTCATTTCGTACTTAACATTTTAATTAAAAAAATATATTAGTAGGTACCTACCTACTGCTACGTTGAAAAATTAAACGAAATCTTGTGCAACATAACAATGAACATAACAATATTATGTATCGTGTAATGAAAGACAGAAATACTTCAAAATGACAATTTTGATCAACGATTCTCGTAACACACTATGGATTAGGTACTTCTGCTTTGTCTGTGATGCAGAGGGTTTCGGGTCCTACCTATATAGAGGTTCTAAAAGCGATGAATTTATTTTTGTTTGAATAAATTGATTTGGTTGTGTTGGTTTTCCAGTAGCGGTATATGTAAGGGCAGCAGTGTGGCGCGGCCTTACGTGAAACAATCTGGAGAAGAATAGAGAGATCGTTGTTCGATCGGATGTCGCCGGGACCGAAATAACGCCATTAGCGACCGCTGTTTGTAAACACGCGGCACTCCGCCGCGCAACGCCGCGCGCCGCCGCGAGACAATGCCGGGTACGCGACACTTTTGGACACATTCCTCGGTTTCCATCCCGGAGCGCTAACTAAACAACACTGAAATAAAACCCTCGAAATTTGTCGCGACGCTTAATTTATGCTAATGGACCGTTAACGGCATCGTAAATATTACGGTAAGTATCGGTTACACTCGGCGACGCGACGTCTTCACTGCGAGCGGCGCTAATGGCAGCGCTCGGCCCGGCGGGCCCCGGCGGGCAGAGCCCCGGGGAATACTAAGCAGGTGAGGCCGGCGGCGGCGGCAGCGGGCCGCTCAGTATGCAGCAGACGCCGCGGCGGCGGCGAATCCGCCAGATTCGCCATTACGTCCCGACAATCACCGGCCGCCCTCCGATAAGCGCTTCATTTACCTGACGAGGCTGGCGCCCCCGCTCCAGCTCCTCCCGGCCGCCACTGAGCCGCTCCCTGCATTATAGATGAGCGGCTCCGCTATAATAGCTCATAAATATGAGTTATGAGAATGTATCGCTAAATAATGAACGCTCGGCGCGGAACAAAGCCCCGAACGACACAAAAACGGAAAAATTCTACCAGCGCCCGCCGCCGCCGCCGCCGCCGCCGCCCCGCCGCTGTCGATACTTACGTGCAATAATTATATTAGACAAACGTTGCATAAAAACAGACGGATTAGCCATGTTAATTATAATAGCACGGAACAGCTACTGGAAGGGTCGAATTAGATACTCATTAGAGGGGAAAACAATTCTACTGCTAGTTAAGATTTACACAAATATTCGTTTACTTACGTCGTCGGTAATCAAGAGGGCTCATTTGGCGTGAGATTTTTTGCGCTTTCAACGATTATTCCCATGAGGCAGATGCCAGGTTTCAGTTGGTGTTTGGCTCCGTACAGTGGCCCGTACAATGGTTTCGCCATTCCAGGTTTGATGTGAGCGTGTGGGGAGCAGGCATGGCTGCGGAGGGACGCGGCTCCCAAACAAAGCAAAAGCAGCACATTTGTGAGGAATGCGGCCGCCGACCGCCGCGCCCGCGCCGTGGGAACCGACACGACACCTTCCTCGGATGCATCGTCCCCCGGGGACCCACTTACCGTGCTAAATATATAATTATCTGACGATAGAGACTCGGTTGGTACACATGCTAACTCTATTCAATAGACAGTACAGATTGGTTGCAATAAAATCGGAGCATTAATATGCATAATCTTTCAACCAAGCTCTTACAATTATAATTATGTTAAATATTTTATTTTATGTACGGTTTAGGCGCAGAAGGCCCAATCCGCAAAATGGCATGTGAGCATTAAATTCTCATATTTTGTTCAACAGTAAATATATTTGTTATGATGAGTATATACTTACGAAAACTTATCTCTGAAGTACCTAAGTAGTCTCTGCACTTCGTAAAGTCATATAAGACTAAACTATTAGCACAAAGGCAAGCAATACCTTTCGTTCTGTATTCATTAGAACTTATAGCTTGCCTTTTATCACTGTGGTATCTGTTATGGCTTAGTTTGTAATGATTTATGAAATGATTCCTGCACCAACTGATGTAATTGTCAGCTGAGAGAGATTGCGTCCTCTTCCGTTTTCTCCTAATTATAATTTAGTTGTACGAGTTGATATCGTTACGCTCGGGTGAAACGGTACAATCTATTGAATTAGGGCCTACTCTCAAAATAACCTTTGTTCATTGACATTGTTTAGTGTTCACCTGTGTCTGTGTTTCTGCAAAAAAAAAACATTGAAAGGTGATTGGACTACATCCACCTAAAGTAATTTTTGATCAAAATATACGACATAACAATAACCAAAGATATTTACACAAATTCCTGCTAGCTTAGAACGCATTTGAAATAGATTACCTACCTAGATACTTACTTCTTAGTAGGTAGGTACCTACTTACTGGGGTAGGCAGATGACTTGTAAATCTGCAGGGATGCAGTTTTTTTCCAGATTAGAAGTAGCGACAACTGTAATGAGTGCGAAGGTGAGGCTCATTAGGGCCACGTGTGGAGAGAAGCCGGAACTGCGATCAATCATGCAAACAGGCATGTGTGCCGCGCGGCGCGGCGGCACGGTGCGGCACGGTGCGGCCCGCGACGCCTCATCGCCGCTAACGGTTTGTTGCCGCGCCCGCTCCGCCCGAAACACATTACGCGGTTTTTGCGGCGCGTAAAAACGTGACGCTCTCATGTTTCAAGCAGCGCCGCGGCGATAGACGAGATGTTGCAAGTTGTAATGAACGTAGCGCCGCGGGCTAATCGCCGGCGGCTCGTTAGCGGCGCGCGGGGCGCGGGGCGCGGGGCGGGGCCGCTCGGGTTACTGGGAAGCCGCAGTTGTTGCAGATCGACGGTTTGTTGTGAATGCAGATGAGATGTTACTGTAAATAGAGGACGTTTTATGGGAAACTAGCAGGACCTGTGTTTTGTTGCTGCACTTATTTTTAGATGTTTTATAGATAATTATTAGAAAGGCTACTGTACTATATACTATAGCCTATTTAATACTTCACTATTGAACATAGGCCTAGCCAAGAAGGATGATTGAGCCATATCCACCACGCTAGTCCAGTGCGGGTTGGTGGATTCACACGGCATCAAATATACTACTGCGGACGTATGCAGCTTCCCTCACGATGCCAACGCTCCCACGTTCCCCTGGGATTTGAACCTACGACCTCACGATTTTAAGGTAGGTAGGTATTAGTCAAGGCCACCACGGCTTTAGAAAAGCACTTTCGCAAAATAAACCACAACATAAATTCGAGTTTCGTTTTGACGATTTAGTAATTAATAATCATAACATAATCAATTTAGGTACCTACATATTATAGTATTGTTACTTAGTTTCACGCAAAGCGCAGAGCTCGCTAATTAACTCCCGAGACATACGTTAGTACAGAAGTTCCTCTCCTTTATCGTCTGATTGGATGAATCTCTAGTTTCCCACTAATAGTCCGCAGCGAGATGAACAAACGCGCGCCCTTCATCACGCTCGTACTCGTAATCCGCTGGCAACTAATCGCCCTTTGGTTCTCATTCACCGGCCGCATAACTAACTCCACAGGCCCAGCGCGGCCTGCACCACACCAGTCTAACTATAGGCAGGCTGCAAACAGATGTAAAGAGAGGCATTCTCTTCACTCGACACGCGAGCTAGACACTTATATGTAGCAAATTCGCATTCATACGGTGTTAGTAGATATTTAATTGGGGTTTCTGGATCAAAAGTACCTACTTCAAATAGCTCTAGAACACAAAAAATAAATCTAATCAAGCCATCTATTCAATTGAATTAATGAAGTAGATAGGTATTGAAAAGAGCAATAATTCAAAAACCATAGTTTCTGATATCTGTGCGCTTGCGCAGAAAAACTGTTGTTTATGAATTATTATTATATTCAATATCTACTTTATTCATTCAATTAAATAGATGGCTTGAATAGATTTAGTTTTTTTTTTATAACCAGAGCTATTTGAAGTACTTTTGATCCAGAAAACCCAATTATATACCACTCACACCAAAATACATATCTAAATTGCATAATACAGTAACAGGTGAATAAGTAATGTGTTGTGCTCCGTGCTTAGTAGTTGTAATGTCAGAGGCCTTTAGGTAGCTTAAAAATTTGGACACCAGAGTAACCAGCCAAACGGTATATGCCAACTCAGGTAGGTACTTACTATTAGTACTTTTAATTTTAAGTATACCTACTAAGAGAGTTACGCGCCATATTATAGGTCCCATGTAGATAGGTCTAGAAGATTTGTCTTATTTATTTAGATCTGTGGTTGGTTGTATACCTACACACACGCATGCCGTGTATGTGTGCCAGCTGCGTGTGTGCGTGGCTACAAAGTTGGTCGGAATGAACGCGCGAGTGCGTGCGGGGAACGGAAAAACTTCGTTTAGTTTTAATAAGTTATTTCTTGTGTCAAGCACCGAGACTGCTAGGAATATTTTATTGGTACAGTCGACCACATTGAAAGAAAGAAAACGTTACTTGATAATAGGCTGCTTTATGGCTTGCAGGCCTTTCCACTTTGTTTATCTTCTCGTACTTAGTTCGGGTACCTACTAATAATTAAGTAACCCTTAGTTTCTTACTTCAGAAAGTGTGATTGTTGGTTTATTTGTTTGTTCCTCTTTCACGCAGCAACGGAGCAACATATTGACTTGATTTTTGGCATCGACATAGTTTGAAAGACGGAAAGTGACATAAGCTTTGAGCAAATATGACATAGGCTACTCTTTATCTAGAAAAAGTAAGGTTCCTATGAATGGGATAGCACAAAAATCAAAATACAACGCAGGCGAAGCCGCGGGCAGAAGCTAGTTAAGTATAGTTTAGTTTCCATTTCAAGCCATATCTGAGGATTGACTAGTGACCAAAATATTGTTTGTCTCGGTGGCTCAGTGGTTAGTAAACCTGACTCCTAAATCATAAAGGCGTGGGTTCGATCCCCACCCAGAGCAAGCATTTATGTGATGAACATAGATGTTCGCTCTGTGTTTGGGTGTTATTTAGGTACTATCTATATAAGTATGTATTTAAAATTTGTATATGTAGTATATCAGTCTCTGACAGCCATATCACAAGCTTGCTTAGTTTGGGGTCAGAGACCGTGTGTAAGATGTCCCCCTAATATTTATTTAATTAATCGGGATCGACGTATAGCATTCCCATTCAACGTGGTTATGCTACCAGCATATAGTTTTTATTTTGAATGAGCATAATCGAATTTATATTGTATTAAAAATTATTAAATTATTATTTGATGTAAATATATGACGTGTACTAAAATGTATCAATAAATGAGTATGAGTATTTCCACTGCTGCCAGCATGCTGGGTACACTGCCAACTATCTGTGGGTTTGAGCGTTCGGATTATCCCTTCACTTTTTATGATCTGTAGATGGTTTAATTGATTTTTGTGGAATAGTAGCAAGTAGGCATATGAGTTATTATTTTGGTTGTTTGTAAGTAGTTAATTAACGCACTAGCCCGATTAAAAAAGATGAAATAATTTACGCCATATTCGATTTTGCAGGTATAATTGCAGGTTTATAATGTGATTATTACTTATAAACAACGTTTTTGAGAACAGCCTCTGAAAATCTCTATGCTCTAGAAAGCAACACCTTGTGTATACTATGGATAGGTATCACTACATAGTATAAAACAAAGTTGCTTCCGCTGTCCCCATGTCCCCATGTATGCTTATATCTTTAAAACTACACAACGGATTTTGATGCTGTTTTTTTTTAATAGATAGAGTGATTCAAGAGGAATGTTTATATGTGTAATAAACCTGTGCGAAGCCGGGGCGGGTCGCTAGTATATTATATAATATGCAATAATTTCTCATAATTAGTGCGTATACATCAGTCGGTGGCGGCTGGCCAGCAGTGCAGTGCCAGCACGCACCGCGCGGCCGGCCGTTCTCGTGAGAACGCCTGCTCGCTCGCATCAACGTTACTGATTGCACCTACAGACACATAATAACCATCATTAACGCGTATGAATTAAAATAACAAAAGCGTAGATAAAATGAAAACACATATCTAAGCCAAGTTCGGATAATTTATTTGTACAAAAAAATAAGGAACAATCATTTGGAGCTTGGTAAGGAGAGATCGTAACTGCATAGAATATAGGTACAAGATCGGTACACAGATACATACGAGTAAGTACTCAAAAGTTCCCCTGTATTTCATGTTTATGGTATTGAAAATCATTGTATTTCATTGTAAGTTTTTAAATAAATAAACATTCTTTCTTTCTTCCTATCTACATTGGTTGGAGGTTCAACAATGGATTATTATTTAGTTATACATATACGTTTGTATGTTAATAGTTAACTATTTTAAACGTGATCAATATAATATTATAAGTAGAGCCACGTCGCACACAAGACCTAGGACTTAAAGTACTCGTAGGTATAATAAAATACTTGCCGTAAATAAACGACATTAATTATTATCTATAATACGCGACATTGTACAGCCGCATTTAATCGCTCCGAGAATGTTAATTGTTAGATTAACGCTCATTACGCCGGGCTACGACAACTTGTTTTGTGATTTACTTACGTTTTTCCAGTGTAGGTACAATGTGGGCATGTGGGAACTGAAGCCCTAACAATGCGAGAGGACAACAATCGGCGGGCCGAGGCCCGAGCCGTCGCCGTCGGGAGCGCGTTATCGGAATAATTGTCGCGCTGATCATATATCTGTGTCGTCGCGAGATGCTATCGGGAGAATTAACACGTCGCGCCGGTCCGGGGCCAGGCCGGGCCGGACTGGGAAGGCCGGGGCCGGGCCGGCTTTGTCTCGCTATCGAGCCTGCATCGCTTGTCAGCGCCGAGTGCATTATTTATAGCGGGCGGAGGCGGAGGCGGAGGAGCGCGGTAATTGTCGCCTGCATTGCAGCACTCAATGGCGCGAGGGACGCGAGGCTATTCGCACAATAGGGAAACTACTATTACTGCTACGATCTACGACTAGTATGTTAATAATATTTAACAAACCACAAATATTGCCCTCGTACTTGAACAGTACTTAGCATAAGATGTAGGTAATTGTTTACTAAACAATATCTGTGGTTTGTGTTATGTCATCGTCATAATATGACAAACCACACGATGACATGATGATGATTACCCATCAGCCATACTTAGTGCACTCTCTGTTGGATATCGACCCCTTATGGCTGTCTAATAAGTACTAGATCCGATTGAAAAGGAGATTTAATACAACAAATTCCAGCGGCAGTAATTAGGCCGCCCGTCCGCATGGTCCCCCGCGTGTGATCCGGTTTTTTAACTATAATTCTTTTTCGAAAGTAATTGAAAATGCAAATTTTTCTTGCGATTTCCAGGTTGGTGTCCATTTACTTGTAATATTAAAGTTGTTCATATGACTTCGCTGTAAATCCTGCATTTTGAACATTGAGTTGTCATGAATACAAACTACCGTCGGCGGAGTGGCAGCCTCGCTGGCTCCGCGCCGGCTGCATTGTCGCATGAACCTCAGGTCCTCAGGCCACATTGTCGCCTCACAACACAACACGGTCGCAGCACCCGCCGCCCCGCCGTCCCCGCCCGCGCCCAGCCTCGATACTAATCTGGTGCACATTCCAGCTTAGATCCCCTTTTACTTCATCTACCGATAAGTCGTAAAATATAACGACATATTGATATAATTTTCGCAAGAAAGCTTTCCAGCAACATGTTAATAATGATTCCTACATGGCAGCGCTTTGCAGCGACCATGTGTGGCGCGCGCAGTCTCGAGATGACGCAACGACAAATGATGCGCCAAATATGGCACTGTACCGGATCGGAGAGAGTGGATGCTGCCAGTACTTCGCAATGTGAACCGAGCAGCACCAAGCTGCAGAGCCGCGCCGAGCGCCGAGCACGACCGAGTGCCAGGGTTATAATACTTAGAATCAGCCGTGGAAGAGATTGCTGTAAGCAATAAGGCCACCCTTTGTTGCACTAGTTTTAGTTTGCTTTTTTTCCTTTCTGTATTCTACCTGTGTAAACAATAGTGTGTGTAACAAAAGTGTTAATTCATTCATTCAATATCATATAAATATTTTTCTCAAAAATGGCAAAACCAAGGCGCCTTCCATCTTGTATAAAATTCCAATATTTCGCTCGAATTGTTTACATTATTGTTGATTTTTCAAAAACGGCTCAGCCGATATCTGTAAAATCAAAATGGGACCACCCTGGGGACACCCTTTCGAACAAAAAAATATTTTTTCTATTCGGTTCACAAATGGCGCATTTACCGATGAACATACACAAAAAATACCTACATACAGACGAACATAGAACCCTCCTGTTTGGTAGCTTAAGGTGTAGCTCCTAACATGAAACTTTGCTACTTCGTGTAGGTAAGTAGCCTTATATAATATAGTAATAAGATACGACGAGTTAAATATGATACAAAATAACAAATAGTAAAATTATAACATGAAATCCAATGTATCCTCGCTCGGGCGAGCGGCAGCGCGCGGCGCGCGGCGGTTCGGCTCGCCTCTCCTCGGTTCGCGACCGACGCGCGGAATGCGACAACTTGTTCGCCGGGTTCCGATCGCTTGAATGACAGCTTGGCATAAAACATCACATTATAAATAGCAACTGATCGAAGATTCAACTCGAGCTGACGGCACTCACTGAAACTCTGCGAGCCGGCACCTATCTAACACGTACATACCGGGGCATATTTCACTCGTTGGATTTTATATCCAAATTTGAACAATACATAGATATTTGATACATTAACAATAATCGTCCTATAATAATGATTGCCTTTAAGAGTCAAAGTATTAATCCAGAGTACTTCGTACTTCCTTCAGCAGAGATATTCAGCGTCCATCGTTCGGCGATAGTCTCACATAATGCAAACTTTATTGAATAATTTTGTGCCGACAAAAGTTAACAAAGCGATAAAGCATCTAGACTGTATTTCGTCATCTCATCATAACGACAAAAGACATTATCTGCACAAATCGAATCGTCACGCCAATTTGGCGCCCCGCCGCGCGGAGGGCGCAAGCTTCATGCTTCATGAAACCTGAAACCTTCCCTCTGCCTCCCTCTGGGTGACATCTCCCTCTCCCACACCCCGCGCCCGCTCCCCTCACACCACCCCCGCATTCTCTTCATTTCACGAAGAAATTCATCACATAACGTCGCGGAGCTGCGCCCTGTCCTTTTATTTACGAAGCTACCTAGGTACATTGATATGTAAAGGTATGTACATATTTTAATAGGAGACTAACTAATAGAAACATGGTAATCTCTGAAAGATTATATCGATTTTGATGTGATAACGTCTTATAAATCTACTAGCGACCCGCCCCGGCTTCGCACAGGTATATTATCCAAACCTTCCTTTTGAATCACCCAATCTATTACAATAAACCGCATCAAAATCTGTTGCGTAGTCTTAAAGATATAAGCATACATGGGGACAGACAGCGGGAAGCGAACTATATGAACGCCGGCTGCACGCACGAAAATGTCACATTCCGCCTGTGCCGTGCAAGCGATACGCGAAACAAGTGATGGAGAGGCACGATCGGCCTAAACGTTCGGCTTGTGACGCACCATCGATGTTTTTTTATGGCGTTATCACGTAAAACTATCGTCCGTAAATCAACTTTGTACAGACAACCATCAACCAATTTTTTTAAGATGTCTGCTGAAATATTTCATAGGCACTCACTGAGTATCAAATTGTCTTGAGTCTTGATCCGCTTCATGTTTCTTACCTTACCGAGTATACAGACGTTGGCACCTTATATGTAGTTGGCTGAGATAATTATAATTATGAAAGAATTTCGTACTGTACCGAACTCCACCTGTCTTTTAATTACAGCTGAATATAAGCTGAATTACAGCTGAATATAGGCCTACCCACGAACGGCGATGGTTGAGCCAAAACCGACCTGTGAATGTTCTAGTTCTAGTAACCTTTCATAGTTACGCCTATACACAAGGTTATCCAGAACTACTAAGCCGAAAGGAGTTGATTTAGACCATAATTATGAACAAATTTTTCTGCGGGACCAACCTATAAATCGAGAAATTAAATCAGTAGTTTCCGAATTACAATTATGAATGGAACAGCGGTTTTTTTCTCGATTTCCAGGTTGGACCTTAGTAGGTAAATGTAGTTCATTATGTTCATTATGATAGTGTTAATCACTCCCTTTCGGCTTAGTATAATGCAAACAGATAACCTTGTATAGGTGTCCTACCTACTGTAGAAACTTGGAATTTTTAAAAAGGTCGGTACAGTACAATAAGGGTACTAGTATTCCTACTCATATACCTATACGTATTTAATAAATAAACTATACTTAGCCTATTTAGGTCACAAGATCATATCATTAACCATTGAAGTAAGTACGGTTCATTATCTTGAGAGCCGTACAGGATCTAGAGGATAAAATATTTAAATAAGTAAATGGATACTTACTTAAATCGTCTCTGTTAAAGTTCATTCTCTTAGTTATTCTGTGACTAGTTAATAGTCCCCTCTTTTTGTTGATTTAAACGTAGCAGAAGTAGTTTAATTTAGGCGTAGGATTAACAGATTATCAGTATCGTTTCCAAACCGCGCTCGGCAGGATTATCGGGTGTCGAGCAATGTAAACAGCCGGGGCATGTCGCCGGCCGCGCCCGCGCCCGCGGCGCCCGGGACGCCGGTGACCCTTGTTTATTTACCCGCCGTCGTCGCCTGCCTGACTAATGGCCAGTAATCCGCTCAGCTCGCTTCTTCCGCGACACGAACAGCGTAGAGGAGATTAACCCTGGATTAGCAGCCTCTGCGCTCCTCTCCGCCTCTCCTTCTAGAGCCCGCTCCGCGAAGGACGCGGATTAACTCCCGCTAAGCTCAACTAATCGACTTCGTGTCCTTCCACGCTCTCACAGTTTACGCGATTGATTGTTTACTTTCCAAAAATAATCCAACCGGTTCAAACGCGACGTTTGACAACGAGCCCCATAAATCAGACGTTATTATCTCTGAAACAATGAAGCTCATAAAACACGCGTCATATAAATAGCGCGGCTATTCCGGGGCCCATTAGATAAACTGCGGTATTTATTGTAAAGTAAAACATTGACGCGCGCGACAATCGTGCGAGATTTACGACGGGCGGTGCCGCGCGGCGCATTAGTCCGCGGCTAAGAATACCGCGTGCGACATTTACCTTTGTGTTTTAATCCAGGACTAAATCGAGCCGCGGCCGGCTGCGTGTCCCGAACATACGAACCTCTATAAATCGGAGTGAGAATGACGGTTTTGTTTCCGTCCGCGGCTGCCGCTACGATGGCGCTCATTACAAATCGTTCTCATCGTCGTCATGACTCGTTTCATTTGTCAGTCGAACCGTTTCAAGGATTGCGGCCGTCACTAGAAAATGTTGCAAATTAATGCAGGAGATGGCACCGGAGTCGATGTACCCGTCCCTTGAGGACTATATCGCAGCTGGCAGCCGACGAGCTTTACTTACATTGTTAGCGCGCTTCTAATCAGCTCCGATCACGCTTTAATGAGGCGATCGGTTTAGATGTTATATCGGTATCGTTATTACGCGGGTTGTTTTGTGTCATTACTGGCGCTTCCTTGTTCCGTGTAGCGACAGCTCGCGCCCGCCGCCCGCCGCCGCCCGCCGCCCGCCGCCGGCCGATGCCTCTCCGCTGACATGTTTACGGCCGCCCGCCCTCCGCCGCGCCCGCTTTACACGTTTTCTTATTTCCGAGGGCGGCGCAATCTCTTTCGTACTGCATAAAGAAATTTATGTTGTGAAGGTAAATTTAATTTAGAAACTAAAATTGGGTGCGCCTCCGGAATGCAAAGGGTTCACTAATTAGTTCAGGGACTTTAGATTTCAAAATAAGCTTTCATTTATTCTTCTACTTCATTCTATTTGATACTCGTACTTACTTAGTAATTTTCTTAGACTCACTCTTAATAATTGGAAAATGAAAAAATATATTCCACTATTTTAGATTGTTTACTCCTGGTACTTGTAATAGATTCAAGAAACTGTTACCGAACAAAGAACCTAAATTATACTTTACATCAATAAAAAAAAAGATTGCTTGTTAAGTCAGTTTATAAACGATAATTTTACGTGATAACGTCATAAGAAAGCATTATTGAACGCTTAGGCCTATTGTGCCTCTTTATCGTTTGTTTCGCATCCTCGCTTGCACGCTCGGCTCAGACGGAACGTGACAGTTTTTTGTGCATGCAGCCTATAGACTTGGCATTTATTTTATTCCATAGTGATGGTGCAGCTGGTGTTTATCGATTTATAAGACGTTATCACGCCAAACAATTTCAATATTATTAGCATTTAAGTATTATACAAGCATTTCATTTTAACTTTCGTGAGTAGGTAGTAGTGTATTAGGTTTAAATACCTATTATATTAAGCTGTGGATTATTTATAGGCCGGTACAGTCCAGTACATAAATTAAAGCTTTTTGGGGATCCGTATCCAAAGGGTAAAAAGGGAACCCTATTACTAAGACTCCGCTGTCCGACTGTCTGTCACCAGACTGTATCTCATGAGTGGTGATAGCTAGAACGTTGAAATTTTGAAAACAGATGACGTATTACTGTTGCCGCTATAACAACAAATAGGTACTAAAATCAGAAAAGAAAATCAGAACAGTGTCAGATAGATGCTTGAAATGTTCACAGAGTAAGTACGAGTATTAAGTCGTCTATTTCCTTCATAAATAAAGAATTAAAATAAAATATATATAGGGGGGCTTCCATATGGTACGAAACCCTATTTTATTAGCCGATTATTTCGTCCTTTATGTCATCACTAAAATATTTTTTCACTGTCAATATATAATGTGTAAAAACTTTTAAAAAGTCCAAATGTATTTTTACGTGCTATTATTATATACCAAGCTTTATTACAAGAGCATAATAACAACAAAACATTGTAACAGTAAGTTGTCAAGTGCGTATCGAGACACGCGTATGATAGGCTTCCGTAGATGGTGAAGATGATAAAAACCTATTTTTACGACGTCATTATCTAGAATTACATGGTCGACTACTAATTTCATACTTAATTACTTTTAAATTTAAATTAAAACGTATATAATGTTTAATTAAGTATGAAATATGTTTGTGAGGTCAATCATCCTCAGGTTATTCTTCGGTGGGTCAAGTTAGATCACTGGAGTTAACTGATTAGGTTACGGACCGAGGTCACAATTTTCACGATTCACTAGGCTCAGGACCGTGGGATGTCACCTACAAGTCTGTAATCGCCAGCAAACTAAAAATGCACGTAGCACGCAGCGTATCGCAGTTTCACGACACACTCGGACAAGTTAACAATTATCCTGTATAGTGTATACGTCGTATATACTTGAATAACTACATAACATAATTTTCTCAATCATGCGTGATATAATCTCCTTATGACAGTAGACCAATGTTCAGCTGCGGTCTGTTAATGTGACAGGCTGAATAATTATGCACAAATGCTAACTCGTGAATCTGTCGATAAGCACATCTATATCAATGTCGCTTTCAACATGAGCTAGATAGGTCACCGATAAAAGCTGAGTTTGGCTATCTCGGGGTAATAATAGCCGGCTGCAGGAACCGTCAGAACAAAGTAGCGTCGTGATGTGTTTATCGCTTGTCGCTTCAAACCGACCGCAGATATATCGCGATCGCAGGCAAGACTCGCAACTCCCGCGGCTGTCGGCGCTCACTCTGCGCTGCGCACTCTCCGATGACATTTATTCGAGAGTAATCCTTAGTCGGCGAGCCTCTGTGATGCCACTACTACAATAACTAGATAATAACCGCGGACAAATGGGGCATAAACTGTCGACAGCTGCCGGCACCGGCCGCGCTCGCAGATGGATGCGCCAACATGTGCCGTCTGCTGTCATCTACTGCAATACTTAAGTATTAGGCAGAACTAAACAAATCTCGGCATATATAATGTTTGTTTTGGTATTAAATTAAGTATTAAGCATAAGATAGGTACTTACTTGAAATGGGCATATCGCAATATTTTTAAGACAAAAAGGTGCTACTTTTGAGCACAAAATACTTACCATAAGTTTTGAGTTTATCATAGTTTCTCTCAAACTTTTATGTCAACTTGAACAGTTTTGTTTTTGTAATAAAAGTTACATGCATGGAATCATTTTTAGGGTTCCGTACCCAAAGGGTAAAAACGGGACACTATTACTAAGACTCCGCTGTCCGTCGTCCGTCGATGATGTATTTCTGTTGCCGCCATAACAAAAAATACTAAAAACAGAATAAAATTATTAATTAAGGTGGGCTCCAATACAACAAATCTGATTTTTTAGCCGTTTTTCGCTCTATATTAATAATGTTAATAACATAACAGGTAGATGCTTGAAATTTTCACAGAATATTAAGTTGTATATTCACTTCAATAGTTAATAATAAAATTAAATAAATATTTAAGGGGGGCTCCCTAAAATATTAACAGTATGGAACCCTCCGTGCGCGAGACCGAGTCGTACTTGGCCGATTATTAAACACTCACTAACAAAATTTTAATTTCATAACGTTGATATGTGACTATATTGCATTGAAATAAAGTTTGTGATTGAACACCCGGTACTGTACTTAACGCAAGTACGATATGATTTAGATACAGAATGCGCAGTCGTCCCCAGACAGCGAGCCTGCGAGCCGGCGCATGAGTGATGCGAGCTGATGCAAGCAGCTCGGTAAACGTCTGCGAAGTCGTGTAAACGTCTGCGGGCGCTTGTTACATGCAAATGATGATGTCCTGCTCGCGCGCACGTGGCTGATAAATCTCGCCCTTCCTCTCTCCCCCCGGACGGACCGCACTCTGTCGCCGGCAACACTCCACGTGACGGAGTGCTTTCTGTGCTCGGGCATACCTCGTCTGCCGAAGCCATCTCGAGAATTCATAAGTCTTTACATTACTTCGTCAGTTTCCTAGAAGATAACGTCAACTGAAGCATATCTTCATTATCTACATTGTGCTGTAAACTTCCAAATACAAATCTATTACTCAAAAATGAAAAAGTGTTACCATATCCCAAAAGTATAACAAGGAACCACTTTCGCTTTCGTGTAATCAGATGCAAGACCGTATGAGACAAATGATTAATGAAGAGTGTCGGCGGCGAGCGCTTCAGTCGGCGGCGGCATTACAGCTCGTTAGCGTATCGCGGCATCGCGCGACGCCGCTATCGCACCATCGTCGCCGTCGGATCATGCTCGCTGCCATATACCGCAAATTAAAGATATTTTATCTCCCTGGCTTACATCTGCTTGATTTGTAGTTCGCTTTAATCCATCTCTCGTTTCTGAGCTCGCTCGCGAAGTGCGACATGTCCCGGCTCCCCTCGGATGACGGACGGGGCGCGGGCGCGGCCCCTCGCTGCCAGTTTGTTTGACATCTTTTTAACTGCGATCATTATTTATTGTCATAACTCTTCCGCCGTGTGATCTCCTCTCGCCGGTGGCTCATGAATTAATAACCCGCGTTTTATACGTCGTTCAGAGAACGTCTTTGACAGAGTGCAGCGATTTATTACTGCTTCAAGTGTTTTCGAATTAGAAGAAAAATATCATCTGTTTAGCTCAAACGGGCGCGGGAGCGAGTGGCGCATCCTGCTCCATACACTGGGCTTCGATGTTTTTGATGGTGATTCGACGATATCGAACTAAAAACCTCCGACTGGTTACTAGATATAGGTATATTGTACGTAATTTGCATTTTACACCTGTGAGTAGGTCGGTACTCAGAAATGCCGCATTACCTAATGATGTTTTAGTTTTAAAAGTTGCATTTCAATTCAATAAATAAAAGTTCACTGTTGATAATCTAAGTACATTACGTATGTACAGACTATATAAGTATTAATTGCCTGGAAGAAATCGCCATGGGTGATAAGGCCGCCAATTTATAATCTTTTTTTTTGTCGTTTATGTGAAAATAATTTTTATTTTTAAATTGTGGTTGTAAATAAAGAGTTTTGTCTTGTCTGTCTTGTCTTGTAATTGCATGCTGTTGCTTTTAAAGTTAGATTCTTTTTTTAAATAATAGTCTTCAAAGATTTCTCTATCTGGTTACGTGATTACATAATCACTCTTATTCAAAACTTGAAACTTTCTCACGTTTGCGCAATTAATTGTGAATCTCCGGAGCATGATATTAGTGTGTAATTAGCAGCCTCCTCCCACGAGCCCGCGGCCAACCGCCGCCGCACTCCTTATCTCATCAGCCAACCGAATAGCTCTATATCTATTTAATTAAGTAAATAGCCGCTGAATAGAGCCCATTGTCTGGGAAATTATACATAATTATAATATATAGTAAATTTGGCTACGGACAGACCATTGGATGGCGAGGTACAATAGGCGAGCAGCGAGCTGTGACCGGAACCACTAATTAGCGTGCCGCAGCAACACAGTAGAGAAACGCTCAAAGCACAGGGTAGTAGAGCAAGCCTTTATTTTATTTATTTTATTTTATTTTATTTTATTTACTACATAGAATCAAAAACTTACAGTCACATGCAGACCAAACGTTTTTGACTTAAATATGACACAACAACTTAAATATTATACACATAATTTATATACATTCACTTAATAACTATCTTACGAATTTGACACTTAAGAATAATGACATAACTCAGTTAGGCAACTCATGCACTTTTCAGTAATGTATTTCTGCCTTGAGAAAAATAAATCGATATCTGGCTGACGAGCAATCAGTTCGTTAAGTAAGGTGAGTGCGTGATGCGTGGGCGCATACCGAGCGGTGTCAGTGCGCGCGGGCGCGAGCGGCACCAGCAGCGCCGGCAGCCGCGCGCGCCGCCGCCACCGCGCGCGGGACTCTACGTCCGGGACGGACAACCCGAACCGGGATAATGCCGTGGGATTATCTATACTGCCGTTCAGGAGTAGGTAGTAATGGACGACCAGTGCACATTTCCGTCTTAGTTCCAGCGTGTTTAGTCCTACCATCCCACTCACAAATAGGGAAGGATACGACCACGTGGGGTAATAGCCATATATTTTCTTATATAGAAAGCGTGCAAACTTTCTTTGGAGTCTCTCAAGCAAAAGAGTGTATTTCTTTTCATGAGGGTCCCATACTAACGCATTAAATTCAAGCTTACTGCGCACTAGAGCGTAGTAGAGAGACAATATAGCTTCCTTGTCCTTGAATCTGACCGACTGCCTCATTACGAACCCTAGGGATTTGTATACTCTTTTACACAACTCCACAATATGAGTATTGAATGTTAGGTGTGTGTCGAGTGTAAGGCCTAGATCCCGCACCTCCGTGACGCGCTCCAGCGGAACCTGACTCAAGTTATAGTTGTAGTCGTAGGGCGAGCGAGTTCTGTTGAAAGTTATAACTTTACATTTAGAAATATTAAAGTCCAATTTGTTTCGCTCACTCCATCTAGCTACACTATCAATGTCGCGCTGGAGCGCCTCACAGTCCGAGAGGTTTTCTATACCCAAGAACAATTTCAGATCGTCTGCAAACATTAAGCATTTGGCCGTTCTGACAACATTCGGCAAGTCGTTAATCATTATCGAGAACTGGGTCGGTCCGGTTGTACTACCTTGGCTTACTCCAGATAGAGTCGTATAGGTATCAGATCGGCATCCAAGATAGCAAACATACTGTACACGATTGGAAAAAGAGTTCGCAAAAAATTTTAGTAACTTAGGGCAAAACCCTATCTCGGCAAATTTCTTTAAAAGGATATCGGTATCGACCCGGTCGAATGCCTTTTTAAAATCGAAGTATGCGGCATCCACTTGCTTGCCCTGGTCCATACTAGCCGTCACATAATCCACCAAGTTCACGAGATTAGTAGTTGTAGACTTCCCAGCACGGAAACCGTGCTGGCAGTCACTCAACAGAGGCTTAACTTGCAAAGAAATGCGACGATTCAGAATAGATTCGAAAACTTTACCGAATGCTGAGAGAACGGCAATCTTTGTCTGTATAGTCAGCTAAAACGCGGTTGTGACTAACCAAAACTTCTAGGCAGTACCTATTCGTAGCAGAATGGATACTCGCTTCTACTTAAATTTCGTATTCTAGCAAATATTGAAATTTCCGACATTACCAAAAAGAACTTCCATAAACCGTATTTTATAAAACTTGAAATTATGTTTCTGGTGTCTATCTGTATATTCGAAATATGTAAATTTGTCAAAAAGCACCCTGACTATTTTAACAAAGCGTCTGATAAATCGCTCAAAACTAGATCACAATACAGACATAAACTCGGGGGATCAAAGTCCAACTTAGAAATGCATAGTTCCAGACCGCATTCTATGGCTATAAAATATTTAGTAAACTGCCAAATAATATAAAAGATATCGAAAAGGAAAACTGTTTTATAAAACAACTGAAAGTTATTCTATTATCCAAATGTTATTACACATTAGACGATTTTTTAAGGATAATTTAGAAAACATAACAATAAATCGTTCCAATACGAATCTAACGAATAATAAAATTGCCATAGCCTTATCAGGGTTATAGGATATGTTAATTAAGAACCGCGTGTAAATTTCATATGTTGCAATAAATGATTTAACTTTGACTATGACTTTCCGTGCTCACATGATGACGTGTCAGTTTTCTAACAAGTCTGCGCCAGTAAGGCTATTCAAATGTAGTGATAGCCTCACAGGGAATTTATAGGATACCTAAGTATTAGCTAAATAGCTGTAGGGCCGAGTTAAATTTATCAAACGAGCCTTGTGTCGTTCAACAACTATAGTTCGGCCGTTCAGAGAATGCGTTCCTGACACGTCATCTTGAAAAAATGTTTTTGGCCGATATCTCGGAAACTATGTACTTAAGGGCAAAAAACATTTAGATTATTATTGTAGAAAAAATAAAATTTCGCATCTTTTGTTGCTTGTAAACTTTTTTGTAAAACTTACCGTTTACGATTTATGGCCCATTTAGTTTCCGAGATATCGGCCAAAAACATTTTTTCAAGATGACGTGTCAGGAACGTATTCTCTGAACGGCCGAACTATAGAGGTTTAGAGGATCAAGCTTTTTATACAGACTAAGCCTCGTTTTAACTTCGTGGTAGGTGCTTACTGCTAGCGGCAAATAGGTGGTTCATCACGATGCCACTGCGGATCGTTCCACTGTAGCTGCCAGGTATTCGCGGATTTACATACGGTGACCATTTTAGTTTCCCAGGGGGTATTCCATAACACTGGGGAACGTGGTTGCCCGCGTTATAATTGCATTTTTGGAAATACCGCGCGTGCCTATGAAAGTAAAAATGTATTTGAGATGGTATCTCTGTCTGATATACCTACTTTATTACTTATTACACAATATATTTTAAATTTTGTAGGTACTTGGGTGCGTTGAGCATTAGGTAGGTAAGTGATAAGTGTTATTACTGAGCCCATTCTAAAAATTACAGAAAACAATAAGTTTTCAAGTAAAATAAAAAACGCAAAAATAAGGTAAGTACGTACCTATCAAGCATTAGGTAAATAATATAAATAATTCCACAACTAGTAGATATATTTTTAACATTTTATCATACCATCAACTATTCATTGTACCTATCAAAGCTTTCATAAAATTTTACAGAACCATGTACTTACCTACATGATACAAACAAACGGACACTGAGCCGCGTCTATACAGATTCTAGAGATTCTACAGTCCTCAGTCGCTTCTTTTCTTTCTGTTGGTTGTGGTTGTACTTTACATGTTATGTAGGTACTAATTATCCAACAAAATGATTTTTAATTTAATTTCCTAATTCGCAGTAAAATGTTCTCAATCAAAGCTACTTATTATCCTCATTAGCTAGTAACTGTTCATTGCCCCGTGGTGCGGGTCAGCGCGCCGCCGCCGACAGCGGCACTCAATATGGATGAACCATCTGCATATCGGATATTCGCAACACCCGCATGCGCTGATCTATTCATTCTAAACTTACCAATATGAGCCTTAAGTCCGCCCAATAAGGACTACTGAATGAGGCTCTCTACTGCGGTAAGCGGAATCACTCAAACGGGGTGAATTTAATCGCACCGACCCAGTTTCATTCGCAAGCACCCGCACTGATAAATTAACATTACTACTAAAGCCAGATAAGTGATACTTTGTTCTAGTGATAACTATGAAATGAAATAAATTATGATAAAGCTTTTAGGTATGAGAGACAAGATCTTTTTGTATTCGATGATTTTTGTATTTGATAATTTGAAATATTTTTTGGTCTAAGTCTAAGTCGTTACTTCAAAATTTCTAAATACGCTTATTCATGTGTCACTTTTGTCTAGAGAATTCTTTTTTTTCAATAACGTAACAACCAACTGATGAACGAGATGACTGTGGCAAGCAAAAGTAACTTTTTTACAATTCGATTTTGGAGTTGATATTTTCATACATTTTCTAAAATTATTTCCAAAACTAAATTATTTAATTATTTCCAAAAGTGAAAGTAACTTTTTTACAATTCGATTTTGGAGTTGTATTTTTCATTCATTTTCTAAAATTATTTCCAAAACTAAATTATTTAATTATTTCCAAAAGTAAAAGTAACTTTTTTACAATTCGATTTTGGAGTTGAAATTTTCATACATTTTCTAAAATTATTTCCAAAACAACAAACCAAACTTATTTATTTTTCTAATGAGATAATCTCATAATGTTTCTACAGATTAAAATAAGAATCTTGCAAATCGGCTCACAGGGGTTGATGAAACAGGGTAGCATCAGAGTAATTAAAACGTTCACTATTTTAAATTCGGTTGAAAAATTGATGTTTGATGACCAGATGAACAGAACACACGGCACATACCTAATATGGTGCATTTACCTACTTGTATCTACTCAACTCCAGTAGTTAAGCATATTCCGTTCTACCCAGGTGCTGCTCTCTTTATGTCCTGACTTTGACAATAAGCTCTAACTGCTATTGAAATAGAACAACATAAGTAAACACCAACACAGCATGTGCTAGGTCAAACCATCAATCACATCTTGGTTCTTACTGTTTCGAATTGTCTGTTAAGTCTGTAACGAACTGACGACGTCGCCAAAATATCTTCGCCAAAGGTAGATGTGTGCAAAAATAGTACGACAAATATTTGACCTCAAATTTATATGTACTTGTCTACTCAACATACTAAATTGTATCTAGGAATTCGTAGTGGGGCGGCTACGGCGTAGAAGGCCGTAGCTCGTAGCCCGTAGCGGCGAAATGTAATGTATTTCGGGTGTCGGTGTCGAGTTTCGCCGACGCGGCGCGCGGCGGTGCCGGTGTCGGATTTGCATGCGCGAGAGGCGGGGCGTCCCGGCCACGCCCCGGCCGCGGGCGAATCACGCCGCCCGCCCGCCGCCGCCCGAGCCGCTCCGCCGCGCGGCGACTACTCAGTACCTGGACCCTTCAATCTCAGTACCGACTATTTGGAGCGCGCGTTTCCATTCAACACCTCTATACTCTACTTGCGATACATTCGATAAGTTATGAACATTCAAATAGTTGATATCCTTGCTGAAATTATGCAGCTGATATATTTATTTTGTAAGCTGAACTATTCCTATTTGACATCGATTGCTTAAATACATATTGGTTGTTGTATATAATTTGATATATTCCACTGCTGGGGAAAGGCCTTCTCACGATTTAATATTAAATGTTCAAGATTTTTTTTCATAAAGGTATAATCAAAACTAGAAATAAGACAATTATTAGCAATATTTATTTACCTACTGTGGTACTCTTAACTATTCTAGGCTAATTTCTGCAACTTTTTGTCACATTTTTAGCAAAACCTAGCTCAGAGTGATCGTTTAATTTTATTTTTTTATCAGTATCTTCGTGTTAGGCATTCTCTGATAATAGCTCAGTACCTATATCTTGAAATGTAGATGAGCAATATGAGCAGACGACTCTTCACGCATACCTACCGGCATGTGAATGTCATCAATTTTAACCGACTTCCAAAAAGGAGGAGGTTTTATGTTTGTGTGTATGTATTATTTTTGTGTATGTTCATTGTTCATTTCGCCAATTGTGAACCGAATCGAAAAACTCTTTTTTAGGTCGAAAGGGTATACACCGGATATGGTTCCATTTAAATTTTACTGAAATCGGCTGAGCCGTTTTTGAAAAAACCAACAATAATGTAAGCAATTCGAGCGAAATATCCGAATTTTATAGTTCACGACGAACTTCGATAATATCGCCAATTGTGAACCGAATCGAAAAATTATTTTTTAATTCAAAAGGATATACCTACTCCCAAGGTGGTTTCATTTAAATTGTACAGAAATCAGCTGAGCCGTTTTTGATAAATCATCAAAATGTAAACAATTCGAGCGAAATACTTTGTACACGATGGATGGTGGTTTTGCCTTTTTTTGCGAAAAATAATTATACAGCTTTATCTATGTTGCACCGGTCACACGTTCAACTTTTTAAATATAGTTACTTATCTAGTTTATAGTGTGTCACCTTCTAAGGTTTGGCATTTCCAAAATAGGTACATTTCCAAAAGTATGTCGACTGCCTTTCCTGGCCACGAGCGCAGCTAATTGCGCCCAGTTTGCAAGATTGTACTCGTAAGTAGTCATTTCTACTAGGAACGATGCTGTATACGTTATTAAACCCAAATGAGTTTCCAGTTAATAGCTTTTTGACTCGGACTACTTTTGGTAAAGTTCTAAATTATAGTAGTACCTAAACGAGGCGAATGATTATTTTTATTTCACGAGTAGAATTTCATCCAAAAATATTTCAATAAAGAATTAATAGGTCTTTCGCTAGCTTAACGGCTAGGTAAGATATGTTATGTTATCTTATGTTTTAATAGGCCACGGCAGCGAACATACGGAGCCAAGTTTTTGTGACGACGCTGAACACAACGAGATAGTTTTGCAATTTTTTTCAGTTCTCAGTTCTAGTAAGTGTTATTGAGTTTGGAAGCTGCTATTTGTAGTTTCGTAACTTGCTGTCAATTAATTGACTGTTGGTGAGGAGTATAAAAAGGTAATGAAGGTGGGTAATGGCAGCAGGCTGCAGGCTGGGGGACTGGCGCGCTGGTTCCGGGAATCGCGGGTTAGGCGGCCGCGGGTTCTAGGAACAGGCGACGATTAATGCGACGCCATGTCGCTTTATAGCCTCATATAGCGCGGTATAGCAGCTATATCCTCCGCTTGGGAGGGTCCTCTGTACGCCATAACGACCAACATGGCTATCTGAGCCGCGAATTCCCTATAAACGCAGCGATTGCGAGTATTAAATAACCATAATCAGATGTCCTATCGTCTGTGCTATTCGTGCGTGGCAATAAACTATTCGTATTTATAAAACTACTAAATATACATAAGTTTTTCTATTGATCCTGTCGATGCTGTACGTAGTCAAAGATATTGATTAATTGACAAGATAATGGAGCAAGATTAAGCACTGTTCAAAGAGTTAGATTTGAGATAAATTGTATAGAAATAGTAAAGAAGTGATTTTGGTGACTTTTATTTTCCGTGATAGATAAACGCATTAATAGACTTAGGTATGTGATGTCAATATCTTTAGATGTTAATGTTTATGTATTCTTCTCAAATAATAGCTTTGTGTTCGCAAATGTAAAAAAAATACCTAAGTATGGCATGTTAAAAAAAAGTTAAAAATTAAAGAAACTTACAAGCTCTGATTGTATCCTCAATATCACATACGCTGACAGTTTTGTTGCTGAAGTGTGAATTAGGTAAGTCTTGAACGAAACAGATTAATTGAATTTTGTATGCAGATGACAATCTAGCAATTCCTGCTCCATCGTGCTCAAATCACGTTGAATTTCATTTCACCAGCTGTTTGATGAAACTTGCACCTTAGCGATGTGTAAGGTAGAGTGATCTCTGTTCCGTTGGAATTTCGTCTTTATTCTTTCTCGAGCTATATGGATTATGGCCGCTTGGAATGCTGCAGTCGCGCTGCCGCGGCGGTGTCGCGCGGATGCCGCGTCGCATGCATACCTCGAAACTACTTCAAATGTCATAGCAATTTCCATACCAATTGTTGACAGAGACAACAAATTGCTTTTGCTCTTTTAATGACGATAAGTGTCATTTATTACTTTATCTACACTAATGTTGTAACATTCTACTTATGTTTCCAATACTTGACTTATAATGACTACTGTTATAGCGCAGACAACAAAACACTCAATTTAAGCAATTTCACATGATGTTATAATATCCACATCGATATCGTAAAAACTCATTATAACATCGCGCGCTCGCTCCTGATTGGCCCTGCGCGCGCAGCTGCGCTCTCATTGGTTAGATTATAATGGCGCCAAGTTCACTGTGACAATACACGTACGCGTGAATTTAATGTTTCGCAATATGTTTTTTATTTTATTTTTATTAGTGAAGATTAAGTAGTGTATGCAACTGCATATAACACGGGTATTAAAACACTCGTTACTATTATGAAACTCGCTGCGCTCGTTTCATAAACTCACACTCGTGTTTTAATACCCTTCATTATATGACAGTTGCATAAACTACTATTATTTTACTGTTGAATGTAGGTATACCTACACGCAGTGCCACCGTGTACTTAGAACTACTTAAGCTTCCATAAATCTAGAGAGTCGTATTACTATACAATTCAAAATGTTAAAACTTGAGCAAGGAACGTAATCCTTAAGTTCCTTGCTTGCTTTACACGAGAAAGCGTTGTAAGTGAGCTTGTAAGTCTTGGCTACTCGTTTTATTGATTTTTTTGGTAGGAGTATTATAAAACACCACATGGATTTCATTGCTAACCGTCCATTGTACCTATATGATTATACCTACAAGTACTTATTGGCAATTGCAATAAACTTATCTTCCTCAAAATATTATCCAATTTAAGGGATATTTTTTTCATGTAATTAGCTAAGTTTACAATATAAGTCTTAGTTTTTACAGTTTTTTAAATGACCTTAATGTTATCAGCCTCATATTTATACGCAAAATGTCATATTTAAACGCAAAACTTTGGCTGAAGTTTTGCGTTCAAATATTCAATAAGTATACAGAAACTAAAAACTTTTCTGGAAAAAATATGACGTATAAGCGTGCAATATTTCTTGTTCAAGCGATTGACACCATTAACATAACATTTTGTTACAATTTAAGAGGTGAAAAGAATTTTCTCCGGGAACGTAAATTTTATCAGAATGTACCGCGATTTTCCCGATGTTCTACAGAAATCGCGAAAACTCTGATCGACTCAGAATCCTCTTAAGTATATTATCTGAATTGTAAGCTGAAATTTTGTACCTAAGTCTCCTATCAAAGAGGATCAAAGTGAATGGCGCAGCGTACCTAAGTAGCGTGTAGTAGCGTCTCCCGCACGCGTCACATTTTGCAGTCTCCCGCTGCAGTTATTCCATCATAATTACTAAAACATGTGACCGACGCGATCGACGACACAAAATGTGTATTTAGTACAAGTACAATGTTTCTTATTTAGCGAAACCGCGGTAAGTAGCTCCGGCCACTCGGTGAGCCATTTTAGGGCTCAACAATGTCATACTCGATGCCTTCCTTGTCAAACTCAACATTTATTGGTCCATTAGTCGAATAGCCGCGGCATTCCGGCGCCCGCGCGGGGTTTATCGCTCTACATAGGTAGAGCCTTATCAAAATGGGCTTAATCCTTTGAGGAGAGATATGGTTCGGAATTTATTTTCTAGCCTACGAATTATATTACATGTAATTCGTAGCCTAGAAAATAACATTGCAACACTATACAAACATTGTAGGTACAATCCAAAATAACGAAATTGAAACTTTTAACTAGGTATTTGAAATGGCAAGCAATCTTGCCGTTTCAAATAGTTATTTTGGATCGTGGTTCTACAAATGATTTAATAAGTATTTACATGTCATATCTACTTTGGACACAAATGAATGTAAAAATAATTTAGTATTTATATATTAGTTTCTCATTCTTGCACACCTTGTTTTGCAGTTTCCCATAGTTCGCGGGATGGTCTGCAAACGTTTTCGGTTCACTTATCGAAAGATGTGTGAATTGTAGCAGCATAGGTTTGATCGTGGAGCAGTCGGCGGCGTGGTGGCAAGCGCGGGGGCGTACGCGAGGCGTGGCGCGGCGCCGGCGGCCGACTCTAATTGCGCGGCCTTTTTGCGGGCGTATGCAATCTGTATGCGAGCCGCAGCAGTTTCCACGAAAGCAATTACGGCATCCTGCGCGGCCATCTTGCCCCGCACCCGCCGTGGCTTACTGCCGCAATTATCAACAATTAACATGAAGCAGCGACCATTAACGACCGCGGCAGCCGCGGCCCGCACCCGCGCCCGCGCCCGCGCCGCCGGACACGAGCTATAACATTCAATCACCCGCCGTTACTGCCTAGCACGGTAAACTAAAAAAATGTCAAGACTCAACAAAAGCTTTATAATTACGCACTTACTCGAGCATCCTTCAAAACATGGAAATTCTTTTACGCTTATGAGCTTAGCGTGAAGCAATGAAGTATTGAAGCAACTACAACTAAAATAAGGCGTAGCTTGAAGCCGTTTACGCTGTTTCCTAAAGTTTAGCCGTTATACCACACGGTAACGGAATAGTATTTACTTACTAAACTAAACTTAAAGTAATTTATCTACCAGCATGTATGATCTACACTGTAACCCGTACAATGCAACATTACTTACCTATGTAGGTACTTGTAATAAGATTATAAGTACCTATATTAAGTATTACTCAAATTTACATAATCTTAAATATCAATCTGCTCAACAGTACTATTATGAGAGAGTTTCCTTGCGTCTTGAAATTTCATTTCAAAGATACCAAACTTGGCACGGCATTGTTGACCTCATAAAAGAAGCATTTTATACAGATTTAAAAAATCCGCAAAAGGGATTATTGTTCCGCCGAAATGATTAAATATGCAATTGCAAGCGATCCGGCCGTATTCAACACAAATAAAAATGTTTTACATACTGCAATTAGTAATTACCACAAGTATAATATCATGAAACGGCTGATTTTAATCATCTGGGACATTTAAAAAATATGGTAATTTTTATCACATAAAAATGGAAGATAATAAGCTCAGAATTTAATTCCACTCCGTCTCGAAATTGAATAAATATTTGAATGGACGTTTACTGCCGCCATAATGTGTTAAAAGGGACGATCGCCGGTGCCCGTCCGCGGCGGATGCCGGTAGCCTAATTAGTTTAGACTTGTCGCTAGCCCACACTTCGATAACGTTTAATGATTTCGAGTAACCGCCGCCGAACGCAAGACATTTGTTTTTACGAGCCGTGCTTCGGACTCGTGTCCGTGCGGCTGGTGCAGGCGATTCCCGATCTTTTTCTTTTGCGATAGCGCTGCGAACGTCGACAGGAAGGACAGTGGTGTTCGCGGTCGATGGACGTTTAAGAGTGGTCTTTAATGTCAAAGATAAGATAAGGGCGGAGGTGGCGATGGTTTTACACGGCGTGTCCGGTAGCCGAGCCCGCGCTGCAGTACCGGCCTCGACAGAGAGCCCGGCTAGCTGCGATAGAGCGCGTCGTATCGAACCGTTTCATATTCAAGTCGGCGGCACAAAGCCCGCCGCCGATCCATCAGATAGAAGAGTTTTTACCTAATTATGCGACTGAATGTATTTGTTGATCGCTTCTTAGAATAAACACGGATACTGCGTAATTCGGTGAGATTAGAAGAGACCGCTCGCTATTCGATTAAAAAGCAACTAAAATAAAAGTCAGTTAAACTCTCTCGAGCTAGATTTTGATGTTAATAAAAAGAGCACTTTTAAAAGCTTATGGGAATTTTGAGGGAGATATTTTGGCTTTGGTTAGGAGTAGTTCTCACGATGTGGTGACGAGGGTCCGAGCAGCGCGGGCGCGGGTCCGGCCGCGGCGGAGGGCTCATTCACTGAGTAACGCGGACAATAAATTAGCGCTAATTAGGAGGTGAGTTATGAGCTCGCATCACGCGCCCTCCTCTCCCCGCTCCTCCACCCCCTCGCTCTCTGGTAAACGAGGACCCTCATACTTTACCTACTGCTGATAGGTATTGATATATTACGTGCAGTAAATATATGATGGACACCTTAATAAGTACGCAAGCATTTGTAATATAATCTTGATTGTGTATATTTATGACCTTAAATAACTATGTCAGAATGTAATGGAATACCTCAAGTTATGGGCTTTAATTGCATGTGCTTTAATTGCATGTACTTTAATGTGCTTTAGTTTTACTTTTTCTTTTTTGGTTTTTTTCTAGCAAAAAATTTATCGTGATCGTTCGTATTTTGCCCCCTAAATGGGTTCTGTTTAATTTATTAATCAGTGAAAGAGTTTTATACAGACTTTCATTTCATATCATTGATTTTTGATGTAAGAAAATATAGTAAGGCAACCTGCATATGTTCAGAGATATAGGTATAAAAATTTATAGCGTATACGAATCCACTATCCTATATGTGTTTCATCGTAGTGACGATGACGTCATCACCCTACGAAGATGTAGGCTTATGTTCAGCAGTAGACTATTAAAGCTCAATAGTACAAAAACACAAGAATGAATCAATTACAACCATGCGCCTTAAAAAGCAGTTTAACGTAGGAAATAAAAATGGTCGAAGGTGCTACCGCTCGGCGCTGGCGATTGCTCGTGCAATTTACTTCAATGAAAAGTACACTAACGACGTATAAGTGTGGGCAATTAGTGGGCATTAACATTAGGAAATATAACTACCTGCACTATTAAAGAAATACGACATTTGAAAAGGTTGGCACGCAACTCCGCGAGCTGATATCAAGCTGTGCCTGTGTGCTCTAACTGGGTACCTAGGTTGTTTTACTCGCTACCAGTATTTATCCTTATCTATATTGGCAGGAATGACAGCTGATAATTTCTATCAGTGATTTATATCAACGGTTCACAACTAGTGGTCTGTGGACCACCAGCTATTCGCAAAAGTTAAAATATGATCCGCGAACGATTGCAAATTCCGTGGATAATTCATATTTTAGGCACAGAAGTTGGTGAAATTCATTCAGTTGCGTTCTATCTTTTCTCCAAATTAGGTACGGAAGAAATCTAGTTAGGATTTATTGAATTTCAAAACTTCAAAAAGACAACATTTGAATTGGTTCACTAAAAAGTATTGGTGTTATAAAGTCGGTCTTAGATATTGATCTCAGACCAAATGCGCGAAATACCCATGCACTATCTTATAGAGGGTTTAACTCCTCTTGGCTTTGGCATTTTTAGTAACATTTAGCAATAGCAACTACGGCTCTTAGCAAGTAGGTACGAGTCCTACAATTACCTACTGATTTACCTAAAGTAGAAGTTCCATAGCCAAAAATTTAATGGAAAGTAAAAAAAAATATTGAACCACATTTTTTCTAAGACTTTAGTCTTTCAACTAAAAATGTTAAATTTTCTGTTAAAATAGCAATTATAATTAATAATGCATTAAAACTTCTGGGTTTTTCATTGTGGTTTGTTTTCGAATAGCTGCAGTTTTTTACGTTCATCGTGGCCATGCTAAAATGCTACGTTCGTAGCGTATAATTGAAATTAAAGAGGTCTTAAGTCTTTAAAAGTTTAGAAACTACACACTGATTTAAATAAAATACTTCATTTCAAAAGAGCTCAGTGCTTATTTAAGCACTGATATATATGTATGTATAGGTAGGTATAGTAAATTTATTAAATGTGGCGGATATAATGTTATTGGTTGTTATTATATTGTATTTTATGACTATTTTTTATTGTTAGACCGACCTTAAAATCGGTACAATAACCAATTTCCATGAAAAAAAATCATTGAAGAAGTGATACATCCAAGTCTAATAAGAAATAATAAGTACTGACTTATAGGGTGTAGAGTTTTGAAGTAATAGGCGTGTGGAGTTAGAAATCATAAAACAATATTCCAGCAAAAGCTATCAAATGCTGGGAACGTTTATTTCTGAGCATTTTAAATTACTACAATGGGTTGTCGTTAAAACAAAAAGTATATGTGTAACTGAACACTTTTATGTTAAAGACCACAATTAGCTCAATAATTATAAAACGAAACAAAATACTGAAAGTTAAGTTTATTAGATTCCCCGCCACTGTGGGTAATGATTTACCATTGTGTGGGGTCATTAATACACGATGTACGAGTATTAGGTAATTTATGTGGCGGTCTCCACGCGCGGCGGAGACGCGCGGCCGGAGCGCTATCGCGCCATCTCCACGCGTAAATCAATAAAGGGTTCGGTTGACTTCGGTTCGGGGTTTTTCTACTCATCTGCCGCAGTGGCCGCGCTCAGATCTCGCTCCTAAACCGTGACCCGCATCTCTTGATACTTACTAACATATACTTATCTACTAACATTTGGGAAAACGTGAGTATTGTACTTTTTTAATGTTTATTACAAACAAGACAAAGTCTCTTTTGAGTTATAAGATTTTAAGTTTTGGGGTCTACTAAGAGACTTTTCTTCATGATTTTTATCATTAGTCAGTGACCAAGTTTCAAATTTAATTTCATCGATCCATCCATTTCAATGCCAAATTGTATTATTGGTCGCCAATTATATCTACTAATGTTCTCTATTTAATTTTGTATATAACAAAATTGCTCTACTAGACTTGTTGATAGTTTGTTGATCTTTTAGGTCACTGTTTTTTAAAGAAAGAAAGAAAGAACGTTTTTTTCGTGACATACATGAACAATCACAGCTAGTAACAAAAAACCATGTAGTTACGAAATGTAGTTAGTAGTACACTAAAAAAATATTTAATATTACGCATTATTATCGTGAAATTTGCTATATATTTTGCTATTTTCGTGTGATCAAAACAATAGTGTCAAGGATCAAGACATATCGGTGGGCGAGGAGAGCCGGCCGTCGGCGGCGGATCAGTAGTGGCGCGATATCATCACAATCAGCATGATTCGGCCACGACCGGCAGGAGACAGGGCCGATGCCGCGATGTCTCGACCTAGCCCCACCTCCCCCGCACTCTTGCACTACTGATTACAATACTAATCACAAAATCACCCTTCACGGTGAATTACTTAACACGTTTCTAGGCATCTACTTACTAACTAGGTGTCCCGTATTTGATTGAAAACACCTACACGGCCCTACAACCAATCACCCTTTGTGGATAAGCCTACGTCTTGCAGTGAACTATTGGAAAGGCTGGCATAGTACAGAACACTGATCTACAGATATGTATAGAGATACTCGTAGACTCTGTGTCGTAGACCTTCTAGTTGCCTGGCGCCCGAGGCATTTGTTTGAATAATATTGCAAAAATCACAAAACGAAAATGCATGTTTAAATATATTCTCTATGGACATCTGAGTCCGTGTTCCTTATTACGTAGGTACAAGTGTTCTTTGCACGCCTGAATCAAAGTCGGAACTGATTAATACATGTGTGTATGGCATCTACACGATACATAAATACCTGATACGTGTAAGTGAAGTGCTTCTATTTACTTATATTAAAACAATAAAATTCTGCAAGAACGAATTTGAGTAAATGAAACTTTTTTTGATAGCTTTTGAAAGGTTTAAAAAGATTTTTGTAGGTTCAGAAGTCACCATATTTTTGAGTCATTGTCATTAATTAGCTATAGATGTGTGTCTGGGAGATGGTATCGGCAGCCATCGGCGGTCGGCGGTCGGCGGACGGGAGCCGATTAATCAATTATTAAACGTCATTATTTACAGGCTCCCGGGGCGCCACCCTCTCCCCCCGCCCTCACTGCCTTCATCGCCTTGCATACACTACCTGCACCATGACATCGATTATTATAGATCTATTTGTTTGTATAACGAACTGTTAGCTCTTTGCAAATGCTCACACGATCAAAGAAAAGAATCATTAGACTAATTATTTATTTTATTCTATTTCTATTTTATTTTAGTGCTTTTGCTTATAAAAGACATCAACGCGTAAGTGTGACAAAATATGCTTTTTTGCAACTGCACATGTGAGACCATCCTCTGCATATTATAGTGCTTAAGATTGTATATTTATGAAAGAAAAGTTCGCTTCTTAAACTTTTTTAGGTTATCCTTTATATATAAGGTAGGTATATTCCAGACAGTCTACTAAAGAGTTTCGAACAGTTGTGTGATTGTAAAGCTTTGTGATTTGCATCTATATCTACCATCGGCTTTTTGTGGTTATTATGTTGATACTAGATACTTAAATTTTTCATAAAACATTGACAGTACCTACATATAAGTCACATACTAGTGTGAAGCCTTTTCTTATTCTAGCTAGGGTTTCTAGTTACTTTTGACTACAACCTGTATGATCTTAAGCTTAAATAAAAGGCAAGTACTTACCAAAAAGAGCAAACCCAAGGAGCAGAGCTAGTGTAGCGGCGAGGTGACCGTAGAGACGTCCCCACGGCCGCGGAGACGTCCCGGCCGTCCGATGGACGTCCCGATAACGACAATAATTTACTTCCGATACCAGGAATGCACCCGATGCAATGTGGAAGTCGGGACCCTATTAAACATTTTTTGTAATAACAAGATATATAAATTAAATTAATGTTATTTTGATATCGGTAATACAAAAAAGTTTAAACTACCGAACTTTGAGGAATTAAAGGAATTCTCCCTCGAGGCAATGTCAATGACGCGGGATGAACATTCTCACTATTTTATTATACTTTACTTTCACATTCTGTTTGTTTCTGGTCATAATTATAAAATAATGTTACCTATTATTAGATGCATTACTCATTGTAATGTTGAGTAGATTATTTATAAATATCTGCAAAATAAATGAGCCATAGCTTGGTTTCGACTATCAAAAGAAGAAGCTACAGAAGCTTTTACGGGATTGAATAATTGATTTTTGAGAGAAGGTATAATGTAAGTGTGTCTCTCTATACAGTGAACAGTTGTTCAGTAAAACAGTGAAGATAAAGTTATCATAAAGATTTGCAGAATGAATTATTTTTACTGCCAGACAGTCTACTAAGGAGTTTTGAACAGTTGTGTAATTGCGTGAGCTTACTGTTAATCTTTGTGATTTGCATTTATATCTATCTACCATCGGCTTTTTGTGGTTATCATGTTGATGATGTAGTCACCCGCGTGCCGCGAGTGGAGTGCCCTGCCCGCTGCCCGAGAGCTGCGCCGCCCATTTCATTCCATAGTTTACGAGTGCGCCGGAATCGCCGGAATGCGTTCGTTAAATCGATCCAGTTGCGCAAGCGCTTGAATAACTATCAAATGGCTCTAGATGTTAACGACGGCGACACTTCTCGGAAACGCAATAAAAGGAACGTTACGACGTTTTTGGGTGGAATTAGAGAGCTATCTATTCAGATATGCGAGAAATGGGGCCTCAGAACAGCTGCCCGCCCCCCGGGGAACGCTCGCGCGCACGTGTGAATTATGCATTGTGAATGATATACATTACGGTATTTTAATAGGTATACTTCTATTAATTGTAATTGAAACAAAAAATAAAGCTAATTCAGAGACTTCCCGCCACAAAAATGCTATTCATTGCCTCTTCCTTCGTAATGAACGCGAATGAAGTGGTTTACCTGTTGTCATAGCAGCAATAATCCTTCCCCTCGGCCGCGCCCCGGGGCCCCGCGGCGCGCCCCGGGGGCCCTGGGACCGCCGATGGCAGATATTCACCTCTTAATGGATGATGACGTCTTCCGCGCCCGATAGCGGGTCAGCTCACCTTATTCATATTCATGAGGTAAATTGGCTTGTAGATTGTCGTGCGATAAGTTTGGTTTATTGGTTCTATTTTTTAAATAACCAATAACATTGATATTTTTAAGAAATGACAAAAAATGTTAGAAACAAACGTAGGTAACTAAATTATCATTAAAACCTAAACAAATATGCGCAAAGAGTCAATAGTAAGGAAAAGCGAGTATGTCGGGCGGTCGCGGCGTCCCGGGGTCTGTGTCCGAGGACGGGGTATTTTTTGCAGAGACTTTGATGCGGCGTCGTCTTTGTGCGCGCCGCTCGCTCCTCACTTAATTAATACGAGTGCGAGTGAACCCGACTCGTGGGCAAACAAATTTGCTGCCCTCCCGCGCCCTCCCGCACCCCGCCGCGACCGCTGTCCGACATTTAATTAAATTTATCGAGCTTATCTCTCGACATCTCGCACAAACCGATGGGAATCGAATGCGAAAACTCACCCGCGGATTTCTCGAATTCTGTGCATCTGTGAGAACTCGGCGCGATTCACGGAGATTAAATAGCGCGGGAAACGAACCGCCGAGAGAAATGAGGCGAACGCGAGGGGACTGTTCGCTCCTCGCAGGTGAGCAGTCTCCGGAGACCAATAAAACCGAGAGTTCAAAGCTGATTCAATTTGGCGGCGGCGCGTCTCTGCGGCTCGATAAATATCAACACACAATCGCCGCGACCTCTCAATAACTCCTACAACAGATAAACTTAATTGCTTGCGCTGTGTAAGCTTCGCCGAGCAGAGGAATAAGGTTTTCCTTTTAAGAACTCGATACTTATCTACTTACCTTATCTCCCATCCAACGGTGTACGGTAAATACTTTCTTATCGGTTGCTGAATCAAAGTGTACAATTTTGATAATGTATTGTTTTGACGTCTGTTTAGTTTTTAGGGTTCCGTTTTAGATATTTAAAGAAAACGAATCATTTATAACATCACTCGACTATTATTTGTTTGTTTGTCACATTCTTAGCTAATTTGATCTGAGTCTACCACGAGTATAGGTATTGTTTGAATTGCGTTCCGTATCCGTACCGGTCTGTAAATCTACATCTGCATGAGTTTACGCTTTGGAAAAAAATATACAACATAATTATGAAATGTAGTAGATTATAAATTATCCACCACGTTGGCCTAGTTGTGTGTTGGTGCATATAATAATAACGTTATCGACGAGCGTTTTCGAACTTGGAGATTTCTTAAAGACGTTTTGGAATAAAAATATATTTTAATGTATAACCACGCATAACTTTTTACATAGAAGTCTGATTTCGATAATTATATTTTTGTTAGGAAGAACATACATCGAAATTGGTCTCATTCCAATTGTGTTGAAACCGGCTTAACCGTTTTTGATAAATCAACAATTATGTGAAAAATGCCACATGAATCCGTGCCATGTATTTGCAAGTTCTATACACGGTTGAAGTCGGTCATGCCATTTTTTGCAAATAATAATTATAACTATGATAAAACCGGGCTCCTCAGAAGTAATAAATGAGAAATCTTTTAATATTACGTTCACGCAATTTGCAGTTTCAATTTAAAAAAAAAATTAAATACTTAAGTTCTTTTTAGACTACTCATTAAAATCAAATTGTACTGAACCTTTTCCATTATGTCTGTCTTGTACTCCGGTACACTTGTCCGGTTTCTGAAATGTCAGCAAAACGAGTACAACGTGATGCGGGCAGGTCGTGGCGTGACGCGGCGGGTTCGAGCGCCGGCCGCCGTCGTGTCGGTGTCACGGCTCCATCATTACTCAGCGCGTGACAAATGGAGGCTTGTCTCGGAGCCCGAGATCGATGTCGCTCCGATACCATCTCGTGCCCAGGAGGTTCCCAGGCCGCGGGGCGCCGCCAGCCGCCAGCCCCGACATTCGTCTTACACTGTCACCACGTCCACCGGCGACGCGCCACAAAAACACGCTTTTTGTGGCCAAATCATACGATCGAATTAAGAGGAATCGATAAAAACTAATGACCCGCCCGAACATGTCTGCGACTGCCGATCGTACATTGTTTTGGTCAGATAAATTAAAGATTTAGAGGTATGTCGGTTTATCGATGTTATTTCGGTTCACTTCTGATATTTTTAAGTTGTTTCTAATCACGTTGAGTCACGCATGTTTGTATTCAGGAAAATCGAGATACCTAAATCAAATGCAGGTAACTATTTAAAAATATGTTCTTAATTTAATCTAGTTCACCTCAAACTACTTAAATATTTAATGTTCCATTAATACTATTTTTTTTCATTTACAAAATTGTAGAATAGTACTATTTGACAACTTATTTGTATATCGAATCTTTCTTTTTTTCTTAAGTAGACAGCTGAGAGAATAAAAATTTATTGATTACATGTTGTTTTTAAACTTTCACGATTTGAACACATTATTATTATGTACTACGGGACTAATCGCGCACTAAAATTACGAAATAAAAATACCTCATCATCCCGACGTTTCGACCGAGTTGCATCGGTCGTGGTCACGGGTAGACTGGAATGTGAAACAGCTGGTACCGCCAATTCATCTTGAACTCGAAAAATTGTCACTCCGACGAACACTGAAGGTTTCTAATAATGTCCTGCTTCCTACACTACGCAATTTACATTTGTTGATAACAGGATTCCACGACGCCGTTAACTTAAATCCATCCTCCCGGTTGAAATTGTTATATGTTTTGATTTCCACCGTTTCACGAACTATTCTTGTAAAATAGTGTCGATCCGTGGAGAGGACTTTTGGGTCGTGGAGCTCGATCCAATGACCGTACAGTACCTCCGTCAAGCAAATGCCCAGCTATAGCAGACTTAAATACCTGGCGGATTTTGACTGCCGCGATATGTTCTTTGATCCGTTCAGCAATAGTAAACTTCGTTTGACCTATGTAGGAACTACCGCAGCTGCAATCCACCTTATATACACCAGGAGTCTGAAACGGTATTTATTTATTTGGTAATTTTAGTGCGCGATTAGTCCCGTACATAATAATTATAATAATATATTACATGTTTTGTACATACTTTACTTCTGTACTTACTTATGTAGGTATATACTTACATAACTTTGCATAAAAACTGCTATTCTAATTCTTACCTATCTTTGTCTATAATGTCTCTTCACTTTCTCAGCACAGCGGGGCAATTCTGACAACCGATTTAGTTACTAAGGTGACACGTTCTTGAACTTGTCTCGTTTTTCTGACAGTTTTGAGCAATCGGAACTGTCAGAAAAACGAGAGAGGTTCAAGAACGTATCACTTTCGTAAAGAGATCGGCTAACAGAATTGCCCCGCTGTTATCGGTCCCGTGGAAGTCTAATTATTGCTGTCCGCCACCTTTCTTGACAATTACATCATCCGACCCATCAGGTTAGCTTCTGTGTCGTCGGCTACCACTCGATGACCACCTGGGCTCACCTGCTAACATCCTTTCTAGCCAAATATTCGGCCCATTTTCACTTTAAAGTAGAAGTGATAATATTTTATATAGGTACTCAGATGTAAATTGAATAATCGGCCAAGTGCGAGTCGGACTCGTGCACGAAGGGTTCCGTACCATATGGAAGACCCTCTTAATATATTTCATTTTAATTTACTTTGTTTATTTAAGAAGGGAATATACAACATAATATACTATGAATATTTTAAGCATCTTCCTGTTGCCGTTATTAATATCGAGCAAAATAATTACGTTTTTCGTATGAGAGACCCTTAAATATTAAATTATATTAAGTAATTAAATTATTTATTTTCGAAGTGAATATTTAACTATAAATTCTGTGAATAGTACAGTACCTACTGTACTACACTACTATTTTATGACAAATGTACTTTACTGTACAGTACAGTACATTTGTTGTTATAGCGGCAACAGATAAACGTCATCTGTGAAAATTTCAACGTTCTTGATATCATGCACGGTTCATGAGATACAGCCTGGTGACAGACAGACGGACGGACAGCGGGGTCTTAGTAATAGGGTCCAGTTTTTGCCCTTTGGGTACGGAACACTAAAAATCAACAAATAGAGCGATAATCTCCCGCTAGCGCGCCGCTATGCCGCGGGCGGGCGGCAGTGTTTGCTGACGTCACGGCTGGGGCGGGCGGAAGCGGTTGTGACGTCACGGCGGGCGGGCGGTCTGTTTGCACGTCTATTACACTCGATTATCTGCCCTCCGCACCATTATCCCTCCCTGCTCTCGAACCCTTGCCAAATTATCCCATTTCACCAACATTGAAATGAGTTTTCCTCGTAAGGAAACTCATTCAACCCTTACTTAAACTTGGATATTCAGTCACTGTGATACATTAACTTATGTAGCTTAAACATGTTTAATTTAGGTACCTAACTGTGCAAATATAAAAAATCTAGTCTGAAACATGGAAATCCGAAGAAAAAATATTACTATATTATATTAAAACTCTGCAAGAACTGTTTCCAGACGTCATAGTCAAAATTCCTCAACTTTTTCGGATATCTGCATCATCACACGTACTACAATTATTGTCAAACAATAAATATTTCTCCTCCATCTTCTACCTTATTTTTTTACAACGACCCCGGGGTTAGGAATGTATTTTTGTAGTTAGATTTTATACATAGCTTAGATTCCTTTTAAATCCCCAAACTATCTATTCAGGAAACCAAATAATAAAATACCTATTTGAAATGTAACTTTTGTATTCATCATCTTCAGATTGTCAATGTTTCAATATAAACAATCAATATATCTGCAATAAACGATTACTTTGAAGCACAAATTACAAATTCAAGCCGTTTATAGTAATTACATGAGGATAATAAAACAGGAATGCAATGAAGAGATCCATAGAAGGACCAAAGCTAGTGACAGCCCATCGGAGTGGCAAGTTGAAATGGCAGTGGGCAGGGCATATAGCTCGGAGGACTGATGATCGGTGAGGTCGGAAAGTTTTCTAGTGGAGACCACGTAATGGCAAGCGCAGCGTAGGACTTCCACCTACTTGGTAGACAGATGATCTCATCAAGACTGCGGGATCACGCTGCGCTGGATGCTAGCCGCTTCCAACCGGTCTTATTGGATATCTTTAGGGGAGGCCTATGTCCAGCAGTGGACGTCATGTGGCTGATGGATGGAATAGTAATGACCTATTTAATCATATTACCATAAAGTCACCCATTCAATTTTGTTTCAGGATCAGATGGATAACAATAGTGAGGGGGTCGTCTCCGCCTGGCGCCTGGCTGGGGAGTCTCTCGACTCGAGCAGCTTTTCATTAGGACAATCGCGGCATTCACGCGACGTCGCGTCACCGCCGCGTCACCGCCGCACCGCCCCGCACCGCTCCCCTCTGTCTCGCGACATTTTCCTTATCAACTTGACTACTTTCAATTACGTCTACGAGTACCTACGACAGGAAATTAACTCATCGTGATTATGCAGCAGATTGTCAAGAATACAAATGTAAGTGATTAGGCTGACCCAAGTAGTATAATTGTAACATTTTGACGTGATAATGTCTTATAAATGAACGCCGCTTTTTTAAGTGTCACGTTCCGCCTGAGCCAATCGCGCAAGTGAGAACGCGGAATAAGCGATAGAGAGGCACTATCGGCATAAGCGTTTGACTTCTTTCAGTTGTTGATTCAACAATGTTCTCTTATGTATGACATGATATTATCACGAAAATTATTGTCCGTAAACGGGCTTTACAGACAATCATTTTTTTTTCATATAAAAGCTCTGCTGACATTGGGGCTCTTTGTAAACTTTACAACTACTTACCTAATATAATCTGATTGTACATTGATATGAATCAGTTTTATTCTTAGTCTACGTTAAAAGTGAATAGACCTTCAAGGGCATGTGCATGATCCAACTGCTTACTATTTTAATGAGGTATGTAGTTTTATTGTATTATGTACCAAGTTAATAAAATCAGTTGCTAAATAAAAACGTACGCAAGTACCTACAAATAGTGATGATAACATTTAGTAAAATTTTCTGTCCTTACATTAAATATATAAGTGAATAAATAAATATTGGGGGACATCTTACACATGGTCTCTGACCTCAAACTAAGCAAAGCTTGTGATATGGCTGCCAGCGACTGATATACTACATAAACATATTTTATATACATACTTATATAGATAGTACCTAAATAACACCCAGACACAGAGCAAACACCTATGTTCATCACACAAATGCTTGCCCTGGTTGGGAATTGAACCCACGCCTCTTTAGTCCAGAAGTCAGGTTCACTAACCACTGAGCCACCGAAGTATTTGTTCGAGAAGTGACTTTTAATTTGTAAGATGCAGCTTAGTAGTTGAGATCAATGTCACGCTCGAGAGCAACCCTTGGCACGTGTCAGCAGACCGAATGGGCCACCCTCCGCGCACCAGCTACACAACACAAGTGTTCCAAGCGGAGATAATGCTTCGCGCGCGCAATTTGCCAAATCGTCGGCGGGAGCGGGCCACGCGCGGGCCAATATTAATTCGGGTTTATGACATGCGAAATTACTCTCAATAAATTGTGCATTGAGAGATAGCGTCCGGGCAGGAGGGGAGAGGCGGGGGCACACGTGCGGACCGTTATTAAACTTTTCATTACCCGGACATGTTGGCGACCCCTGCACGCCGCCATGAATTAGGGACGGAAAGGGATTTTCATTAAATAAAGGTCGGCACTTGCTTTAAAACGCGTTCCTTTGTCAACGTCGCTCAGGTGAGGCCGGTCCCGCGTCTACTCTCTTATAGGTATATACAGGGTCGTAAGTAATGGTACAAGAATATATAAGAAAGTACTGTTCTACAAAGTAATTGTGTTCTTTATGTACGTTAGCAAGAGAGTTTCTTACTGACCACACATAGGCAGGTATACAATACAATAGGTACAATATTTTTATTAAAAACACCATTGTTACATGTCACATTAATTATACGATTAGGTATTTTGATTATATTAGCTATCAATTATACAATTCATCAATTGTTACACTACATAAAATAGGATACCTACAACTGGTACCTACAATTCAATACAAATAATAAAATATATGTACCTACAATGACTCATACTCAAACACACTCAAGTTTGAGTATCTACAATGACCTAAGTATATATTATCACCTACTTGTGGTGATTCAGTTCGTCAAAATCGTAATAGATACACAGATCAGTAAGTAAGTAAGGCGTATGCGTTTCAATGAAAGAAAACATCGTAAGGCAATATACATAAATGTTCTTGGAAAAAATTTGATGGCGTTTGTGAATCCACTAACTCGCACTCCAGCTTAGTACCTAGATATGGTCCAATCGCCAAATAGCAAAAGACCCGTATAGTACAATACAATGTCTCGTTTGGACAGCGGAAACCCCAAAGCTGAAAACACCCAAACACCAAACTTAAACTAAACAAATTCACAAAAAAACAATTAATGAACGATCCCCTTCCGATGATGACATTCAAAGCCCTCGCAATAAAACACTCGAGCGCGGAACAAACCTCATAACAGCAGCTGTCTCCATTAATCAAAGCGCAATATTAATAAAAGCTGGTCCGTGTCCCGTCCGCGCCCCGTCCGGGTATCGTGCGTGTGTCGTCCGCACCACAGAGATCCCAGAAGGATAACGTGGGCTATCGAAATAATCGGAAAGAGTTGATTGACCTATTCGCACTAAAAAAACACATCTCAAATTAGTGCCAGCACTGCAGAGTACTGGCAGCAATTTGCAGGGATCTAAAACGTCTTTCAAATAATATTTGACAAATTTGACAGATGTTGACATTTGATGAAAATTCCACACATTTTCGCGGTGAGAAGAGTCCCGCGCATGGATGTAAATCACGTGTTAGGAATTATGATTCTGTTTTATTCTGCGATCTGCTCAGGCCGCGTGCAGCCGCCCAGCCGCGCGGATGATCCGACAGTCGCGACCCTATAATTTGCTATACACAACATTATTTGATTTTTAATTCGACGCGGGGCGCAAGTGGAATGCGCTTATTGACTTGCTCGCCCTTCGACGGGAGCGCGACCAATATTGCGGATGTTCTCCATTTAAGAGGATAGTTTAGTAGGTACTTACATGTCCAAATTGCAATTTTTCACCGTCCTTCGGCACTAAAATTTATTGTGTTTATATTTAAATGTGTTCGGAATTATTTATGATTTTTTATAAATTCAGAGTTATAAATCATCTAAACCGAAAAGACTTTAATTATAGGTAAATTAAAATAATTAGGTACTCATGCAGGCGGCATTAGAATCTGTTGATTGATTCCGATAACATTCATACTTACCTAATTATTTTGCACTCAGGCGTCATTAGAAAAAATAACAAAAGGTATTCAGTACTCTCCTAGTATATTGAATACTTTTTGTTATGTGAGTTACTAAATCAATGATGTAAGTATCTTGAGTGAAAACTGAAGTGTTGCTTATATTATAGGTGCTGTAAGTGTCAAATACTTAGTTGAATTGATGTTTCGTTCGCTCGCGAGCTCCGGCGGCGCGCGGCGGGGACATGCGTGGAACCGACGCAACGACCGGAAGGGTCGGAGGGTCTCGAGCGCGATATATTTGCGCGAGTAATATCGCCTTTTATTAGTTTTTCGCGGCGACAGCCTTCCCGTCCGCATACTTGCTTTGATGACGCTCCCCGCCCGCCCCTCGCGCCCCCGACCCCGTGTCATCCGTCGCTTCTTCCGACCCTTTCTTTTCTTTCTATTACGTTCTTTGTTTTACGAATATAAAATACAAACAAGCGTTGTAGCAATCCGTCGGATGTCGGTCGTCAGATCGATGCGGAATGCAGCGCGGCATCCGAGGCACGCTCTCAATTATCGCGGTTATGCGCCAGACGCGATATCTCATTGAAACGGGGAATATTCGAACCGTGCCCGAGTGACGTCACGTGATGTAGTGATGAGCCTAGCGGGGGGAGGGAGGGGGGACATCGGTTACAATGGCATTGTTGGCGGCGCGCCAGCTCGCCCGGAGCGCCGCAATGCTCTACGACGCATCCATTTACTCGCATTGCAGAAATTCACGGGAAAACTAATTTCTAGCGAGTGAAACGACTGAAGCATTGGGTTCAATGGAAGAGCGGAGTGCGCGTGGGAATCGCCGCCGCTACGCCGATATCGGTCGATTTAGAGTCCGAGGTTCCGAGAAGCCGCGCCCGCTCGTGTAGAGCATCGTTAGTCACTCGGCCGCCGCTTACAACAACACAAAACGACATTCTAGTCTCGAATTCCCGAAAACTAAACTGTCATGCGGCGACGGCGCGGCACCGCGCGGCCTCGCGACTCCTTCGGCGAACGCAGCGAGCTCTAGCGGCGGTCACCGTCCGTCGGCCGACCATAAATCTGTCGGGTCCGAGCCGCAGTTCGTTGGCCCGAGACAAACCTCCGGCTAGTTTATAGCTAGCTTAGCCCGAGGTATTCGTGTAAATCTGTTCCAAAGGTCGTTCGGGGAAAAGCGTTACCGAATAAATTACACATTGTGGTCGGCCGTCGTTCGGCCGCTATAAATACGTGCCATTCGTCATTGTAATGAAGTGTGCGATTCATCAATATGTCAGTGGGAGTGTTTGTCGCTCGCGCGTCACGTGAGTGCTGGCAGCGGCGCGGCAACGTGCTCTCTTTGGTGACGCAAGCCCCGTTCGGCACTAAACGATGTAATTAGAATCGTTCTCTTGCCATTAACATCGTATTGCTCGTATTTGAAACGTCAGAAGAGTTCATACTGATACCAATAGTTATACTAAAATGTATTGATTTTTTAAAGCCACTCCAACTTCTTTTCTATACCTACCTACGCCGCTAAGTACATAGGTAGAGGTGTTTTGTTTTGTTAAGTTTGTGGTGTTCGCATTAAACATCTATAGTTCTATACCTTCCTACTGATTTGTCTGGCTGTGAAGTAGGTACTTATTGAGTGCATTGTGACTATGATTAGAACAAGTTTAGTGTCAGCGCATCAGACATCAATCGCGCGGCGGCTGGTGTCCGGCCGGTCCGGCGCGCCGGCATCCCAGCAGCGCGCGTTTGAAGCCCCGGCTGGCGGCTGCTGCGCCGCCCATTCAGCACTCGCGTAATAATAGCGCTGCCGTGCCGCGGCGCTGTCGCCCGGCCGCCGCGCGGCGTCGCGCCGATTGATTTACGACGCGCGCGTAATTTATGCGCGTTTAATTAAAGTACCAGCAGCCGGAAGAGTCGCCGCGAAACGAGCCGTGGATTACTCTTTTCAAATTGATGATTCACTTTGATGGCGAGCAGATCTGACGCTCGCTCGCCGAGAGAGGAATGCGAGCACAAAAACTGCGATCGCTGCGCATTATGGTGCGGAAGGGCCGAGTGCGCTACTTGCGACGCATTACCATAACGCGGGCGCCGTACTAGGCGCGCCGAGGAGAGCCGCCCGCGCCCGCGCCGGCCCGCGCCTTGTTGGCGATGTTGCCGCATAAACTCCTTATACGAGCCTCATTAGTTAGGGTAATCGCGCGGCTGCTCGCCACCGATATCTTACTTCCATGGTCGCGCCGGACGACGGCCGTCGCTCATAGAAAGTGACTAATTACGATTGCGAACCTTTTACGTACACCACTCTTCTCGCAACCGTCGGACCGGTTCAGATAAGATCGCACAGACGTAGGTACCGGGACGTCGCATCGTCGGGCTTCAATATCGAAGTTTCGATATGAAACTCGGAAAGCGGAAAAGGAATACGAACTCTCAGTTAGCGTCGTTCCGCGGCTCGGGGAAATTGTTCGATAACTGTGAAAAATTGAGGCGCTCGCTAACGGCGCAAATTGAGTGAAGTACCTCGGGCCGCTCCGGCTCGCCGTAATACAGCCGCCCGCGCCTCTCCCTTGGGGGTGAAGGGGGGGGGAGGGGGTACGAAATGCCACGTCGATCACTGAAACGATACCTGACATTATACATCCATATCGTGCCTTCCCGCATTCCTGGGCACAGCGTACGCGGGCCCCGCCGGGTGCCGGGTGCCGACGGCTGCGCATAAAAGATCTCACGTATTCTGATGGGAAAAAATTAGTCTGTGGCTTCCGAGTATGAGTTACGGCGCGTATTCCCTGCACGCGAGCGGGGGGCGCGCGGGCGGCCGGGGGAGGGGTGGGCGGCGTCTTTGAGCGGCCGCCGTGAAATTGATCCGTTCATACTTCATAATCATTGGCGAGAGTCTCACGCGAGCTCCAATGTCGCTGTTGTGAGCCTCTCACGCGCGCCGCCGCCGCTCCTCCAATCCCCGCCTGAGCACTTTGGATTAACGTGCTTTTTTACACATTGCTAAACAAGATTATGAAGCACACCTACCGCCGAGTGTAATGAAGAGAGCTTCGAGGTCTGTCTGCTCTACTTGTGACGGTGGTTTTTATAGAAATTCAAATTAGCTGTTTATTAAGTATCTCAGTCTGTAATTTTTTTTTTTAAATCGACATCATCATCACTACATGTTGTAAAGCAAAGTCTCTATTTCTGTGTGTTTGTCTGTCCGTCTGTGTATCCGCCTGATTGCGAACGTGACACAGAACGCTACTTGAAAGATACAACAGAATATTGACATCGATCAAAGTAACCCAAAAGTAACATAAGTCTATTAAAACATTTGTAAATTAAATCTAAGCGGCTATTAATTACGAGTCAGTGCTCGAGCCGTTACAGTTGTGGCCGCAATAAATCAATGCGCTAACTTTAAGTTATAGCTCTCGCCTGAGCACAATGTAGGTATATATTGTACCTACTGGCATACCGAGTCACGGTTATTCATCAGCAGTGATTTGTGGCGGCCAGCGCGACTCATTACTTATACTTATTGTGCCTGATAAATATTTTGGTTGGGGTCAGTATTCCGGTCGCAAATAGCAGCACACGGGCCATAGCTTGCTTGAATGTTTGCAATAACTGTGTCTCTACGCAGTCAGGACGCCGGCAAAAGGCCGTGCAGACTAAATATAGATTTTATTTTGGTATTACTACCTACCTAACTTAATACATATGTAGAAGAAGTCTAAATACAACAAATAATTATGTAGGTAAAGAAGTTAGTAATGCCGTAATAGTTACAAATACAAATATTTTATTGAAAACACCATAGTTAGGTACATGTCAAAAATCAAAAAAATTATTAAATGTCAATCATATTGTAATCATTTTAGAAAGTAAAAACTTCAGCTCGTTCTAAGATAAACAACTAATCATACTTAAAGCTTTTGATATGACTAGATATCTACCCACTTATCTTGGATTTATCGATTTTATTAAACTTTATTGCTATACAATAGGCATTATATTTTTTTATATTTTTTATTATATCAGCAGCCATATTCTCGTTTCCGAACTCACTTCCGAATCGAGATCTACATTTTCCGTCGGATACGGATTCGCTTCCGAAGGAGCCGTGAAACTGCATTCTAGAATCCGTTCGGAATGAACTTCGGCATTCTTCGGGTTTTTCCGATTGAAATACCATAGTCAAGGTAGACATTAATCGAGGAAACATTTACAGAGAATGATTCGTATTGGTAGAAAAAAGAGACTATGGTAGAAATTTAAATGTTTGGAATTGTAGTCAATTACGACCATCAATTATCAAAGTACATGATCTTTTACACAAAGCAGACGTCTATGAATATATAAACTTATGAATATTTCACATAAGCGACGTTTAAGATTACTTGCGTCGACTGCATTTTGCAGGAACATACTTCGTAAACAAAAACATGGTGGTTTATAACTGTCATTGTCACTCTTGACTTTCCAGTTTTCAGTTGCAGTCTTCTTCTTCTTTTATGTTTTGGCGTCGCATAATTGTACATTTGCAAGTGTCAAGTATTTAGTTTTAATATTTTTTGATATTTCATCAAAATAGTCACTGTCGTAGTCACGTCATAGTCCAATAAAGTCGCGGTTAATTCCAAACATAGTTCAAGTCATACCTCAGTAAAGCAGTGGAGACTTTACTAGAGGCGTCTATGGAGTATTGGTAACAACACGGAACAACATGATACGTCACATTATATCACTTGCCTACACTCATGCACGTAAATCAGCTCATAATCAACGAAATACCACAATTTTTCACTAATTATCGCTGATAAAAACACAAGTTTAACAAAATAATACAATGAGGCGACATGATTTTTCCGCGTTCCCGCCAAAACTCCACAGTTGCAGTCTTAGAATACCTATAGAAGGTTTCAGTTGACTTTTGTTTACGTTTCTATACCTTTCTTTTGTTTACCTACTTGCGTGCGTTAAAGATATTGACGAAATTGTGAAAACTTATATTGAAATTGTGTAACAACCTCGCAAAAGCCAAAAAACAATAATTGAATTGAGTTAAAATAATAAAAATGAACACAGTATAATTAGTTAAAGTAGTTTTACCTGTTTAATTTATTTGGATTCATATTATTTTATTATCGTGACTGTAGCATCTAATAATATCATAGTTCCCTATGATTCCTAGAGGACAAGGGTGTCATTAGAACAGCGGGAGAGAATGCTGGAATAGGTACATGATGGGGCACGACGACTTGGCCCGTGGTCGAGTCGCCGGTGCCGACGCTTCAAGAAGGAAAGCATTATTGATAAAAAACCTGGAAAAAACCGCTGAAAAGGCCTCAAAAAGTACTTTTTATGTTGCACTCACAGTTATCGGAATGCTTTTCGAGAGCAATTAGCTGTCGGGAACTTTTCCGACAAAAATCAGCTGATGCAGTCTGAGTTCTCGAATTGAAATGTCAAACGATCTCGAATTCGGAAACGAGAATCGCTGAAATGAAATTCGTGTCGGGAACGTTCCCGTATTCGATTCCACTGCCTTGAGAATAACCCTGCAGGTTGGAATAGCAATGTGACTTCATAAGTACGTCGTTATTGTAAATATTTTCGATATTATATGTCAATAAAAATGCTTCTGATTGATTTATTTGGTTAAATATAACTATATTTAGTAACCTGGGTACGTACTACTTATCTTAAACAAGACCTGTTTTTGACCGACTTCCAAAAAGGAGGAGGTTCCATGTTCATATTGTAAGATTACAGACATAATTAATATAAAATACTGTTAAAGTTCTAGTTAAGTTCTACTTATTTGTAATCTGTGGTGACGAGCATCTGTCTGATCTGGGTATATTTTAGAAAGGCTACTACTGGTAACACAGACAGATACTCGCCACTGACACTGACAAGGAATCTGGCGGATTATTATGTTATTATTATTCGATGTGTGTAATAATGGAAAAATGGAAAGTAAAGTGCAAAATATGTTTTAAATCCTTGTTTTAATTCTGAGTTTAGAGGATAAGACAACATCTCAGAAGTGGGATAAAGAAAACACACCCACGTTTGTACCGAAATACGATATACTTACTTACCTAATAAGGATTTTTTTTTACCACTTTGACAAAACAACTTTAATGAGCGAAGGAGTCGTTTCCGAAGATATTTGAAGGCAAAAGAGATGAAGCTACTTTTAAAAGCATCCATGGATTCCTACGTTGAGGTACCGTTCGTCTTACGTATGTACCGTCGTGAATATGAAATTAGCAATCGTAGATCGAATGAAACTGAACGTCCCAAACGTAAGAGATAGTGAGAGAGACACGCAGTGAGTTGACTCGCAGAGTGTGGCAAGTGAGGGTGCTGAGAGAAGCCGTTCACCCTCGCGGGTGCCCTGGGTACTCGCACCCTCCCAACAATACCCCGCAGGTTGCTACCCGAGTCATCCAACCATGGAAGAGAGCAGAAACTCGAGTCCGTATCCTCACTCCGGCAAAAACGAGGGGATAAGATCAACTTCAGAAAAGAGAATAAGAATGAGTCATAGCCGGCACCGGTGCAAGTCGACGCAATGAATTGGAATGGGTCTGGTGATGGCCCATAGAGTAACGGTGCTGGTGATCTGAACACTAGTGCTTCGGCGGTCTGGCGGGCGCTGTGCCGCGGCTGCCTTGCGGACGCTGTGCTATCGCGACTAGCGCTGCAGACCGTGTGTTTGCCGCCCCGTGGGCACGGCATGTGCCCTCGAGGCTGCGGCGGGCGCCTTGCAAGCCATCTCGGCTGGCTGTGGGTGCAGATGGATGGAGCGGCCACAACCGCGGCTACAGTGGCCACTGCGGTCGTCATTGTCAGCGGTGTTGACAAATGGATATGTGAGTGGTTTGATTTTCTTAGATCAGCAACAAAATGCAGTTCAACAACAAAATCAGTTATTCAATACAGAAAGGATAGCTGACAGGTATTCGATTCACCAAACATTAGAATAGTGAATTATAAATTATTGAAATTTGCATGACCTGTAAATTGAAAAACATGAATAATGTCAGAGATTGTAAGCTGATAATAATTTTGGTAGCAATAGTTACATAGATGCTCTGTCTGTCTCGCACAAAACATAGCATTCTAAGGCAGACAGACACAATATGACATTATAATTTCGGGTAGTTTGCTGTGGTCTAGAAAGATTACAATGCCTGTAACTTTTGGATGTTATTTTTTTCTAAATATATTTTATTTGCTGTCATTGATTGATTCCAGGTTTAATGTTTCATGTGAGTATAAAAAAAAAGAGAAACACAATATTCACTTGTCAATATATCCATGCGATGATGATAATGTGTTACATTTTTCCGTTACTAATAGTGCAATAGTAAGTTTTAGTCGCTTGTGCCTGCCTGCAACCCGTGGGTAGATGATGCCAGAGAATTATATCACGCAATCAGTACCATCATAATACATCACAACAAGTAAATGCAACAAGATGCCACTTGTGTCATATTATTAATACTAACTGTTTTAGATCTGATGCTTGATTGATTTTTTTTATTTTCAGCATAATCATGTAGGTCTACTGGATGTAGTCAACGACATTAATAAAACATTTTATTAATGTTGTTGGATATAGTGATATTTGCCAAATTGCCACAGAGGATCAAATGCCTACCGTGTGTTCATTGACTATGATTATGGACATTCTGAACCCGTTGCTTACAATTATTTTACTTAGGTAACAGAAACTGAGGTTTGTGAGATATTTATGATTACCTTTTAAATAATTCCGATTATCTGTAGGTCTTAAAAACACATACATTTCTTATTCGTACATCAATCGTTTGAGTGAATTACCTACTTATTGCAAAATATTTTAATCTCAAGTAGATTGACTGATTTAAATAATGGTTACTAGTTATGGCAGCATAATTATATTATTAGTTAGAGCCTAACTTATGAAAACATTTGTGATTTCAGTAGGTACTCGATTCATTATTGCCACATGATATGTAATATTTGCATACAGTTTTTGAATACCATATTATCTATGGTGGTACATAATAAGACTATATTTATTGCAGTTTTTTTTATGCATACTAGAAGGCCAGTAGCAATCCAGGGTTTGAGACATTTTTCTTTCCTATAGGAACTGGTTATGAAGATAATTGTATAGGCCGGGTGGCTGGCCCTGGTATCTAGAGTTTTTAAGCTGTCTGAAGGCTAGACGGTTGAAACGATCGGGCCTACAATTTAGAGTGCCACGGTGGCGCTTGGCTGGAGGTGCCATCTGCGGTCACCCATCCTAGGGCTGACCGTACGGAATGTTGCTTAATATAAAGATAGAAACATTGTTGATATAATTAATATTTTTTACAGATACAGAGATTATGACGGAGATCCCGAAGCGCGGGTTATGAGCAATCAGTGCACAAGCATAGATGGTTGTAGGTCATAACAGGATAGACTGTTATGAGCAATCAGTGCACAAGCATAGATGGTTGTAGATCGTAACAGACTGTTATGAGCAATCAGTGCACAAGCATAGATGGTTGTAGATCGTAACAGACTGCAAGATAGATAAATAATATTTATTACAGATTTTGTGATATCATTTTCTATCTTCTTGTTTTCCAAAAGTATCCCTGTTTGATTATTTATTTTATTAGTACTCATTTACTGTCGTCGGCTTAAATAATATTGTCTTTTTTGTGTATTTAAACTACGTATGATGAGAATTCATTAACCCATTGACATCTGTCTCCGTTGTTCACATATTTTCAAATTGATTAATGAATAAACGGAAAAAAACTGCCGTTCGAGACACAGTTAAAACTGATTCGGACTGTAGAGTAAATCCTAATCTTTCACAAAGCAAAATTAAAAACATTGCCTACCTTGTTTCATTTTAAGTAATGTTTGTAATACGAATTACGATAATAATTCTATCATTACTTCGATGTCGATGTGTTCTTAAAATGTACCTACTAAAACTTGTTTGATTAATACATAAATAGATTGATAGATGCGTGAGTTATGAGCAATCAGTGCACTAGCATAGATGGTTGTAATCTTAACATACTGTGTAAAATAGATAAGGTTTATTTTATTCCCTTTATTTATTATGATTTATTGTATTGCGATAGATGCGTAAGGTACGAGCAATCAGTGCACCGGCATAGATGGTTGCAGATCGTAACTGACTATGCATGATAGTGAATAAGTAATTACCTACTGTACTTACTGTATTAATATTATGGTAATAATACGTAAAAAAAGACAAATGTTGAGCCACCTTATACGACAAGACATTTAATGAAAACCGTTAAAGTAATACAACAATAAAGAACCAAGATTCCTATACAAAAGATAAGGTGGATGTCATGTCGTAAGGGGAAATGAAACAGCATAGAACCAATAAACGTAAGCACAGTATTATATATTTACTGTGACGTAAGAGAACTTGTCTCCAATGTTTTTAGTAAATCATTGAATGCCAATGAAAAATAATTTTATCGATTTGTACTAAATGCAATTATTATAACAGTTGTAATTCGGTCACATTAATTGTATGAATGATGAATAGCTTTCGAACGCATTAATATTAAGTAGTTGAAAAATTGTTTAAAGTTAAATTCTAGATTTATTAGTTTATCTTATGTCTAAGATAGCAGTTTATATTGCAATGTTTTCAAAATACGGGTAGTACATTAAACTTCAATTGAATAATTGCTAAAACTTAGAAACAGAAATGTTAAAAATTGCGAAATTAATTTATGCATTTCAACCGAAGGAAGACTGATGGTCGTAACTCAATCAATTTTGTTGGTATATTTACTGTGTGGTAATTGATTTTCAATAATTTCGTAAGCATACATATGTTTGAATGTCATAAGTTTAGCACTACTTCATGTTCAGTCATTCAGTTTACCTCCAGTATATCTTTTTATTTTTATTTTCTTTTTCTTTTCTATTCCTTCCAAATAATGTTGCTAAATGTGAGGACACACAATTGTTATTAACGGATGGCCGAGATGTAAGATTACAGACATAATTAATATAAAATACTGTTAAAGTTCTAGTTAAGTTCTACTTATTTGTAATCTGTGGTGACGAGCATCTGTCTGATCTGGGTATATTTTAGAAAGGCTACTACTGGTAACACAGACAGATACTCGCCACTGACACTGACAAGGAATCTGGCGGATTATTATGTTATTATTATTCGATGTGTGTAATAATGGAAAAATGGAAAGTAAAGTGCAAAATATGTTTTAAATCCTTGTTTTAATTCTGAGTTTAGAGGATAAGACAACTGAACAAGTCCTAAGGGCGGGTGTGTGTGAGGGAGAAAGAAAAGATTGATTTTCTCTTTCCCCAGTGTTGGTTGATTTATTAAAAATAGCAAAATGTCATACTCAGTTCGGCAAACATAACGCCACCGCGATGTAGAATATTAATGGGCGATACTAACGCCATCTAGTTTCACAATTTTGTACTAACAAATTCTACATACATCGCCCACCAAGGGCAAAGTGGAATCTTTGGCCTTAAATCATTTACAAAGTTCAATCAAGATGCAACAATTAGTTTAGTTAAGTTCCTGAAAGTGTTACAATAATTTTATGTTGATTCCACAAAAAGTTACAGGTGACTATTAAGCTAGATTTTACTAATAAGATGATAACAATAACAAAGTTTATATATTAATGACAAGTTTTCATTAAAAATGTATACAATTTTAAATTAATGAGCGTTTTGACGCGTTAAAGCTCTGACACAAGTGTTTAATCTTGCGTCACTGGTAAAATACATAGTTTGGTTACAGGTTTTTTAAGCGTACCGTTTTTGGTTTTCAATGTGACCACTCGAGTGAAATTATCTGCGCCAGGATGTGTAGCAATTATTCGACCATAGAGCCAACAATATGGAGGTAAATTGTCCTCCTTCACTACTACTACATCCCTTAGGTTGGGCTGTACAGTTTGACTAGACCACATGTACCTACGTAAGAATTTCGTTAAATAATCCTGCGACCATTGTCGCCAAAAGGTTTGAAGCGTTGAGCGAGTTGCAATCCCTCAAGGTGCTTACGTTCAGTTCCTCAACGTTGTAGTCCAGTGCTGTTACTAGTGGCTCTCCTATTATGAAATGTCCTGGTGTCAATATTGTGTAATTACCCGATTGTCATTATTGGTTGACATTGGCTGAGAGTTGAAACATGCCTCAACTTGAGCCAGAACAGTAGCCATTTCTTAATAAGTTAATGTGGTGTTTGCCACGATGCGTTTGAGATGGTACTTTACTGACTTAACACCGGCTTCCCACAAACTTCCAAATTGCGGAGAGTGCGGTGGTACAAAATTCCATTCACAACCGGCTATGGCTGATATTGTAGTCCTTTTTGTTGCAGGTTCTTGTACTTTAACCAAGTTAATTTGATAGCAGAATGAGTCATCGTTGCGGTTCCAGGTAAGTCTAAATATCTTTATGGCTTCATCGCTTTCGATTTTCAGTTTCTCCTCAACCTCAACTCTGACCTGATCTTTTTCCTTTCCTTTCTCGCTATCTTTCATTTCTTGAAGTAGTTCTTCACTGTTGCTTGTCCACTTTTGAAGACTAAATCCACCCTCTGCTAAAAGTTCGTTCGTCTCCTTGTATAAAATTCTTCCTTCTTCTAGATTTTGCTCTCCCGTCATTAGATCATCAACATAAAAATGTTTTAGTGTTTTTTCAGATGCTGCTGGGTACTCTGCGCTGTGATTGTGAGCTACTTGCTGAAGAGACTTCACTGCCAGGTAAGGTGCAGATTTGGTACCAAAGGTGACTCGGGTAAGTTTGTAGTGCTTAAGTTTTGATGTTTTTTCATCTGTCCACAGTATCCTTTGATAATCTGCATCCTGTTCTTCAACCTTCACTTGTCGATACATTTTTACGACGTCGGCTGCCATACAAATTGGCGCTTCTCTCAAATTCATGACGATATGTCTGAGGTCTGGTTGCAAGGTAGGTCCGACTAGAAGTTGGTAGTTCAATGAGTAATCATTTTTTCCTTTACAGGAGGCGTCGAAGACAACCCTAACTTTTGTGGTGTCTTTGTCTTGTCTAACCACTGAGTGATGAGGTAAGTAGATCGCCTTTGAGTTATGGACTTCGTTATCTTGTACTTCCTCCATGTGACCCAGTGCCAGATACTCATTGATCACCTGTTCGTATTTTTCCTTCATGGTTTCGTTCCTATTTAGCCTCTGTTCCAATGACTCCAATCCTTTTTCCGCAATCTCTTGAGATCCGGTTACTTCCTTTGGATTGCCATTTTTGAATGGAAGACTAACGACATAGTTGCCTTCTTCATGTCGTCGAGTTGTTTCAGCAAAATGTTCTTCACAGCGTCTATGATCATCTGTGAAGAGTGCTTCGCGCGGGTGTTGATCATCACATTCAAGTTCCCAGAATTTTTTCAGCATTTGGTTGGTTTCGTCTGTACAGCAATGCAAGACACTGATGCTTGAAGTAGTTTTTTCATTGGTATTTACGGTTCCAGACAGAATCCAACCAAAGCTGGTGGATTGTGCTGTGGGTGTACCCACAGGTCCCTTTTTTATCTCACCTAGCAGTATTTTACTGTATATCTCTGCTCCTAAAAGGATATCTATGTTATTGGGAATGTAATATTGGGGATCAGCTAGTGCTTCTCCGATTTCGTCCCAGTTACTTACTTCCACTCTTCTTGATGGGAGCAGAGAGGTGATGCTGTTAAGCACATAAGCCCTAACAGGAATTTTGACATTTGCGTCAAACCGTGATTGTATTTCTATGGTGACCATAGCCTTGGAAACGATGTTTTTGTTTCCCCCTAAACCTGTTACTTGATTCGTGACTGATGATTTTCTCAAGCCTAAGTAGTGAACTGTAGATTCAGTAACGAAGGATCCCTGCGACCCCTGATCAAGGAGCGCTCGAATCGAGTAACTTTGACCATTTTTGGCCGTGGCCAAAACTATGGCCGTGCCAAGCAAAATTTCTTGCTGGCCTTTGCCATTAGCAAAGCACGAAATCACACCTGAGGTTGATTGACCTGCATTCGATGATGCCGGTGACGAAGAGGCACTATCTGACGAAGTGGCCGCTCGCCCACCGTGATTAACTTCAGCTGTGTTCGAATTCACACTTGATCCCGCACCCTTAGGATGTAGCAGCGAATGATGTCTTCGCCTACATATGCGACATTTGAACGAACTGCGGCAGTCTTTGGCAGAATGATTGCTACCCAAGCAATTGAAGCACGCTTTATTGTCCAGGACAAACTTGCGTCGAACTTCAACTGATTCCTTGTGAAACCTTTTGCATTGATTTAATTTGTGGTCTTCCGAACAAAACGGACATGAAATGGTTGTTTTATTGCTTAAGTGAAGTGATTTAATCTTATTGGTTTGTGCTCTGAAACCTGGCGTTGACTTTGGATCCAGAAACTCAATTGCTCGGAACCTTTGAGTTAGAAATTCTTTGAATTGTCCGTATGTGGGCAGTTCATCCGATGAAATATTGGTACTGACATGGAACTCCCATTGACGTTTGGTTTCAGGATCCAATTTCAAAGATAATATATGGATAATAAATATATCCCAGCTGTTTACATCAACGCCTAAGTTAGCGAGGGTTGCCAAACAGTCATTCGTAGCATCTACCAAGTCTTTCAGGCCGTTGGCTGATTCGACCGTCAAATTCTTTTGGCTCAGTAGCCGTTTTAAAGTTTGATGTGAAATATACCTTTTGTTATTGAACCTTTCCTCCAACAATTGCCAACATCGATCAAAGTTAGTTTTTTGGATGGGCACATGTCTTAAGAGCTGTTCCGCTTCACCAGTCAGATAACTCTTTAGATAATGTAATTTTCGTACATTATCCAAAGAATCATTCTGGCCGATGAGCGATTGGAACAAATCTTTGAATGTGCGCCACTCAGAATACTGACCCGAAAAAGGCTGAATGTTGATCTTTGGTAATTTCACTTGTGATGATATCGATTGACTGTAATTTGGCATAACATCATTTTTCTGTTGTTGTGGATTAAATTTAGAAGATAACATTTTCAAATCACATCTGTAGTCCAGAAATATGTCTTCGCATTTATCATATAATTCAGATTGTATATAGTCGGAAGACCTTATTTCATCAGAGTCGTAGCTGCGCAACAGATCTTTATGGCCTGCCAAAAATTCAGACCACAACTGCTCTACGGACTCGAGTCTTCCTTCTATATACTCCCTGGTTAATCTTTCTTTTGGCGATTTTTTGAAATTGACTTTGGCTTTTGAAATTCTGGAGTACAGATCGCGCTGAAAATTGATGATTAATTCCATTTTAATAAGAAGTTAAAAAATCTAATTTTTATTCAAAGTAAATATTGATGTGCTAAAAAGTTAAAGCTGATGACAAAATATGAGCAAATTTTTCTAAGTGCTAAAAGTTACGAAAATATTCTATGTTAATGAAAGATTGAAGCTAAATTCTCTAAGTGTATGGAACCTTGTCGTAGTAAAAGTTTTGAAAATTGGCCGTAGGTTCTCCGTGGTTCCGTTTTTCTTAAAACTATTCTAAGTTCTAGCATGCACACAAAATGATACAAGCATAAATATGCAATTTGAAATCTAAAGTTAAATTAATTTTTTAAAGTTAAATTTAAACCAATATTTTATAGTCCAATTAATTCTTCAATTTTCTTCTGTTTCAATTAATGATGTAAAAGTTACTCACTGTTTCACTTCACTTATCCTTTTTTGCCGTTACTTCCGCTCCCAGTCGCTTCACTTCTTCGCACGTGACCTCACGTGACGGGACACGAACGGGCTCCCTGCGCCGTCTGCGTGACCAACTTCGTTGATGTTTCGGACGTCCACTGACGTCACCCCAGTATTTTCCTGACAGCGCGCTGTCCCACCGATGATGATTAGTGTATGGCCCGTAGCCGTCTCTCAGTACATCCGGGCGTGGCGCGTACAGCCAGACGCTCGCACCTGGTATGCGGTCGCCCACTGCCGTGGCCTCGTCTTCACCGGCGTGGTGTAGCTTGGTGATGTTGCGACAACAATCCGTTGTCCACCAGCTCTAAACTATCCGACTCCAAAGGACCATGAACAAGTCCTAAGGGCGGGTGTGTGAGGGAGAAAGAAAAGATTTGTTTCTCTTTCCCCAGTGTAGGTTGATTTATTAAAAATAGCAAAATGTCATACTCAGTTCGGCAAACATAACGCCACCGCGATGTAGAATATTAATGGGCGATACTAACGCCATCTAGTTTCACAATTTTGTACTAACAAATTCTACAACAACAATATTTCTATTCTACTTAAGTATTTTTTTTGTGAATGTTGATTGATATTTTTGCCAATTGTGAACCGAATTAAAAAAAATCTTTTTTGGTTCCAAAGGATATTATACTCTTGAGGTTGTCCCATTTTAATTTTATGAAATCGGCTGAGCTGTTTTAAAAAAATCAACAATAATGTGAAAATTGTATATGATGTACACTCAGTATACTATTCGAAACGGCCAAGTCACATATTATATTGACTAGGCTGTTTAGTTTGTGAAGTAAAGACTTATAGAGTTAAGAGGCGTGTAGAGTTAGAAGCTTGGCTCTACATGAGATCTGACAACTTTTTGACAGTGCAAACTGTGTTCTCGTCTTGGCTACATTTCACATGAAAATGTTTTTGTTGGATATGGAATTTACGTGCAAGGTTTACACCACTGTGCACTGGCTTTTTGGTAAAGAAAAATATTGTGAGCAAATGTAAAAAAAAAACGATGCCGTAAGAATGTGAATCCAACTCGTACTGAGTCAGTGTAGTGGCTATGTTTCTATTACCCGATAGACTTATGTTCAACAGTTGATCCTCAAAAAAGAGCTGTATACATAGACAAAGTAAAGAGAGAGTAACTTACATCTTAATCTAGGGTTGATAGTATGTCTGTTGAGTACCATGTCATATAAGTACCTATAACGTAGTGTGTATTGTATATGACATATTATGTGTAAATGGAAAGTGCTCGACCAGTCCACCTAGTTACCGTGTAAATGAGTGTCTCGATACATTGTAGCTAACGGTCAAAGCGCGGCCGATTATCTCAGCAACTATGCAAGCTCGGAGTGTGGACCAGCAATCCACAACTCCTAGACAAGAATAGAATACGAGTAGTATGTACAAGTTGAATCCAAGTTTTGAACAGCTGACTGTACTGTGGGTAATAGTTTGATAGCTCTGCGTTTTATGGGTGGTCTTCGTAAATTATTTAACTGAAAAATGTGACATATTTTTAGTTAAAAATTCAAATGATTTATTGCAACATATGAAATTTACACGCGGTTCTTAATTATCATGTTTTGTATAGTTATACATGTGACCCTATAAGGGTATGGCAATTTTATTATTTGTACTTATTGGAACGATTTATTATTATGTTTTCGTTAAAAAATTCGTCTAATGTATAATAGCATTTGGATAACAGAATAATTTTTAGTTGTTTTAAAAAACAGTTTTCCTTTTCGATATCTTCTAGATTAATTGGCAGTTTAGAACGCGGGCTGGAACTATTATTTTCCAGAATGTTAGGTACATCGCTTAGGTTCCCCCCCGAGTGGGTTCCCGCCTTGTCGTGGCGGGGGGGCTTAGTAGCCAGGTCTCGCCAACCTGGTGAACCAAGAGGAACCCGAGGTGGGGCCGGCCTCTCCGGGTCTTGGGCCTCGACAAGCCCGTGCGGAGGCTGGCCAGTAGGTCGCGAGTCGACTGAGGTGGACTGCGGTGTCGCGCTCGTCGCGATACCGCGGCCGAGCCCATCGAGGCGGGGGCGGCGACGGGATGGACGGGCGGCGAGTGTGCCGCTGTCTATCCGTCCTGCCAGCGGCCCTAACGGGTGCCGCCAACGTGTTGGCGGAGGCGGTGGGGCTGCAGGGGAAGAGGAGTGTCGGTATCGCGACGGCCGTTCTCCCTATCCTCTGCAGCCGTAGTGGCAGGCGCGGGGCCACATTAATTGACCCGTTGCATCGGGACCAGGGCTGTCGGACACGGGTGCTGTCTGACGCCCAGTGCTGGTTGGTCCCAGGTGGTGGGTGGCGATGTGCCTGGTGTTCGGCACATCGTCATTCTGGCGGGAGCCCAAGCTCCGTGGTGGGGCCCAAGTTGGGCCAGCGCTGTCGGGTGCTGCGGAGGAGTGCGCAAGCGTGCCCGTAGCCCCGACACATAGCGCAGTGGTGGAACACCCAGGGTTTTTGGTGGGTATACTGTCCAGTCAGCAGGACTCCCACATAACCACCCGCCTGCCCTCGAGGTGTGGTGGTATCTATAAAAGATTTCCCCTGGCTAAAAAAAAAAAAAAGGTACATCGCTTAGGTTAGGTAATCGACCATTGAGATAAATCCTTAAGATTTTCCATTTACTTTGAAATTATGCCATCGTGATTTAGTGAAGAATTCTTGCTTTATACGTGTGAGATATGGATTCAAACACGTTTCTGTGCCAATGAGTTTTTTGGAATGTATCTACCTACTGATTTACACACCACTGACTGTTCGGTGAAAATAATGATAGAATATTATAAATTCAATAGAGTTGATATGATTAGAAAAATCTGCAGTGGGACAGCAGCGTAGTACATATGTCATGTCATTTTTGTGACGAGATATTGTCTGATGCTCAACACTGACTATTAATTTAAGAAGTGGTTGTAACTCGACATATTAATAAATTATTTCATTTCATTTCATTTATGGACTAAATCGTGGGCAAGTTTATATTTAGTAGAGGACTATTAAAAGCTTCTCGATACGAGTAAAAAGTTATTGCCAAATAATCTAAAAGATATCGAAAAGGAAAACTGTTTTATAAAACAACTAAAAATTATTCTGTTATCCAAATGTTATTACACGTTAGACGAATTTTTAACGATAATCTAGAAAACATAATAATAAATCTTTCCAATACGAATCATACGAATAATAAAATTGCCATACCTTTATCAGGCTGTACAAAACATGTTAATTAAGAACCGCATGTAAATTTCATATGTTGCAATAAATGATTTGACTTTGACTATTATTAAGATTGAGAACACAATGTCTAGTACTTGTTTTATTTGTTTGTCTACGGAAGGCCAGTGTAACGACAAGTGTCAGCAAGCTGCACCAACAGGCTGCGGGAGCCGCGGCCAGGCTGCCTCCGACGCGCGCAGCCCTCGCTTCCGGGAGACCACTGGCGATCTGATAGCGTTGCGGGCGCGGGCGCGGGCGCGGCCAGCTGGCGACCATTGTATGCTAATCTCGCTGACCAAACGAGCAAAAAGCCTCCTTGTCCCCGACACACCGCCGCGCCGCATGCAACTCATTTCGTAGTTTGCTTAAATTATGCATCGTTAGTAGCTGGAACTGTTTTAACACCTCACCAGGAATGCGACACGATACACTCGTATATAGAACCGGCCAAGATCTTTTACTAGAACTGGCCGGCTCGTATCGTATCTTTATTTTTAATGCGAAACTCGGTAAATCTGGCATCACACCACAGGGACCTGATTCTCTGTCGACAAAATGTAACGTGTTATTTTTGTTTATTTCCGCGTATATCGTTACTAGAAATGTTTCTTAAATGTAAAATTGTGTTAAAATTATACTAATTATACCCAAACCCAAGTTATTCCTTGAAAAATGAATATTTTTCACACGAGTGTCTTAAAAACAAACTTAACTAAGAGCATGTTACCTGCACATTTTCATACAGAATCACCGTACAAGCCAACTTCAAGTGAGGCGGCGCGGCGCAGGCGCAGGCGCAGGCGCAGACGGGTGCGCGCAGACCACGCGGCGCCGGAACCGGAACTCTATTGTTTTTAAATGCGCAACCCGCTCCCGACTCGCCAATCGCACGTGAGGGTGGGGAAAGCATATCGACATTGTCGATATTTGATCTGTTTTCTACCGACTTCCAAAAAGAGGAGGTTCTCAATTCGTCTGCTTTTTTGTTACATTCTTGATTTTTCCGTTATTTGTGGGCCAATTCTTGTGTTTTTTTTCTATCTGTAGAACAAACTTGCTCTACAGATTGAAATTGATCCAGTCTCATAAAATTTTAATTTACTTTTGTATGGACGTTTTAAAGGAGCTCCAAATAATTTATGTACTCGTAAATGCAAAAGCTAGACAAAACTTAGAGAGTACTAGTAATGTTTGTTAAATATAAATAATATTAACAACAGTAAATAAAATGTATACATAGAAACCTGATCAAATAACCCGCCTCTCATCGTTCCTGGTGCAAAGGTGCCCATAACGCTTGTCGCATCACCGCGTTGGATGGCGATGGACATTCTTTGCACCAGAAACGACAAAAATAAATTCTTAGTGTAGATGCTGTGGGAGTTCAACTGTTATGTAGGTATCTACATTTTTCTGCAAAAATCTATTTCATTGATCTTCTGACATAAATAGGCAACCCTGCTGTCTATACAAGCATCTCCGTACCAAGTAAACCATCTCTTCGTTTTAAATTAGAAGACGCCTTCATTGTGCAATGTGCATCTCGATAGTTTTCAGCCTTTCCATCTACGACAGGTACCTAATAAGCGAGAGGAGAAGATCCACAGAAAAAAAAAGTTACCGACATAGCCTAGTGGATTGGCAAATCGATATGAAAGTGAATAGAACACAAAACACACAAGACTCTTGACCGGGGGTCGTAAAGTTCACGAGTGGAGACCATATATAAGTACCTACCGGCAAGCGCAGAGTAGGACGTCATCCCACATGGCACAGTAGGTTCGCGCTGGATACCAGCCGGCTTCAATCGGTGTTATTGGAAATCTATAAGGAAGGCCTAAGTCCAGCAGTCGCCGTCCTATGTTTGAATTGAAATGACGTTGAAAATGTAAGATGCATTAATCGATAGGTAGAGTTTCGTCGTCCCTTATGTCCGGCAGCCCGCCGGGAGCCGTTGTCGCGATATTTACGAGTATGTCGGTGTCACCCCACCGGCCCGGCACCGGACACCGGCACCGGCACCGGCACCTGCCGGGCACATGGCGCGTCATCGGCTGTCGACTGGCCGTCAATCATCGCTCGACTGTGGACAGCTACTTACCGTACTGTTTTGTATAAAAAGCTGAGTTTTGGAACGAAGACAGTTTGTTTTTACAGATTTTGCAAGTATCCATTTGAAAACTATATTACAGTGTTATTTAATTTTGTAAGTGTGTATCGTTTAAAACAACTAAGTACATATTTCCAATGCTTTGTCGAGCTTCTGTAGCTTCTATATGTTTGTAGATATAAGTAGTTAAATACTTTAGTAGTTATTACTTTTAATTTTAAAACTCGCTATTAATCTGGCCCAAAACACAGGAGTTACAATAATCTAAGTGCTGTCCCAGAAACCTTAACTCTGTTGTTAACTCTGTCTAACAGACTACAAACCTAATCTGTATCTATTTACGACGTAGTACGTACTACGTTACTAAGTACCACTACCAATAGATACTTTTGCTACAGTGTTTTATTCTAAACAATCATTATTTTTACTCGAATGACTACGTAACTATTTGAAATAATTAACAGCATTTTCGAAATAAATTGTCTTCATTCCTTGAACCACGCATACTTAATAGAATTTCTCCCATTCATCCAATAATCCTCACACGTGAAGTTTATCTCGAGTTGGAAACTTCGTAATGAAGATGAAGTTCTCGCAGCAGGCTGTAAGTAAGTAAGCATTAAGTAAGTGCCGAGTCACGGCCCGAGGTGCGCTTACCTAATACTTACTGCGTACACTTGTGCACAGGATGGGATTGGAGCGGTCTAATTTTTAGTAAGTAGGTAAGTACTAAGTGAAGTGAGAAGCTAAAAAGAGGCTTGACTGCCTCGGTGGTTCAGTGGTTAGTTACCCTGACTTCTGAGTCAATGGGTTCGATCCCCACCCAGGGCAAACATTTGTGTGATGAACATAGGTGTTTGCTTTGTGTCTGGGTGTTATTTAGGTACTATCTATATAAGTATATATCTATTTAAAATATGTATATGTAGTATATCAGTCTCTGGCAGCCATATCACAAGCTATGCTTAGTTTGGGGTCAAAGACCGTGTGTAAGATGTCCCCTTATATTTATTTATTTATATTTATAAAAAATTGGTAAGGTGTGAGTTGGACTCGCGTACAAAGGGTTCCGTACCGTATGGGATCCCATTTAGAAGTAAAACAAGAAAGCAGGAACACAATTTTTAATTTGATTTCGAGACTTGAGAACTTGAAACAATTATTTATAATAAATTTCTATTTCATGTAATTACTGTAGTATAGTAAATCATAAACCATTAATATTAATTAAGTTATAAGACCATTTTACAACATTGTCTTACTATTCACTTTACCAGGAACTCCGGGTAAAGTGCATATGGTCTAGGGAAAGAGACTAAAATCATTATTTGGCATGAAATTAAACTTACAAACAAAGTGAAAATTGAAAGTTAATAGAACATACTAAAACAACATTTTTAAGTTACATGTGTAATTATTCCATCTATCACAAAGAATAATAATTTCTATCCATCTATCATCTAACAATTTGGAAGTAGTGGGCACTTTTCGCTTTGCCTGGGATAAGTATCCACTTTGAACGGGTTTCCCCTACCTACTGTATAGTAGAGATGCAAACATTAAAAATGTCTACTGCTAAATCCATCCCTGGTCACGTATCACGTAACTCTTAATTGCGCGCTCTCTTACGGCGAGTCATGTTTTTAATATGATCTCCTAAGTTAGGGAAAGGCAGCCAAAGTGTGTACGAGTACATAAGTACTTGTTTAGACAGAACACGGGGGTAATTTCGCGCACCGATCGGGCCGCTACGACTCTAACATTATAATTAATTTGAAAATGCTTTTCAGATCCCTATTACTTAGATTCTAAAAGAGTATTTTGCAATGAAATGTGCCTCATGCTGGTGCAGTTTTATCATCTAGTCTAGCATATTATGTACCGACCGTATGTATGCGACCCGCCCCGGCTTTGCACAGGTGTATCATACATATAAACCTTCCTCTTAAATCACTCTATCTATTAAAAAAAACCGCATCAAAATCCGTTGCGTAGTTTTAAAGATATAAGCTTAAATGGGGACAGACAGCGAAAAAAGGACTTTGTTTCATACTATGTAGTGATAGTGATGATTCGCAAATTACAAAAAAATAGTGTTTCATAGAATATGCAGGTGTTGCGTAGCGGGTTTTATTTGTACATACCTACTTGCATCACGTGATTTCTAGAATTGACGTGATCAATTCAGTAAACGACTTTGCAGTAGAACTGGCTCCCAAGCGAGGCAGCTGAAAAATCTTTTTATTTACTTTTTAAAAATGCATGTTTCATAATTTAAATGCAGGTAAATTTTGTCTTGTTATTGCACCCTGTAGTAGGTACCATAAGTACTGACGCTTACCTACACGCGGTGCACTACGATAATTAAATGCGGGTTAGCATTTTAGCAGACTTCACTAGTAAAAAAAAATATTGGTAAATTGGCAGTCTGGCAGTTCGCAGCCAGCTCGGTCCCGCCCTGGCCGCGGACAATTAGGTGTTTCCTTTTTCACGGAGGTCCGAGCCCGCGCTAATGTTCAGGAGATAATTAATTTCCGAGATTGAAATCCGTGTTTTATTACCTTGTCCAAAATAAAACGCAGCTTTGAATTAAAACAATTGATTTCATAAAGCCTAATTCATATTATTATAATAAAGGAGCGCATTTGAAAACATGCAATAAAACGTTATCTGAAGGTTTCCATCACGCAGCCGGTACCTAGTGCCATTGTTGTGTAATTTATAGTATGTCCGTTGTTTTGAACATGTGCCCTCATTATTTTTATTTCGAAATGTTCGATAAGAGCGGGCGGAGTGGCCTTCTTCATATTTTACGCATTCCTTCAGAAGGCATGCGCTGTGTATGTACTAATGTGCATTAAAATACTCGCTACAATACATTATTTTGATGTTTCTATGAGTAATTACCTCTTTATCGAGGACTTATTAAAATACTTGTTAGTTTTATCTTAACTGCGGGCGCAACAATAAATTCAGGTATTTTGATGAACCTGTGACGGAGTAGGTATTGTTTACCCAATTATGTACGCAAGTATAATATCGTAAATTATAATAAGTGGGTATAAAACGCGAGTTATTGTACAGTTTCGGCGGCAGATTACGTTCTGGGGCTCGTTTGGGCTAATAATGACGTACGTAAAATACCTCATTTGTTCCTATGAAAATTCCAATGTTCGAGGTCTAAGAACTCTACAAGAGTACTCTACTCTACAATGACTTGCTCTACTCTGTAGAAATCACTCTACTCTACCTAAGTAGGTACAAAATAGAATAAAAGATTCTAGCTATTACCCGCTTAGGTACGCAGCAAATTAAAATACACGACTAAATTAATACCTATAAGTATTCATTCATACACATGATAGTAGGTACTGGAGAAAACCTTTTCAACTGAGCTTTTGTGTACTCGTATTTCATAAGATGAGTCGGCTCTGTGTCTCAATTTATCAGTGGTTTGTACGCCTCCCGCGGAACTGGAAAGTGGTACGAAGTACGAACACAGCCTCCCTGTCGCCCCGCCCCGCCTCGCCCCGCCGCCGCCCCCGCCGCCGCCCGCCCGAGCAACTCTGCCGGCATCTGTGGCGCGGGCGGGAGCTATTGTGTTATCACAATAGGAACAAGTCATTGTGGCGTGTGAAGACGTTTCCCCATTGTGGCGAGTATTGTTCCCGTTCCCGCCGCGCTCCGCCACCGACCTGTCTATGAGAAAAATAACCGAAATTAGCCGCAAATAAACCCTAATGAGCCTCATTACTTACGATATTATGAAAATATGCCGCCGCGGGCGCAGTTAGAGATCTCCGGCCAATTAATAAGATTCCTTGCGCGGTATGTTCACGGCTTGTCACCCGGCCGCGCGGGCGCGGAGGCGGCCATTATACCTCTCATTAAAATAATTAATTACCCAAAAAATCACACAACTCTTGCACTATTACACGGGGAGATATTTTACGAGGATTTTATTACCATAACTAACCTCAACCATACTAATAAGTCGTTATACTCTGCCTACTCTATATACGCACTCCATGGAAAGCATGTTGAAACTACAGTTTTCCATGAGCCCTCCTGCTGAGTATTGCGCAATTCTCTTCAGTTTTTAAGGTTCTAAAGTATCTATTGTTCATAAAAAAGTTAAGCGATTTCCATTCTGAGAACTAGGTTGATTTCCAAATTGGCCGGAGTCGGAGAAACCTAATTATGTTTCTTCCTAACGTCTAAATTGGTGTTCGTCTTTGAGTCGGCCGATGCTACTTGTTAACGACCGCCAAATTACAAGGGACAAAAAGTACGTCGTTTTTGTGAGCGGGTGGACAATGGCGACCGTGGAGGGCGGGGCGGTCAAAGCGCGCCCCCGCCCCCGCCCCCGCGCGCCCGCCCGCACCCCGCGCCGCCGACAAAGCCATCTCGATCTCCGATATCAAACGGGCCGAACTCTCTAACTCCACTATCATTTTATTAGGCTGGCATGTTGTTCTCTCGACTGCCTTTTGGATGTTTTTAGAAGGTGCGGTGACGAACCGAGATTTGAATGTTAATGTCGGTGGCCATTTTATTGTGGCCGCTATGTGTCATTCCAGTTATTGTACAATACCTATCACAAAGACTAGCATTCAACTGATAAAATGTATTGGTAGCGATAAGAGTCTCATGAGCATGTATAATTAGTCCAGGGCGTTCTGAATTACACAAGCTCTACCGAATCCCAGTAAACGTGAGTAACCTATTTAGGTAAGTAACTGCATAAAGTAGGTACGAGTATATCATAAAAATAATTACGAGGGATAGTGCAGTCATGGCAAGTAATTATGATATGGTCTAGAAGTCTAGATTCTATGCAGCGTGGCAGTGAAGGATTTACCAAGAGGGTGAGTTGGCTGGAGCCTAGGGCGGCAGATTTTAGGGGTGCGGCAAATCTCGGGACATTTTATTGTGAAATATACCAATTTTTTTAATACCAAAATGTTATTAGGTCTACAGAAAAAAGCAACATATGAAATGTTTTTATAAAATGTTTTAACCAAATAATTGTAAATGTTAGTTAACAAAGGGCACAGACCCTGGAGTCTGTGGTTAATAAATTTTAAGTTAAAAAAAAAAAAAAAAAAAAAAAATGTTTTACCGCTTAGAATCAAAGTTTGAAATATTGATTACTACAGTTTTAGTACTTACCTACATATTAGACCGGCAGATATTTTATGGGGCAAAAATTCAACAGCTTACCGGCGGCAAATGCGGCAAATGCTGCCAGTGCAGCGTAGGCGTAGCAGATATCAGTACCTAAGTAAAGACGCTTTTAAAACCTTTATCTATGTACCTATCCAAAACTTCACAAACAATTTTAGGTATATGATCTATTCCTTGCTGATGGCGTAACAATTTTAGGTATACCTAAAGTAGCCGTACTACGAACGACGGAATGAGATGAGACAAAGTCTATTTGATAAAAAGTCGTATGATGAGTTTATAGATGTGATCCAAAATATCCATCAAAGGTTCTGCAGTAAGTAAAACAAAAATTTTTTTTTGACTAAGAAAACCTTTTACATAAATACATAATTATGTAACAAATTTAACACCTACATTTTACCCATGTCTCCGCAAAATAAATATTTTGACTTTGACTTTTAAGCATCTTTTTCCATTACGTAGTATCTAGGTAGGTACTTATTATCTTTTATTGTTGGTACCAAAACTTTAATGATAATGAATGAAAATGTCATTCTTGCAAGAACTACTTAACAACATTATATATGAAAGATTAGTACAAAAACTCCCTGGCGGCGCGGGGAGGATAATATATTAAGATATGTAGGTAGAGCCGGGGATGCACATTCCTGGACACATGTGTGAGAGCAGGTGCCCGGAACGGGGACTCCTGTCGCCTTCCCGAATAATACCTACTTCAATAAGTACGGCTATGTGGTGACAGACAGACGACAATAATATTCTACATAGGTGCCTAAAGCCATGATTTTATTTATAACTAGCTGCCCGCTCCGGCTTCGCCCGGGTGCGATTGGCTAAAGAAGACAGATTTTATAAATATTGTGACTATCACGTCACGTATGTGTTTTCGAGTTCATTTATAGCCACTTTTCATTTACTCATTACAGCTATTCATTTACACTTGCAAATAATGTGACTTGCTATTGGTAAAAGAATTTTCAAAATCGGTTCAGTAGATCCAGAGATTACCCCCTACAACCTCACAAACTTTTACCTCTTTATAATATTAGTATAGACAAACAGGTAACAATTAAACCGAATTAAATTCACGCATTAATCTCTTGCATCTTGCAATTCCCGATGGAAAAGAGAGGAACCGGAATAAAATAAAATGTTATGCCTAACTACTTACTGTGCCTTGTACAACGTGACAAAGTCCGGGGCACGTGTAACCACGTTACCTATGAAAAGTGTAGTGTAATAATAATTATGAAATTTCTTCGTTATTTCAGTTGTCTTAAAACATATTAGCTGAGAACAGTAGTGAATGCATGTAATAAGTATTTTTCGGCTTTTTTCAGTAACTTTAAAAACAGTTATGTGCAAAGCAGCTAGAGCGCTGCTCTGCCAACATGCGCGAGCTAGAAAACTTGTCACTTGTTTAGTACTTAATTTCAAAAGAAGTGTCGTAGCGTAGTTTGACTAGGTGTATGTTAGCGATTACCGAAATTAAGCTACGTTCCGCACGGTCAGTATTTTGATGGGTGACCGTGGGTGATATTTTCCAACTGAGCGCTACCGTGGCTTGGATGACACGTTAAATTGTAGGTCCCGGATGCCGTGGAGGAGTGCGGAAGCGTGCCCGAGCTCCGACACTAGGCGCAGTGGTGGAACACAAAGGGTTTTTATTGTTCCGTACCCAAAGGGTAAAAACGGGACCCTATTACTAAGACTTCGATGTTCGTCTGTCCGTCTGTCTGTCTGTCATCACCGGGCTGTATCTCATGAACCATGATAGCTAGGCAGGTGAAACTTTCACAGATGATGTATTTCTGTTGCCGCTATAATAACAAATACTAAAAACGGAATTAAATTAATATTTAGGAGGGGCTCCCATACAACAAACGTGATTTTTAGGAGTTTTTTTTGCTCGCTATTAATAACGGCAAGAGGAATGGGGCTCCCATACGGTACGGAACCCTTCGTGCGTGAGTCCGACTCGCACTTGGCCGATTTTTTAATGGTTATGCCGTACAGTCGGCGGGCGGTAAAAAAGAAAAAAAGGAAAGCAAGACCTACTCGTATTATAGGTAGGTGTATAATTAGAGATACCTACTATAGTTAGTAAAGTATGAACCTAACTTATCTAGATAAGTAGTTAAAAATAACATTAAAATAAAAATGTTAACACGTTCTTGAGACACTTATCTGGATTATAATATCAGTAGGATCGTCATAAATCGCGGGCAATCAGCGTCAGCCGACACCACGTCACCTTAAATTAACGCTATCTAATATATGTAGTCCAGGAGCCGGCGGTAAATCAAACTCATGTCAATGCTTGCAGCATGATTCTGTATGGAAACGTACCCTAAGTTATGTTTTAGCATAGACCAATAAATACTGCCTGGAAGAAATCGCTTATACAGCGATAAGGCCGCCGTTTGTTTTAGCTATGATAAGTGTTAATTGTAATGTTTTTCTAGTTTCTGTTTTTAGTGTGAAACAATAATGAATTATCTATCTATTCTACTAGTATTTGTCTATATGATTTTGGAAAATAGCGCTAAAATACCTATGTAGGTTCGATATGATGTTTTCTTCACGTTCACGCCACCGAAGCCAGTGCGCAGTAGTAAATAGGTAGTAGTATAGTAGTGTGCCAGTATTAGTAGTAGTGAATAGGTAGCTATGTATTTATTTTTCTGATTATAAGGTGTGGCTTTACATAGCGCATTTTGTGAAGAGTCCACAAAATGTGTGTATGGAACAGCTTAGATGGTCCCATAGTAAAAGTTGTTCATAATGATGAGCATATACAGGGTTATTTCTAATCAATTAGCATCTTTTTATGGGCACAAAACGTATAAAATAAAAGTTTACGGTTACGTTACGATTTAAGTAAAAAAATAGTGTCTGGAAGAAATAGCTTCGGGTCTTTGCGTGGTTATCACTGGCGATATTTACATACTTTGCGGTATTTTGGAGGAACGAGGTAGATAACGTAGGTACCTACCTATTTAGAGCCGTTTGGCCATTGGTACCTACCTTCTCATACCTAGTAGAGTCATGGTGGTCTAGTGGTAATGACACCGGCCTTACAATCGTGATTTCGTGGGTTCAAATTCCGGTACCGTAACAATGAGTTCTTAGGAATTTATGTACGGAATTTCACACCACTGGCTTTTCAGTGAAGGAAAACATCGTAAGGCAACCTGCATACGTCCGTAGAAGAAATTCGATGGCGTATGTGAATCCACCAACCCGCGCACTGTGCCAGCGTGGTGGATATGGCCCAATCACCCTTCCTACAGGCCTACGTCCTGCAGTGGACTATTAAAAAGGCTAGTACAGTACAGTAGGTACTCATACCTAGGTACTTTCATGTCATTTTCATGGAAGCATACCTACACTCGTATTTTCGACGTGCATTGCGATTGATGGAGGTCTATGCACTAGGTTATGTAACTAAGTGCTTAAAACATTTCGCACTCCGTAACCGTTGCGTAGCGCGTAAGTACTTGCTACGTCGTGCTTATAGCAAACGTAGGTGCCCAGGTATTATTTGAGATATACATATAGGTAGTGAGTGAATAATATGTAAGTATGTAGCGAAAGTTTTACAGCCATTAGGTACTTCACTAATAATATAAGTTATTACACGACTCGATATTCAGTGAATAATGTACTTATAAGTAGGTATTCCTACTTAGCATGTGTGTATCCTGAAGGTCGGAATGCGAGAGATATGAGCAGCCAAAACCATAAAAATGACGGTTATTGTGCGTGTCGCGGCGCCCGCGCCGGACCGACAGAAACGCCTTGGCACCCATTTTCTGCGATAACTTTCCATAGCGTAGTCCATACCTACCTCGGAGTCTTGCAACACAAATCCGACACGGAACATTTCATTTTAACTGACTCGTTTCGAGAAAACACGTTGTAACAAAGGCATTTTGTAAGTACCTAATAACTAGTTATGACTAGGGAAACGCATTCTATCTAAAAATCGGCCAAGTGCTAGTTGGACTCGCGCACGAAGGGTTCCGTACTGTACTTATATGAGCCCCATTCCTCTTGCCGTGTTAACCTCAAGTCATGTTAAATTTCAGTAGAACACTAAACACTATTAACTTAAACACTATTATAATACATATATTACCTACCTACCTTTGATAAAAAGTGCGCAGTTACTTTGTTTAGAAAAGGTATGATTCCGAACTCCGCTGCAGGAAGCAGCAGCAGGCAGCAATACTGGTCCCCCATACAGTTACTATGAGTTACATTCCGAGCTAAGCAGCATTGTCGCGGCAGCAATAAGTACCTAGTGCTGCGGCAGCACTGCTGCCTGCTGCTGCTGCCTGCTGCTGCTGCCTGCAGCGGAGTTCCGAATCATACCTATGCTGTTCTAATGCTGCTCCATGTACCTACGTCAACGGAAAGCTTTGTATCGTTTGATATTATTTACTTTTGTCCGGAATCCCTCCATTTTAAATAAAGCAATCAATAACAAATATTTTTTTTACTGAAAGCTTTATAAATACCTTCTAGCCCACTCTGCGCGTTTCTATGATACTCATTGTCATATTCATTGGTAAAAGCAGTTTAGATAAGTAGGTACAAGTCAAATACAGGTGTACAATCCTACTTTGTCATGTTGTTCTAACTGGTCACACAAGTTTCTTATAATTTTATAATCATAATCATAATAAATACTTATTTATTATGATTATGATTTAAATAGTTCAAATTATTTTATGTTATTATGATTATGATTATAATAAATACTTATTTATTATGATTATGATTTAAATAATTCAAATTATTTTGTTGTGTTTTTCTCAGCAAACCCTATAATTTGATATTGATAGCATATTGAATTTACATTGACGTCACGAATTATGTTGGCTATTTCTAGGGGAACCCACGAGCTGAAAACAAATATACTACCAACTTACCTAAGTAATTACTTATATTTTCCAGTTTTCTGTCCAGAATAATCATCACCGTATTATATTTATGACATATCTGAAAGTCTGAAACAAAGTTTAATGACTGTATTTCATTATTTAGAAATACATAAGTTTATTATAGAAAGAGTGGCCACATTCTACCTACAGTTACAATAGGTACGGTCTACCTATAGGTATCAGTAGAGTACTCGTATGTAGCTCGCTCAGATGTCGCCTTCCTTTGTTCTAGATTTGAATAGGTACCTAAGTACCTTCATCATTTTATGGGTTTGTTCCAAAAATAATAACACCAGACTATGTACTTAACTATTATTAATACCTACTTCATAGGAAACCATTTGGTTCATCTCTGAAAATCCAGGTGAAATAGCTACACCGAAATAATCCAAATCCACGAAACTAGGTAGGTTAGTAACATCATACTCTTGTCGTCTTCAACAGTGTTAATTAACTATCTACGTACCTACCTAATAAGCAGGCAAAATCATCTCGTACTCTATACCTACAGATAAATATAGGTAATCCCTTCAGTACGCAACCACGTAACTGGTGATAATTTCCAGCCTTGAAAATAATTTCAGAAGCATTTTGTTTACGAATCGATAAGTCATCAACGTAGGTATTCGTTTATCTTATCGAAGAGCAGCTAATTAATGTAGATTATTCGGCGAGGACAAGCCCAGGTAGATCAGTTCCCGCCAACTAATTATAATCTCATGTGCAGGTGCCGGGTGCCGGCCACCCACGGCGGGCACTAGATTCCACGCCCGCAGCGTTTTTTACACCCTAATTAAGCTAATTTATCGAGACAATAAGAGAAATTATCGGTTGGTCGGTGACCGGTCCCTTTATGAGCGGTAGTAAACCGTCCTTTGAGCGCTACCGAGCTACACCCGCCGCTGACACACACATAAATATCCCGAGATCCCGTCAGATAACCAGCGCGGCCTAATGGACGCGGGCGACGATGACGCTCGGGAACGCGCTACAGAGCCCTAAAATGCAAATAACACGGCGATGCACACCGCGCTATCGCCGCGCCGTTGATAGAGGTGACGATCTCGCAGGTGCTCGCTCCAATGGAGGTTTTATGGTGTATCAGTGAATACTTTTATCTAAATAGCCTTTTGATGAGAAACAGTTGGAACATTAATTGCTTTGATGCCTTTGAGGTAAGAGCTCGCGTCCCGCGGATCACACGCGCCGCCGCCGCCGCCGCGCCGGGCTGTCTCTCTCAGTGAGCGGTGACAGTGCGACCAAAACAAAAATGAAGAATTCATTGTAAAAATACAGATTGCTAAATAATAATATGTATCTATGGAATTATAGTGGGTATTATTGATCAATCTGTATTTTTAATTATTTACCATTAACAAAAAAAACCGCCAAGTGCGAGTCGAAATTCGCTTTTAGGTGGACAGCCTAAGGACAGATGATCTAATTAGGATCTAATTAGAACTTGTCACTTTTAGGAACTATGTTTTCCACAATTAATTTTCTATAGGTATTAGGCAGCGACCTTCAATAGGGCCTATTCTGTGGTATTAGGTACCAACAACAACGTCCACGCAAACGTCCAAGAAAACGAAACCTTTTGGCGTTAAACGTCCAAGCAACGGCGGCTTTATTTAAAAATATGTTGATTTTTCATCCTTTAAACATCCGAAGTTGTGTATGTTGGTTTGTTTGTTACTCTTTCACGCAGCAATGGAACGTATTTGTTAGTAAACTACCTAAAAAGACACCTAACCACAGTTATTAGATATTATTATCTCACAAGCAAAAATATTTTCCATATAGGTACTAGGTACTTATGCGAGCCAAAACTAAAACAGACGCATCATGAACGAAATTTTTCGTTTGTATTTTTTAATCTAGAAAGAAAGGTCAGCCTTTGACCACATATACGGTCTGATCTAAAGCAGAGACGCGGTCTAGGGGGTAACACATTTAGGTACCTAGATGTTACCTACTTGTTTACCTCCGTGATATGTGCCCTGCCTAATGCCATTGCAACTCGCCAATCCATAATATTTCGCTATTTCGGTAACTTTGTTTTTTCTACGGATCTCTTCATTTCTGATCCGATCTCGTAGAAAGACTCCGAGTATAGCCCTTTCCCTCAAATGATTATGCAACGTGTGGGTTAGGTACCTACTTACTTGTACAGATCTTGTTCAATAAGGGCGGTCGGATAAATCACACAACAGAAGATTCCTTTCTCTTTTCTGTAGGAAAAATAGACAGGCGGACACAACGATCTCATAAGGGTTCCTTGATTTACCACGGAACCCTAAAAAGTAGAGATGAAGTCACTTTATACGCAGAGTCAAGAAATGTTAGAAATTGGTTGAAGCAGGGAAACATTTCGAGTTTCATAAAAAACTCTTTACATATAGCTACCGCCATCTAGTGGATCTTTCGGGTACTATGTTGTTGAATATGAATACACGCACTGCACATGTGGATTTGAGTCAGGGACGTTTTATCTTCCAAGATAATATCTTAGAATTCATAAATAAAATAATTAATTAATTATGTAATCAAACTCATATCATAAGTTTGCTAAGTTACGCAATAAGCCCGATTACAGAGGCGCCAACGTAAATTTATTAGCAACGTAAAGAGCGTTCTCTCTATCAAACGCCTAAAGTGAAAAAGAAACAGAATTATTATGCTATTTAGCTAATATAATTACGATGGCGCCTCTGTAATTGGGCTTATTGTGTACGCAATACTAAATTAATACTACTACGCCAAACTAAATTAAAAAAAAATGTCATTCCGTATGTCAAAATCAAAATCGAATTTATTTTTGTTAACTTCAATGTCAAGCTCAGACTAGTTAGGGTTACCACATGATGAAAATTTTCCCAGGATTAAAGAAATGTAGAACTGATTAAGGTTTCTCTGGTTTTTTTCTTAATTTTGGTGAGAACAACATCTACATTTCAAACTTTATTGTAAAAAAACAGTTTATCGTATTATTAAAATTATTTTTAATTCAAACACCCACTATCAAAATTAAAGGTTAAAGGAGAACTACATTGAAGTGGAATAATCTAAATCTATAGGCCAAATCATACAAATCAGCGGATGAGAAGTTAACTATAAGCTTTGCCATATCCGATCCCGACTAAAGCTCACATAAAGCGCGTTGATTGGATATTGCGCTATTTGTAGCCAACTTTTCATCAGATCTGTCAATTTGTATGATTCGGCTTATACCCATTAATAAACATATACCTAATACCTATTGAGTGCTTATTAAAAATTTTGTGTAATCGTCTTATAAATCGATGAACACTCGCCAGCTGCACGCACAAAAAATTTGACCATAAGTTTTGATTCTTTTGTTCTTGATTGCGCTTTGTGACGGGTCGAACACTAGGTTATAACTACACTGCCACAATCACGGCTGCGCCTACAGCTGTCTGGGCGAAGCTTTAAATCGTTTGTTGACTTAATATCCTTAAGATTTAACCCATAATTAAATTATCTTGGGGTATGACCGTATGATATAACTTGAAAAAGTTGATAGTAGGTTGTTTCATTCAGAACTGCAAATAAACTTTATACTTAGTATTTTTACAGTAAATAAATTAAATTTATGATATGATTTGTTGTTTAGAGTGCTTTCCACACTAGATTTATCTCAAAGAGTTATCTTTGTGATAAGCAAGTGGCACTGCCAACGCTATAAGTTGTTGGTGATGATTAAGCACTTCAGAAATTTGGACATACTTACATAGGAGGCGGGCAAGCGCAGTTGGTTAGAGCGTCGGGCTAGTGATCCGAAGGGGCAGGTTCAAATCCTGCGTTCGCTTCAGATTTTTGAAATGCTAATCACAAAGATAACTCTTTGAAGTTAAATTTATGTTTAAGCTTTTAAAATTACCTACTATTGTTTTATCTAGATCCTTAAAATACTAATTTTTCATCTAATTAACAGAATAGATTCTATTCTGTTAAGTTTTATAATTTTGTGGGGAATTTTAGACATTGACGCTGGTTGTCCTGTAATGTTATCTGACAAGTCAAAGAGTCAAACCGACCGATTCCTCCCGACGTTCAATCTGAGGCCCAGTTTTCGTTGTTGTTTGTTACGTTTTACGTCTGCGCGTTCTTTTACGCTCGAGAAACCAAAATAAACATCGCGTGCCACGCGAAAAATGCCCGGTGTGTTCGATGGCCGGCTTGAACGTAGCTGAGTGGACGCCGGAGCAGGTGGCGGAATGGCTATCAGGTGCGTGCAGTAGCCGGAGGAATATAGTATGAGTCACGGAGAGTCGGTGTATTAAATGTTATCGTGGTGGTGTGTGCAGGGCTGGGTCCGTCGGTGGCGCAGTACGTGCCGGGGCTGCGCGCGCGCGGGCTGGCCGGCGCCAAGCTGCTGACGCTGCGCTGCGACGACCTCGACTACCTCGGCGTGCCCGTCATCGGACACCAGGAGCTCATCCTCGAGGCCGTCGAGCACCTCCGGAACTTTGTGAGCCTCTATACACCCGTATCACTGCTGCTCTGTTGTCCTACTATACCAAACACCACATTCCATTCCAACTCATTGGTTTTTGTTGCTTGAGTCCTTTCCTTACATCTTAATACTCAAGAAAATCTGCAAATGTTGCATCTTGCAGACTTCACATCATAGTTATAGGCCGAATCATATCAATCAATCAATCAAATCATTTATTTGCTAAAAACACATGTATAATACAAGTCATATAGATGGTCTTATATCCACATTGCATTCAGTCTGCAAGCAGAAGTGCAAATATTAGATCATAAATACAGTAAAACTTATTATTTAGTTAAATCATGGTATTCCTTAACACTATAAAAACAGTTATTTAATAGCCATTCTGTTAAAGTTCTCTTAAATTTAATCCCATCCAACAATTTTATTTCATTAGGCACATGATTATGTATTGAAATACACATATATTATAAACATTTCTCTTGTATATGTCTTTTCTGGCAGGAGGTTGGAGATTTGCGAATTTAGTTCTTTTTTGATGCCTTATGATATCATTAAGTTTTTTGAAATAAATAGGGTGTTCCCAAGTGAAAATGCAGATGGCTTTTATGTACATACACGGTAAAGGGAGTATGTTGCACTTCTTGAAAAGCAGCCTACAAGTATCCAAAAACCAAGCTTTATTTATGACTCGAATGCAGCGCTTCTGAAGCCTGAAAGCTCTGTCTACGTCAACTGAATTTCCAACAACAACTTCCATACTTGGTGGCTGTGATGTTAGTTGCTGTGGATAACTCAATCCTTGTGCAGCTGTTAAACAAGCTATCTATAGCTTGTAGCTTACATCACAGCCACCTAGTTGTATGATTCAATCTATAACAAACATTGCATGAATAACAGTTATTCTGAAGTTTTATTGACTGGTGAAGGCATTAAGGGAGTTACTAGAGCGTATTGTACTTGTCGCTATTACATAAATGTGTACATATTTTATGAGCAAGTAGGTCGCATGGGAGACGGATAGTGTGATCATGTGATGTTAGTATGAAATATTTATTAACCTACTCCCAAAGCATATACTACAAGTAGACAATTTATGTGTACTATACTAACCTTTTTTTTAAATATTCCACTGCAGGACTTAGGCCTACCCACGAAGGATGAGTGGGCCATATCCACCACGCTGGCCCAGTGCTGGTTGGTGGATTCACTTATGCCATCGAATTTCTTCTATGGACGTATGCAGGTTGCCTCACGATGTTTTCCTTCACCGAAAAGCCAGTAGTGTTAAATTCCATACCTAAATTCCGAAGAACTCATTGGTATGGGACCGGGATTTGTACCCATGACCCCACTATTGTAAGACCGGTGTCATTACCACTAGACCACCATGGCTTTTTATTTATGTATGTTTTCAAGATAAAAATGAATGTATAAATCAACTCAGATGTTTACTGTTGTTCGAAAGCTAATATTATCCTCCCTTGATAACAAACCACAAAAGAAGCTAAAAGTGTATTATATCTGTGCGAGTGTGAGTCAGTTATCATGTCAAGTGTTATCTATGGGCGAGCTCAGAGCTCCGCCACTGAATCACTTGTAATTGACGGCTGCATGTTGCTCCGTGATTTCTTACCCGCTATTATTGTATTTGCTGGAAGTGTACCTTTGATTTAACTATAGTTTTGCTTAGAGTTGAATAACATATAATTTACTGCATGCTTTTGGCATTTTAGAAAGTAGGATTTACTGCTGAAACAAATAGAAATGAATTGGGGTTTCTATTTCCAATGATAATAAAATATGATCACAGTGTTATGTTTGTTGTGAGGAAGTTAGTATGTTCTGAGTCTTGACCAATTTACTTGGCTCTCTGAAAATATGGGTGTTTTTCTTATGGTGTGATTCTCATTTTCACCTTTGTGGTAAAGCTTTAGTGCTCAATAAGAAAAAAAATTACTTAGTCTTGTGAGTTAGATTTTCAAAAAATATTTGACATATATTTTCTTTTTGTTCTATTTTTTGTCAATCAAACAAATAAATTACAATAAACAGTCAAGTGCGATTCGGACTCGCGCACATAGGGTTCCGTACCATTTGGAAGCCCCTTAAATATATATTTAATTTTATAATTTAGTTTTAATTTAAAGTGAATATTTATTTATTATTTATTTATAGGCAAGCAGTGTGTATACTGATGTGCCTATATCAAGCAGAGTTGAATAAAATTAGTATTTATCTGTCAAGGATTTTTTTTCCTACTTTATCCAAAGGTCCAGTCTATTCCTAAACTTATTCTATTCTTACCTAAATATTCTATGAATACTTCAAGCATCTACCTGCCACCGTTATTAATATTGAGCGAAAAACAGCTAAAGATTCAGGTTTGTTGTAAGGGAACCCCCCTTAAATATTCTTTTTTTCTGATTTTAGTATTTGATGCTCTAGCGGCAACAGCAATACGGTTTCTGTGAAAATTTCAACATTCTAGCTATCACCGTTCATAAGATACAGCCTGGTGACATACAGACAGACGGACAGTGGAGTCTTAGTAATAGAGTCCCGTTTTTACTCTTTGGGTATGGAACCCTAAACATAAACCCTTGTCAAAGTTCGGAGTGGGGGCTTGTGACGTCACTTCTCTGACAAAAGTCTAAACATACATAATTTGCTGTCTACTCGTGACTTCACATGGAACTTTAACAGGCTATGTTAACTCTATAAATTTTGTTTGATTTGACAAATACTTAAAGAAAAATATGTAGGTATCTAGTATTTTTCGATAATCTATCTGATGGACTATAGTCTGACCGTTTAACTGAGAACCTCGCGAGACAGGGACAGAGACAGGTGCGAGCGGCGGGTCCCCGCCGCTTTTTCTCAGGTTCTCAGTTAAACGGTCAGACTATAGTTATATTTCGTCTTCGTCTCACGACCCTTGAAGAACGACGATTGCGTGGAGACCTGATTGAGACCTTCAAAATTCTCAATGGCTTCTATAATCTTCCGGATATTCACCATATGTACCTACACCTTGAAGGAAAACATACGCGACAGCAGACGCCATAATTTCCTCTTGCAGCCTACACCATCACAAACCAACACTGCACACCACATCCTCTGCAACTGAGTGGTTTACAACTGGAACAGGTTGCCTGAGGATGTAATCTCAGCAAAGACCATAAACACATTTAAGAATAGACTGGATCTTTGGATAAAGAAGGAAAAAAATTCCTTGACTGATAAATACTAATTTTATTCGACTCTGCTTGATATAGGAACATCAGTTTGTACTGCTCGCCTATAAACAAATAAATATTTTGAATAATGAAAAAAAAACTATTTTTTAGTAATCAAGCTTATTGGGCAAAAAGTGTGGATGAGAATGTAGCATGTGGAGTGTGTGTATGTTGTTGCAGCAATATGAGCTGTCGCGCGAGTGCATCCAGCAGCTGGCGCTGCGCGTGTGCGTGTGCGGCACCGGCATCGTGCGCGCGCTGCGGGCGCAGGCGGCCGAGGCGGAGCAGGGCGGGGGCGCGGCGGGGGCGGCGGTGGAGGGGCGGCTCGACACGCAGCTGCTGGCCGACGTGGCGCGCTGCGTGCGCGCCGTGAAGCCGCTGGTGCGGTGGCTGGACGCGGCGGCGCCCGACGGCGAGCTGGCGGCGCGCCGCGCGCAGCTGCTGCAGCTCGCGCTCGAGGCCGCCACCATCGCCATGCGCGACCGCTTCGCCGACCACCCGCACCGCGCGGTACGCTGCTCTATCTAGTACTTCATTAAAATTTGACCCCCTTCTCGTGGACAGATTGATATGATACTAGTTGACCCGGCGAACTTCGTTTTACCCAATATCTTTATAAATTATAGAATAGAATTTAAATTAAAACTGTAGTGAAATATATGTGGTGTGGTGGTAGGTGGGCGCGGCGGCGGCGGCGGCGGGCGCGGCGGCGGGCGGCATCGTGCGGTCGGCGCGCGACCCGCGCGTGCTGGCCGGCGCGGCGCTGCACGCGGTCACGCTGCGGCCGCGGCGCGCCGAGCTCGGGTTCCGCGTGCGCCGCTCGCACGCCGGCCTGCTGCAGCTCGCCTCCGTGCGCTTCGGCTCGCCCGCGCACGCCTCCGGACAGGTGCAGCTCAACGACGAGATCGTGCAGGTGCGTGTGTAGTGTACAGGCCGCGTGCTGGCCGGCGCGGCGCTGCACGCGGTCACGCTGCGGCCGCGGCGCGCCGAGCTCGGGTTCCGCGTGCGCCGCTCGCACGCCGGCCTGCTGCAGCTCGCCTCCGTGCGCTTCGGCTCGCCCGCGCACGCCTCCGGACAGGTGCAGCTCAACGACGAGATCGTGCAGGTGCGTGTGTAGTGTACAGGCCGCGTGCTGGCCGGCGCGGCGCTGCACGCGGTCACGCTGCGGCCGCGGCGCGCCGAGCTCGGGTTCCGCGTGCGCCGCTCGCACGCCGGCCTGCTGCAGCTCGCCTCCGTGCGCTTCGGCTCGCCCGCGCACGCCTCCGGACAGGTGCAGCTCAACGACGAGATCGTGCAGGTGCGTGTGTAGTGTACAGGCCGCGTGCTGGCCGGCGCGGCGCTGCACGCGGTCACGCTGCGGCCGCGGCGCGCCGAGCTCGGGTTCCGCGTGCGCCGCTCGCACGCCGGCCTGCTGCAGCTCGCCTCCGTGCGCTTCGGCTCGCCCGCGCACGCCTCCGGACAGGTGCAGCTCAACGACGAGATCGTGCAGGTGCGTGTGTAGTGTACAGGCCGCGTGCTGGCCGGCGCGGCGCTGCACGCGGTCACGCTGCGGCCGCGGCGCGCCGAGCTCGGGTTCCGCGTGCGCCGCTCGCACGCCGGCCTGCTGCAGCTCGCCTCCGTGCGCTTCGGCTCGCCCGCGCACGCCTCCGGACAGGTGCAGCTCAACGACGAGATCGTGCAGGTGCGTGTGTAGTGAGCCCCGAGCCTCACACGTATACACACGGGTATTCATTAGTGAGCTGTAAAGGTTCGCGCACATTATGTCGGGCCGTATCGCAGCGCAATAATCCGCTCAATTCGCTTATATGTATTTTATACGAACTAACGTACACTACCGGGGCGCGGTCCGCTGCGCCTTGCATGTATTGTTACGAAAATACGTATGTATACGTGGTCTGGGAGCTTGCAACGAGCACTACACTAGCGGCTAACAACGAGTCTATTGTCGGTATTTGGCGCGAATTAAAGGGCTCTGTGAGCTCGTAGAGGTCAACAGAGGAGAGGTTGTTGCCGCTGCGAACTATTTTTTATTTGTCATTACTTGTACTTATTCTCGTGAAATTTTTGTAATGACCATAAATTTCTTGATTTTTTGAGATGCAAAGTAGATCACTCCTTTCCCCAATACATTTTATGAATCCTCCATCTTCGTGGCCGATTATGATAGTCGAATAAAGCATCTATTAGTACGATACATTCAAATCAAAACTGCGTTCAGATCAGGCTTGTCATTACGGTTACAGTGATGTGACCTTCTTGGTACACACTATAGTACCTACTCAGTTACAGCTCGTAAAATGAGTATTATACTAGCCTTTTTAAAAGTCCACTGCAGGACGTAGGTAAGCCTATGTTCTACAGTGGACTATCACGAAGGGTGACTGGGCCATTTCCACCACGCTGGCCCAGTGGGGATTGGTGGATTCACATACGCCATTGAACTTCTTCTACGGATGTATACAGGTTGCCTCACGATGTTTTCCTTCACCGTCAAATGATAATTGGAACTGAATTTTGGACGCTCGGTGAAAGCGTTCGTGCGACGTGATGAGCCACGAAGTGAGTCCCCGGGTGGCTGTTGCAGGTGGGCAGCCAGTGCGTGCTGGGGTGGGGCGCGGAGGAGGTGGAGCGGCTGTGTGCGGCGGGCGCGGCGCGCGGGGAGCTGGCGCTGCGGCTGGTGCGGCGCGCGGCGCGGCCCCCCGCCCCCGCGGCCTTGGCGCGCCGCCGCCGCCTGCAGCCCGAGCCCGAGCCCGAGCCCGAGCCTGCCTCCGACGGCAGCGAGCCGCTCTCGCCGCCCGCCTCGCCCACCACGCACCACCAGCGGTAAACTAACACCTCTCCCCGCACACACACACACACACTAACACACGCACGCACGCACGCACACACACAAATACAAGAAGCTACCGACTCGGGAGCAGGATGGCTTTCTACCGTCTCGTCCATCTTACTACAGACTTCACAGTCGGATGGCCTTCATACTCAAACATTTGTATCACTTTTTGAAGTGAAAACTTCTTTAGCTGCGTTGTGCACTTTTTGGGATGGGTAAAAAAATATTAAACTCGTGTCAGGACACGTGACCTGATCGAAAATTCGTAAGACGGCGCAGGGCGCTTGCGCGAGAGTGCGTGTGATATTGTATTTTACCACTTAAATGACTGTAATAATGATAAATGTAACTTAATATCGTATGTTGTCAGCATGTACCCAGAGAAGCCGCACGTGCTGGTCTCCCGCCGACACTCGGTGAGCGGCGCCAGCCCCGCCGCGCGCGCGCACCTTCACACCATCGACCCGGTAACTTAATACCTACTGTTCATCATTGAATATCATGTTCATTTTTGGTAATTTGATATAAATGGGAAGATTAAAAGAGACACAAAAAGGTACGAAAATGTTACGAATGATATACATAAAAAATGTTAAGTCCTCCGATTTTTCCCAATAAGCTATGAATAAAACGTATAGCACCCACGTGCGTACGCATAGTAACCACGCTCTGCTACCGAAAATTGTTTAAACCCGAAGTCTTGAACAATTTCCGCGATGCGCGGAGCTAGAATTCTTTCAGTTTCAAATGCCGGCACCTACAAATTAGTTTGCCAACCAACAACCTCCGTCGCGGTGATCCCAAGGCCCTAGAAAGTTTTCGATCCCCCAAATTTCACGGCACAGGCTCAAGTGAACACAAATAGTTCAAAACTCGCGATGACGAATAAATCAAATGGCGGCTAGCGCCCAACAGTTTTCACTTTTAAAACGTTTCGCGGCCTGTTTCTGCAAACTGTACTTATACTTATTTTCGCGAGGGCTATCCCAACAAAGCTAACCCCTTTAAAGCCTTTCAAAACGCGAGATTATCCCCAATTCCAAATTCGACGTTTGAGAGATGCGCGAGCGTTCCCGATTCAAGCAAAAGTGTCAATGCTTTCGCAACTAGCTTCATACCGATTCAAATTTCAATATCAAGTTCAAGTCAAGTCATCGGGACTGAACATCCACCCGCCTCTAGATGGTTGGGAGGCGAGACAACGTTGCGATTGCTCGTCTCAGGACCGAATCCCCAACCAGGACCTCTGTGGACCGAGGGGTTCCGTCTTTTCCCGGAAACACGTTAAGGATGCGCCCCCTTCTCCAATACAATGGTGACGGGTTCGCATCCTTGACAAGGACGAGGTCACCAATCTGGGGGGGACTGCATGGTCTTGTCGGACCACTCAAACCGCTGCTGAAATAAAAATAAATATTCCAATGAAAATCGATGCCAAAAATTCTCTCTCCGGCAACGCGGTAAGTGGCCGACCAATCAGAAAATGCCCTGGAGTCATCACCTTCAAGTCTTTTGGGTCTGAGCTGAGCGGACACAACGGACGGGAATTGAGGACAGCCTCAATTCTGCAAAACACCGTCGCTAATTCCCCAAACGTTAACACAGTTTTCCCTATTGTTCGGGTCAAATGGGTTTTGGCCGACTTGACGGCTGCTTCAAAAAGTCCACCACAGTGGGGGCATCCCGGGGGATTAAATTCCCATCAAATGTTCCGACGGGAGAGGTGGGTTCCAATGTCAATTTTATTCTCTACTACGCATTGTACGACATCTTGTAGCACGACTCAAATATCATGATGTCTGTGAATACGCAGTGAATTATTGTACAGTGTCAGATTCACATGTCAGCGGGGATGACGAATGGGGTTTTGTGCAGCTTGTAGCCTTAGCTAACTTCAAAAATCCCATTGAGTTTGATTAGTCTAATATAAGGTTGAATAGACACAGTGTAGATGAGAGTGTAGAACAGATGTGTGTTGTTCCAGTTCTGGCAGCAGCTGAAAGAGCGGCGGCGCGCGGCGGGCGGCAGCGCGGCCGGCAGCCCCGAGCCCGACGACGTGGCGCGCCTGGCGCGGGACAAGGCCGTCTCCTGCAGCACCGGGCTCGAGCTGCCGCGCCCGCGCACCTGCCCCGCCCCGCCGCGGCCCCCGCCCCCCGCCAGCCCCGCGACCGACCGCCGCGGCAAGCTGGACAAGGCGCACTCCACGCCCGCGTACGACCTGGCGCAGCCCGACCTCCCGCCCGCGCAACACCAGCCCATCCCCGAGTCGCCCACCACCCCGGGGGACAGCCCCACGGTACGTGCTCTAACCCCGCGCCTGCGCAACACCAGCCCATCCCCGAGTCCCCCACTACCCCACCCTGCACACCAGCTTCTGGCAGCAGTAACTAGTAGTAATGTCTGCAGGTGGTGGTGCACTCGGCGGCGAAGGCGGACCAGATCCTGGCGTTCAAGAAGAGCAGCTCCGCCATCGGCGAGGCCATGCAGCACCGCCGACACCACGACGACTCGCCAGCGCCAGGTACACCTCCCACCTTAACACACACACACACACACACACACACCCTCCCCTCACACCAGATCCTGGCGTTCAAGAAGAGCAGCTCCGCCATCGGCGAGGCCATGCAGCACCGCCGACACCACGACGACTCGCCAGCGCCAGGTACACCTCCCACCTTAACACACACACACACACACACCCTCCCCTCACACCAGATCCTGGCGTTCAAGAAGAGCAGCTCCGCCATCGGCGAGGCCATGCAGCACCGCCGACACCACGACGACTCGCCAGCGCCAGGTACACCTCCCACCTTAACACACACACACACACACACACCCTCCCCTCACACCAGATCCTGGCGTTCAAGAAGAGCAGCTCCGCCATCGGCGAGGCCATGCAGCACCGCCGACACCACGACGACTCGCCAGCGCCAGGTACACCTCCCACCTTAACACACACACACACACACACACACAGATACACACACACACCCTCCCCTCACACCAGATCCTGGCGTTCAAGAAGAGCAGCTCCGCCATCGGCGAGGCCATGCAGCACCGCCGACACCACGACGAATCGCCAGCGCCAGGTACACCTCCCACCTTAACACACACACACACACACACACACACACACACACACACACCCTCCCCTCACACCAGATCCTGGCGTTCAAGAAGAGCAGCTCCGCCATCGGCGAGGCCATGCAGCACCGCCGACACCACGACGACTCGCCAGCGCCAGGTACACCTCCCACCTTAACACACACACACACACACACACACACCCTCCCCTCACACCAGATCCTGGCGTTCAAGAAGAGCAGCTCCGCCATCGGCGAGGCCATGCAGCACCGCCGACACCACGACGACTCGCCAGCGCCAGGTACACCTCCCACCTTAACACACACACACACACACACACCCTCCCCTCACACCAGATCCTGGCGTTCAAGAAGAGCAGCTCCGCCATCGGCGAGGCCATGCAGCACCGCCGACACCACGACGACTCGCCAGCGCCAGGTACACCTCCCACCTTAACACACACACACACACACACCCTCCCCTCACACCAGATCCTGGCGTTCAAGAAGAGCAGCTCCGCCATCGGCGAGGCCATGCAGCACCGCCGACACCACGACGACTCGCCAGCGCCAGGTACACCTCCCACCTTAACACACACACACACACACACACACATACACACACACACCCTCCCCTCACACCAGATCCTGGCGTTCAAGAAGAGCAGCTCCGCCATCGGCGAGGCCTAGATCTTATCACCACCATGGCGACTCGTCCAGTATACTCGGGGGGAGTATATATATGTATCATAATCGTTATCCTTACTAATATTATAAATGCGAAAGTAACTCTGTCTGTCTGTCTGTCTGTCGCGCTTTCACGCTAAAACTACTGAACCGATTTGAATGAAATTTGGTACACAGATAGCCTAGAGCCTGAGAAAGGACATAGGCTACTTTTTGATTCGAAAAAATAGTTTTAAAGGGTTGAAAACGGGGGATGAAAACGCATTGGCTAGAATCTTAGAAGAAAAAACTTATTTTCTACCATGACAAATGGTAATTTGCATCTTGACTTTCCAAATTACATTCTCTATGCCCAATGCCCATTCAAGGCTGCTCGAGTTGCAAATGTCAAAGTCAATCAATCTTTTCCTGTAAAATTTAGAGAAGGTTACATGTATTTTTTCAGTTTAATTACGTAGTTTTCATTCTAATAGGTATACCTACAAAACGCAAATCGAATCTAGCGCGTAGTTCTAGCGGAGCTCGCGTAAAGAATTAAATTGCTAGAAGCCAAGAGTCTGAAGAGCACACTTAAATGCGTTTGACATTAGATGCCGAGCGCCACGCATCTCAAAGAGCTGCTGAGACTCAAGAGCGAAACCAAGCGCATCGAATTTTAGATGCTGAGCGTCACGCAGCTTAGAGAGCTGCTAAGACTGAAGTTGAAAGTCAAGCGCGGCGACTTTTAGATGCTGAGCATCACGCAGCGCAAAGAACTGCTGAGATTCAAGAGCAAAAAACCAAGCATGTCGAATTTTAGATGCTGAGCGTCACGCAGCTCAGAGAGCTGCTGAGACTTAGGAGAAAGTCAAGCGCAGCGACTTTTACATGCCGAGCATCACGCAGCGCAAAGAACAGCTGAGACTCAAGAGCAAAACCAAGCGCGTCGAATTTTAGATGCTAAGCATTAGACGTTAAGGGGACGGTACCCGGCAGTAATTTAATTTTTCTTAAATACAAAATAATCGATTTTAAATATTATTAACACCACTGACTGTTGTCACCTCACGATAAACCACAGACTGTCGAAGTGCCTGATTATTTATACATAGCATACGTTCTATCTGCAATACTAAATATTGGTAGGCGTGAACTAAAAAAAACGATTTATCTCTACAATTGTATTTTTGTATCTAAAACGAAGAAGGGCAGTACTTTCGAATCCATAATACGAATATCTTTGATCAAACATATTTTCTCTTAAACTTATATTTACAGACTTATGGAAGAAAAATGTTTTGCTTTGTTGTCATTTCCTAATATTTTTTTAGCGTTCTATTAATTTAGTTTAGAATTCAAATAAAGCGGGCACCTTGTGAAGGAACTGAATAAACCTAAAAAAAATGTTTTAACACTTAGAATCATGTCAGGTCAACGTTCTAGTGATCAGAACTACATGAAATTTAGCCTGTTCTCTTCATATGGCGCCTTAAGCAAAAAAATGCATAGTTCCTGTAGGACAGGACAAAAACTATCGAAAGCAAAACTGTCGCCGCTATCACAAAGACGCTAAGTAATTAATTCCTCTATGACACTTAACGAAACGTCACAGCGAAACGTAATTAGATGACAGGTGACATTGTCTGCAGACTTTTATAAATCACAGGTAGCATGGCAAGGGGACAAATTGTTTTTCCACCATTATATCCCCTTGAAGAGGAAATAAAGTATGGATTGAAAATGTCAACTGACATTAAAATTAGATAAAATGTTTTATTCCTTCTGCATGCTACATGTTGCTATGACGTTTAATAACAGGCCGTCATTTTGTCTGACATTAAAAATATTTTTAAATCTTCTATCATTAGAGGTTTAACATGTTTCTTTATTCTACCTTTATGGTACAGAATCATCATACTATAATATTATCAATCCGAAAAGTTTGTTGGTTTGTTCCTCTTTGACGCAGCAACGGAGTAAAAGATTGAATAGATTTTTGGTATGGATACCTATGGTTTAAAAGACAGAAAGTGATAGCAGGATACTTTTGTATCCCGAGAAAATTCGTGATTCCCATGGGATAGGACAATAACTGTTTCTCAGCAATGGAGCAACGGATTGCCTTGACTTATTGCATGAATATAGTTTGAAAGACGAAAAGGCAAAGGCCACTTTTTATCCCAAAAACTTTAACAGTTCCCGTAGGATAGGATGAAAAGTAAGCGAGCGGGCCGCGGTAGCAGCCGTCTAAGCGCCAGAAATAACCTGTCATTTCAAGTTTAGGACGTTCCTACATTTTTCGCACTCCTTCGCGGCACTCAACAGCGCTAGCCCAGACTCGGGCTCCATAACGGAGCTTGCGCTCCCGCCATAATGACGGTGTGTTTCGGAGCACAAGACACATCGTCATCCACCACTCGGGAGTAACCAGCACTGAGCGTCGGACAGCATTCCAACGTCCTGATCCCAGTGCAACGGGTCAGTCATAGTAGCCCAGCGCCTGCCTCTTCAACTGCAGAGGGCTGTGAGAACGGCCATCGCGATACCGACACTTCTCTTCCCCTGCAGCCCCACTGCGTCTTTCAACAGGTTGACGGCCTAGCGGAAGGTAGGGTAGGTGGCGGCACCCATACAACCAGTTCCATCCGCAGCCCATAATCCTCGGTTGCAGCGTCGCAAGAGCGGCACTGCAGCCCGCCTCAGAAGCAACACTCCTCATAAGGCAGGCAACCTACCGGCCATCCTCTCAGCTGCTTTAGTTAAAAGCGGCTGCACTACGAGTGCCGGCCTCTAAGCTGCCTTGGGGGAAAGACCCAAAGAAGAGGGAGACTTCGAGCGCCGCCTTTTCAGCTGCCTAAGACCTCCCCCGCCACGACAAGGCGGGAATACACAGGGGGGTTGTATATACACTCCAACCGTAACTTAACCAACAAAAGCATTCCTCTAAGGTATTTTGATGTTTGTCGCTTAGGTTAGGTTTCGCAGCCGACATAAACATTAGCCAAAATCAAAATATAACGCGGGCGAAGCCGCGGGTAAAAGCTAGTATCTCCATAACACCGTGGTCACACTCAGATGTTCCACAAAATATAAAACGACCTCCTTCCATTCCACCACACCACACTGTAATAGCGCAGCGAGCCGTCACTCCGTCCCTCCACCCCGCTCTCACCACCACCCAACGCCAGGTCACAGCTCCCGTTGAGGGTCAATTGAGGCCCCAGTTTACATACTACGTGTTAGGTTAGGTTTACGGTTTTTCTTGCTATCTCCAGTCAATTCACATGCTTTTAATTCTAAAACGATTTCGTAAGAAAATCTCTGTAAACTTTGTTTTTTTCATTAGTCAAGAAATGCATTTGAATCATAGGGCCGCCATAACGCGGAAAAATCGTGTCATAGCTACGTCATAACAATTCTCGGAATAATTGCGTCGATATTGCCCCTCACGCTTGAATCGTTGTGCTAAATCAATAGTTCGAAAATCCATTCGAAATTCGAAACGATAAAAAAATCGATTATTCCGGGAAATACCTGACTGCCGAGGTGGGATTGTGTTCTAAACTTATGAAGCGTAGTTTTTAAACCTATACTATGTCCAATCATGAATGCGCTATCGTAAATTTAATAGCAACGTAAAAGATGTTCTCTCTATCGAATGCCTAAAGTGAAAAAGAAACAGAAATATGCTAATTAGCTGTTACAATTACGATGGCGCCTTCATAATTGGACCTACTGTCATAAATGTTATTTATAACTTTCCTCATTACTTCGCTCTTTCTGAAAACTAGATAAAAGACATAATTCATTTTGGGCTATATCTGAAAGAGTGCCGGCCAAAACAATTATTTAGGAAATAATATTACTAGGTACATATTATTCTGTACATTTTAACCCACATGATTAACCCACTAGAATCACTCCTTGGGTAGGTACCGAGTTTTGAAAATAATTATTTTTTTAAATGACATAATAATTATCATGATAGTAGATAAAAGTAATCGTCAGTATTAGCCACGAAAAAGATTTTTTTTTCTATAATTCGTATTTATCAGAAATAACTTATATGCTATTGAACTACAAAATAAATATTTCAAAATTGACAATCGTCAAAATCGCTGGAGCCGTTTCCGAGGTTCAAAGTCAATATAAAATAAATAAAAGACAAGCCAGCACATACTATAGCAAAAAACATCTAATTCTACTGAATACGAAATGAAATAAAAATCTATCTATCTTTGTTGGCACAGCGACCCAAAGTGGGTGTTGGCCTCCGATACCAAGGTCCCCCATCTGTCCATGTTCTGCGCGAGTAGGTGCCAGTCTTGCACCCCAATCTCCAGAAGATCTTCGGCCTCTTTATCTTTCCATCTATACTTGGGACGTCCAACAAGTCTTCGCCCTTCCGGCATGCCCAAATAAGCCTTCTTTACGGCACGATCCTCTCCCATCCGTTCCAGGTGTCCGAGCCAACGGAGTCTGTAGGCTTTAATATCACCAACAATATTGGGCTCCGCCACCAGCTCTTCCACTTCACGGTTTTTTCGGATCCTCTAACTTGCATCTTCCTGCCTGGTCGGCCCCAGATTTTTTCTGATTGTTTTGCGTTCCTTCCCAACAGTTTGGTTTCTTCCTTTTGTGTTAGCGTCCAAGCTTCAAAGCCGTACATCAGAATCGTTCTAATGGCTGTTTTGTAGATTCTGATCTTTGTGGCTCTACTGAGGAGCTTGAACACCAATATTTTATAGAGGGCTGCACTACAGCACTCTCCGATGTAGTATTTTGGATGCGTATGCGCTGGTGTTGGTACTGAATAAAAATAGTACCGAGATACTGAAATAAAAATAGTAAAATGAAATTATTTAGGTACCATGACGGTTTTAATAAGTTGGTAAATTGGTAAACATTTTTTATTAATAAATGAAAATGATTAATTTCAAATCGATAACTACGCAGGGAGTGAACATTGAGGGTTGGTCTCATATTACAATATGTTGAGAATAATATGCATTGATATTATTTCCCAATGTATTGTTTTGGTCGGAAGTATCATAATTAGTCCAATATGAATAATGTCTTTTATACTACACCTGCTCGGAAAGTACCTTGATACTTTATCAAATTTACGGTAGAAAGTACGTCATTGCATATCGAATAAATATGCGGGGAGAAAACGCATCTGAGCGGGAGAGAAAAGTGTATGAAAATCCATTTCTTACGTGGTTTTTCTTTTTTAATTTTGGGTAAGACTATGCGCTGGTAACCTAAAATATATCAAAAGCCAAAAAGTTTTTACGGTGAGTTTTTATCTCCAAGTTCGCAAAATGACACTGGCCACTAGCTGTGTGTTGGATGGTGTCAAACAATTTGAAAAAAGAACATGTGAAAATTGCAGACGCCATTGGCGCCATTTTCAAGTGTTACATTAAGCTTCACTAACTGCAACAATTTCAATATAAATTTCAATTAGTAAAGATTTAGTTTTTCATTTTCCTCGTAGGTGTAGTATAAAGCACTATGTATCACTCAAAAGAAAGTGCGATTCCCGATCTCGGGTGTTTTAAAGCCCTCGCCTACGGCTCGGGCTTCAAACAACACCCTCGACGGTAATCGGTCTCTTTCTCCTGTCGGTGAACAATGTACTATTGCAAACCTAATAGTATCCAAGATTCCACTTGAAAAACAGTCGGTCATTGGCAGTCGGGTTAAAAGGAAGTTTTGCAAAAATGATTTCTGTACAGCAACCATTGATTTAATAGGACTCGTTTTAAGATGCTCGCATATTATAATGCAATGCAATAATATTGTAACTTTACCACATCACTATTTCAATTAATGTAAACATTAAAAGCATTTGCTTTTCTCAAAATTATCATTTTGTGCTGTGTTGTGAATTAAAATAGATAGTTTGAAACATTATTTATAGTTTCTGCACAGAACACTTATTGATTTTTTGAAAAAATAGTCGGGAAAATTTAAAATCTTCGACTAACCTGTAAAATGATAATTTTTTTGCTTTTGTCTTGGAACACGACTTGCAGCCCCGAACGCAGCAGGTAACAATGATTGTTTTTATCGTTTGTGGACACATAATGCTATGAAATGTTTTTATTGGCACGTTTAATACAATATTTTTAGGGTTCCGTACCTCAAAAGGAAAAAACGGAACCCTTATAGGATCACTTTGTTGTCCGTCTGTCCGTCCGTCCGTCTGTCAAGACCCTTTTTCTCAGGAACGCGTGGAGGTATGAAGCTGAAATTTATATCAATTACTCAGGTCTACTGTCCCTTGAAGCTGTAAAAAAATCAAACTTCTAAGCCAACGCAATCAAAAGATACAGCCGTTTATGCCGCAAAGGTGATATTGCAAAAAGGGCTAAGACTAGGTACAGTAGCTCAAAAAATCCGATAAATTATGATAAATAAATGCGCAGAGTAAAACAACCGCATTAAATGCTTAATTTATGAGTAATTTCACATTTTCCAATTTGATTTTTTCTCAGTTATTGAATTACTGCCATTTTGGTCACATAACCTTTTTATATAACCTACATAGAATTAATAGCCTACATGTAAAAAATGCACTGAAGAGTTTAGTTTTGTTAGAAAAACTTCTCAGACGTTAATGATACATCAAATTGATACGTTTATAGGTACTTTATACTTCGATCAAGACTTTATACGTTTCTTTTTTTTTTTTTTTTTATTATGAAATTTTTTTATTAAAAATCTTCAGCAATCTTCAGTTGTTCATAATAACGTAGGTACTACATATAAGTGGTTTCAGTATTATTAGATCTCTGAGAGACACGATATATGTATGTATCTACCTTTCATGTATCTGTAATTTTTAAAAGTATACTGCTGAACATAGGCTAGGCCTATCCACTCATATCCACTGCGCTGGCCCTGAGGAGGATTAAGTTGTTACTTGGTGAAGTCGCGGGTCACCGAGAAAGTCGAAGGCAAACGTGTAAGAGGTTTGTTTTAATTTTCCTGTTTTCGTAAATAATCAAGAAAATTTTGTCGTTATATTATTATTATTTTGCGCCTGTATTGTCCCACTGCTGGGCAAAGGCCTCCCTTCCCTCCTTCCAGACTGCGCGATCGTTATATTAATTTTGTAAAACCATCATTAATAGTGTGATGAGTGTAATGTTGTTTATATTATCTTAAAAGTATTATGTTATATCATATTTTTGTATAAATGGATCTAAACAACTGTGAATTATTTCGAAGTAACTTGCCATTCACATTACTGTATTCTTATAATGGTTTATGAAGATCACGTAGCACATAGAAACCTCTATAGTAATCAAACTCACGGGACAAGTTAGATCTATATATTTAAAAAAAAAAGGAGAATGAAGGATGAATACTTACTTTTTGGAGGGAAAGAAACTAAGGAGGATCAATGGTGTGAAAATGGAGCGAAGAATAAAAAAATGTTTGTAACCATATATTTCTAAGATCGGAGAGTGCTGAATAAAATATTTTGACTACGAGGTGTTTAAATCCTGTAATAGTTAACAATAAAAAATAATCCAACGAATTGCAATGAAATGTGTTCTTTTCGTTGTTATAAGAATCCAGGATAATATAGAAATCGGTTTTAAACCTTTTTTCGGTTTTAGGCCTTTAGCCTATTTTTGTTATTTGTGACATTTTATTAATGTTTCAAGTCGAGTATGGCCGGGTGGCTTTTGGCGGGAACGGGGAAAAATCATGTCGCCGCGTTTTATTATTTTGTGAAATATGTTTCTATCAGTGATAATTAGTTTACAGATGCTTTACTGAGGTCTAACTTGACCGCGACTTTTTCGGACTAAGACGTGACTTAGACTGTAACTATTTTGATAAAATATAAAAAAAAGGTTCAATTTTTATAGGTAACATTAGCAAATGCATAAACCATGCGACACCAAAATATAAAAGAAGAAGAGTATGGCTGCCTTATTTTTAAACAATGTCAATGTAATTTTCAATCAGAATACATGAAATTACTTTTAATGGACACTGTTATTGTAAAAAATAACGGGAAAATAATTATGTGAAAGAAACGAAGCAAATTATGAAATACTGTACCCTTTGGTGGCCCAATTTCTTTATATTTTTGCAATATCTCCTTTTCGACACTTGCAAGTACTCGCAAGGGAATCAAAACCTAAAGGGTACTTCCAGTCGACCTAGAATCTTGAAATTTGGCATGAAGCAACGTTTTATAGCACACATAAAGGAAAAATTCCGAAAACCTTAAATTTTTAGTTACATTACAAAATATATAACAGACAGAAGCACTTTTCCAGGAAGCCAAAGTCTTGACCGTGCGGAAATTGTTCATCCAGAAAGCTGTTGTAAAAATTCACAATTTCATCAAGCAGACTGGGCTAGCCACAGATCAGCAAAGTAGACGGGCTTTTAAGATGCCTCTCGTAAAGGTTAACTCAACATATGCTGACAGACATCCCAATGCCCTTCTCCCAAAAATCTTCAATAGGGTATCCAAGGTTTTTCCGAACTTAATAAAGGAGAAAACACATAAAGTAAACCTAATTATTCGAAACTGGTTGCTTACTCTGTCGTATAGCGCCACGGAAAACCTAAGAGCAGATGAGTACACATACATTAGCACACTTTCACACACATAGCCTTTCAAAATTATTTTTTATACTTACACAAACAAACTGCTCAATAATATTATACTCCTGCGCCCACTTACACAACGCAACAAGAAAACTGGCACACATTCTTTCTTTCAGGATGATTATGTATTCCTTGTATGTATATTTATTATTGTTTTTTGAGTTTATATAATATCACTAATTTCAGATATTCGATAAATCAGTATTTCTTTATAAAATTTAGGACTACTCCAGAATGTCACCACTAGATAACTTTCTGTATGGTACCCACAACACGGGCCTCGAGCCTAGTGTGGGACCAAAGGATACTTCGCTTGTGACTCCTGAATCTATTTATCTTGTCAAATTTCAACTGTTATTCATGTATTCGTGTATTTCAATTTTAGTAAATAAATATCTTATCTTATCTTATCTTATATATTTTTAATAAATATAAACTTATTACTTTTTTTGTCGTAATGAACGAACTTTGTAAACCTTGCAGGTTTGTACGGAACCCTCGGTGCGCGAGTCCGACTCGCACTTGGCCGGTTTTTTTATTTATAAATTACCATCAGCTTTGCTATTACCTAAACAAACAAATGTGACAGATAATTTCTTATTGGTTGGATGGTCTCAGAATAATGACGGTGCCAGCTGTCAAACATCTTTCGGGGTAGAATGGAATTTAAGAATTTGTATACTCATTTTTGAAAGCTTTAATCATATTTCATATAGGGAAGGAAACAATAAAAATATATCAATGAGGAGGTGTAATGCAAGTTAGAGGGCAAAAATCAGAATATAAACCACACCCTTCGTTCAGACAGGACCTTAATTAGCAGACCACTGTAAGATCTGAATGTTTGCGGGGGACATACAGATTGACTTCATATCTATTCCCTTCTATAGTGCAAGATTTGAATCCTTTACATCTGGAAACCATAGGTAGCGGCGTTCGAGACGAGTCGACGACGGAGAAGATCCTGGAGACGATCAACATAGCGATGATGGAGCACCGGCGCCGGTCGCTGCTGGAGCACGAGCGCGCCCGGGCGCCCGGGAAACAACACTACATGTCTGAAAGCTCTGATGCTACTCCCAACAGGTGAACATTTACTCTTGTTTTTTTTTTAGATTTGTCGATGCGTTGTTTCGTTTTTAAACTGCTCCATGAATTTCTTAATGAAAGTAAAATTTTTCGTTTTCCTGTCAGGCTTTTTTTATACTGCACGATCTGTGCAATTGTACCTTTATGTTGAAAGCTCGTCTAAAACACGACAACGTAATCATCGTTAAATTGACTGCGTGCAGGTACATGTGGGGGCGTCGCGAGTCGCCCCCCGCGCCGCCCCCCCGTCCGGCGCCCCCCGCGCGCCCCCCCGCCTCGCTGCCCGTGCTGCGCGCCGTGCCGCGCCCCGACCGCGACCCCGCCTCGCCCGTCAAGCTCACTCGCCCTATCGACGTGACGCAGGTACGTCCCGCGCCCCCCGCGCGCCCCCCCGCCTCGCTGCCCGTTTAACAGACAAAATTAAGGGCAATGCCTCTACGTTTAGCCGATAAGACCCTATGACTCCTAAACTGCAGGGTTCTCTAACAACATTATCCACTGGTGCAGATCAGCGCGCCGCTGCGGCACCTGACGGGGCACGAGGTGCGGTCGCCGGGCGCGCTCAACTCGCCCCCCGCGCCGCGCCCCGCTCCCTCCCCCGCCGCGCCCGCGCCCTCCACGCCCTCCGGGCCCTCGCCCCCCGAGCCGCGCCCCGCCGCGCTCTCGCCCACGGCCGCCGTGCGCGCCATCTTCCCCATCACGGCCAAGGCGCGGAGCTTGAAGAAGAAGAGCTCCATACTAGCTAGTAAGTATTGATACCTACAGTATCATTCGATTTTTTTTTTTTTTTTTTTTTTGGATTGGAAGTTCGTAAACAGCCTTATGCCTAAAACTTACACTAGTTGAACAACACATTTTTCCGTAATTACAAGCATAACGCCTAAAAAACGAACCTAACTTACATAGAAAATGAACTAATAATTAACCTGTTTTACAAATATTAAACATAAAAAAGCTACAATTTTAAAAGAAACAATGTATAAAAAAAAACTAATTATGAATTTACTCGAAAAATAAAATAATCCTTTCTGAAAAAATAGGAACAGAATAGGAAAAAAAAACATCAATCAATATCCATCAGTCCTAGTAAACGTTTCAAATTAAATTTGAAGGAGGCTAGCGAACCTGATTTAAATATGTCTATATTTTTGCGTATGGTTTCGCTGTCGTAGGAAGAACACATACGTACTAGGGGGGAATGCAACAATATATTTGTACGACACCTCGGTAATTTGAATGTATTTTTCCAAGGCACTCTTCTGGGAGGCTTTGGTACTTTAAAAGTTATTTTCTCTAATATGTCTGGACAATCAACATAGCCGTTTAGCAATTTATAAAGCATTACTATGTCTGTCAACTGGCGACGCTTTTGAAGAGACATAACATTATAATGTTTCAGTCTTGACTTGTATGAGTATAACGATTTACATTTATTTTCCATGAAGGCTAAGTGATACAGAAAACGTTTTTGTACCCGCTCCAATCTATCTGCATGTATTTGATATCCAGGGTTCCACACGACCGAACAGTATTCAAGAATACTACGAACGAGACCATTATACAAAAGTAAAGAAAGGTTTTTATTCTTAAAGATTTTGGCTTGCCTTGAAACGAATCCACCCATTTTACTGGCTTTCCGTGTAATAGAGTTTATATGCTCACGAAAATTTAGTTGGCTGTCGACAATTACTCCAAGATCTCGGACAGATGACACCTCATTTAAGACTGTATTATTAATAGTGTAATTTGCTACAAAAGGTTTGTGCTTACGCGTGAACCTAATAAAAGAGCATTTGGAAGCATTTAAGCTCATTTTATTTTTTTCACACCAACCACTTATATTATCGATGTCAGATTGAAGATCTTCCACATCTTTTTGATTTCTTATTGGTTTGTAAATCTTAAGGTCGTCTGCAAATAATTTTACTTTTGATTTGACTACACTGGGTAAATCGTCAATAAATCCCACAAAAAGAATAGGGCCCATATGAGAACCTTGTGGGATACCAGAGGGTACCAACGTCTCGGCAGACTTAAAACCCTTGACGACTACAAGTTGGGATCTATTAGTTAAGTAAGACTCGTGCCATCTTAGGAGAGTGCCATGGATGCCCAGCTTGTGTAATTTTTCTAATAAAAGATTGTGGTCGACTAGATCGAACGCTTTGCTGAAATCTGTGTAAATAGCATGAGTTTCACCTCCGTCATCTAAGACTTCCAATATATCACTAACATATCCAATAAGGTTAGTACTAGTTGACTTTTTCGGTCTAAAACCATGCTGATTTATGTCTAGAGATTGAGATAGGTGCCAATAAACTTTTTTGACCACCAAGGACTCAAGTAGTTTCCCAATGCCTGAAAGGATTGATATAGGCCTATAGTTATCAACACGTGACAAATCTCCTTTTTTGTGTATTGGAGTTATGAAGGCTAATTTCCATTTTGTAGGAAAAACTCCGGTAGATAGAGACTTATTGAATATTATACACAGCGGTTTAGCTAACTGCTGAGCGCAACTTTTAAGAACTATAGACGGTAAAGAATCTGGCCCTGCTCCTTTATTAGAGTCTAGTTTCATAAGCGCTTTTAAGACTTCGGATTCCTCAATTTGTAAATTACACAAAGTAGTAGAGGTGTTTGTAGTGTCAGCATTCGATTCCATATATCTTTGGCCATTTGTGCAATTGGGTGATTTAGAATGGTGATAAACAGAGTTGAAGTGTTCTGAGAAAAGATCACAAACTGCCTGACCACCCACAGCAGACTTATCGGATAGGTGCATTTGGTTCGGTAGCGTAGCATTATTTCCTTTGAGGTTTTTTACATAACGCCATATGTGCTTGGGGCTATTTTTCAAAAATATTGAGCTATTTTTTTTAAATAAAGTGAAACATTCTTTCAATAAAGTCTTACATCTTGTGCGGGCATTGTTGATTATGATATCAAATAAAAAAAAAAACATGTTTCGTGAAGTGGAAAACTTATGTTCTATGTATGTTGGATAGGAATATTCATAACAAAAGGTTTCTAAATTTTAAGATTTTGATGCACGTGAAAGTACTTGTCTTCTTTAGAAAAAAAATGTTTGGGTTGAAAAAAAACTGATAGACCGTGCTTTTTATGTATCAGAAAGTTTATAAAAAAGACGATATGGTGTACTTGTTACGTATTCGCTCGCATTCGCAGTGCGATTGCCGCGTGGTGTGGATACACCGAGAGGTGTCGAGCAGTGGAGCGTGAGCTGCAGTGGCGTGTAAGGAATTCGCTGTGGGGTTGCCGTGTGCCACGCACTTGTTTCTACATTTGTTGTCAAAGTAGCCGAGTCATTTGTTCTGTAGTTAAAGGCTGTAACACACGTGTGGTGTGATCCGCAGAGCGTCGCTGCGTGCCGTACAAGGTGGTGGTGAGCAGCGGCACGGCGACCAGCGGCGTGTGGCAGCGCGTGCGCGCGCGCGCCGGCGCCGCACAGCCGCGCTGGGCGCGCCGCACGCTGCTGCTCGCGCACAACCTGCTCTACGCGTACAAGTCGGCCGAGGTAACGAGAGTGCCGGTGGTGGGGATAGCGGCGTGTGGCAGCGCGTGCGCGCGCGCGCCGGCGCCGCACAGCCGCGCTGGGCGCGCCGCACGCTGCGGCTCGCGCACAACCTGCTCTACGCGTACAAGTCGGCCGAGGTAACGAGAGTGCCGGTGGTGGGGATAGCGGCGTGTGGCAGCGCGTGCGCGCGCGCGCCGGCGCCGCACAGCCGCGCTGGGCGCGCCGCACGCTGCTGCTCGCGCACAACCTGCTCTACGCGTACAAGTCGGCCGAGGTAACGAGAGTGCCGGTGGTGGGGATAGCGGCGTGTGGCAGCGCGTGCGCGCGCGCGCCGGCGCCGCACAGCCGCGCTGGGCGCGCCGCACGCTGCTGCTCGCGCACAACCTGCTCTACGCGTACAAGTCGGCCGAGGTAACGAGAGTGCCGGTGGTGGGGATAGCGGCGTGTGGCAGCGCGTGCGCGCGCGCGCCGGCGCCGCACAGCCGCGCTGGGCGCGCCGCACGCTGCTGCTCGCGCACAACCTGCTCTACGCGTACAAGTCGGCCGAGGTAACGAGAGTGCCGGTGGTGGGGATAGCGGCGTGTGGCAGCGCGTGCGCGCGCGCGCCGGCGCCGCACAGCCGCGCTGGGCGCGCCGCACGCTGCTGCTCGCGCACAACCTGCTCTACGCGTACAAGTCGGCCGAGGTAACGAGAGTGCCGGTGGTGGGGATAGCGGCGTGTGGCAGCGCGTGCGCGCGCGCGCCGGCGCCGCACAGCCGCGCTGGGCGCGCCGCACGCTGCTGCTCGCGCACAACCTGCTCTACGCGTACAAGTCGGCCGAGGTAACGAGAGTGCCGGTGGTGGGGATAGCGGCGTGTGGCAGCGCGTGCGCGCGCGCGCCGGCGCCGCACAGCCGCGCTGGGCGCGCCGCACGCTGCTGCTCGCGCACAACCTGCTCTACGCGTACAAGTCGGCCGAGGTAACGAGAGTGCCGGTGGTGGGGATAGCGGCGTGTGGCAGCGCGTGCGCGCGCGCGCCGGCAACGCACAGCCGCGCTGGGCGCGCCGCACGCTGCTGCTCGCGCACAACCTGCTCTACGCGTACAAGTCGGCCGAGGTAACGAGAGTGCCGGTGGTGGGGATAGCGGCGTGTGGCAGCGCGTGCGCGCGCGCGCCGGCGCCGCACAGCCGCGCTGGGCGCGCCGCACGCTGCTGCTCGCGCACAACCTGCTCTACGCGTACAAGTCGGCCGAGGTAACGAGAGTGCCGGTGGTGGGGATAGCGGCGTGTGGCAGCGCGTGCGCTCGCGCGCCGGCGCCGCACAGCCGCGCTGGGCGCGCCGCACGCTTCTGCTCGCGCACAACCTGCTCTACGCGTACAAGTCGGCCGAGGTAACGAGAGTGCCGGTGGTGGGGATAGCGGCGTGTGGCAGCGCGTGCGCGCGCGCGCCGGCAACGCACAGCCGCGCTGGGCGCGCCGCACGCTGCTGCTCGCGCACAACCTGCTCTACGCGTACAAGTCGGCCGAGGTAACGAGAGTGCCGGTGGTGGGGATAGCGGCGTGTGGCAGCGCGTGCGCTCGCGCGCCGGCGCCGCACAGCCGCGCTGGGCGCGCCGCACGCTGCTGCTCGCGCACAACCTGCTCTACGCGTACAAGTCGGCCGAGGTAACGAGAGTGCCGGTGGTGGGGATAGCAGCGTGTGGCAGCGGTGTATAATGTATAAGTGGAGATCATTACGATCAGACATTTATTTTGAATTTTATTTTTCGTCTATTTTTATTTCTAATTATATTTATATTTAACAATATCTATTTAATTCTTATTATATTTTACAATAATTAAAGAAATTAATATTTAGAAGGGTGCGGTGCCGCTTGCGCCACGCGTGTGCCCGTCGTATAAAGATACGAGGCCGCGCTCCCCGACCTCAGTGGGCGTCGGCGCGCTCGTCTCGCTAGAATTATCATGCGCTGCCACATACATAATATTCCATCCATCCATCAGCCGTAACACGTCCACTGCTGGATGTAGGCCTCCCCTATGGATTTCCAATAAGGCTTTCATCAGATTTCATCAGACGAGACCTTTCATGTCTAACGTTCACATTCAATGTGCCTCTTACCAATCTGTGATCACTACCGGTTTTCACCCGGTTGATCACGGAGACATCATCGAATATTCATCTCTTGTTGGTCTATCTCATTTCTCGTGGAACCATCGGGACTTACCCAGACTTCCTATGAGGCGGCTTCTGGAAGAAAGAGTTCCTCTCTCTCCAGAAATTCAGCCAGCCGTTGCCCGTACCCAAATTGCCCCACTTTCAGCTCATCAACAATTTTCTTGCCTATCTTTGTGTTAAAATCCCCCATAACAGTAAAGTGGGTCTCAGATATATGTATGGTCCGACTTATGGCTTCATACATAGTCTCCACTTCATCATCCGGGTGTGCCGAGGTCGGTGCGGAAACCTGAATGACCTGAATGATACATAATATTAATCTACGTATATTGTAACGTTGCAGTGCTCGCGAGCCGCGTGCATGGTGTACCTGGAGGGGTACACGGCGGCGGCGGCGGCCGAGGTGAAGTCGCGCGCGCACGCCTTCAAGGTGTACCACACCGGCGTGGCCTTCTACTTCGCGTGCGAGTCGCGCGACGCCATGCTGGCCTGGATCCAGCTCATCCACCGCGCCACGCTGCTGCCCAGCCTGCGACCACACGTACGTTCTACTTCGCGTGCGAGTCGCGCGACGCCATGCTGGCCTGGATCCAGCTCATCCACCGCGCCACGCTGCTGCCCAGCTTGCGACCACACGTACGTTCTACTTCGCGTGCGAGTCGCGCGACGCCATGCTGGCCTGGATCCAGCTCATCCACCGCGCCACGCTGCTGCCCAGCCTGCGACCACACGTACGTTCTACTTCGCGTGCGAGTCGCGCGACGCCATGCTGGCCTGGATCCAGCTCATCCACCGCGCCACGCTGCTGCCCAGCCTGCGACCACACGTACGTTCTACTTCGCGTGCGAGTCGCGCGACGCCATGCTGGCCTGGATCCAGCTCATCCACCGCGCCACGCTGCTGCCCAGCCTGCGACCACACGTACGTTCTACTTCGCGTGCGAGTCGCGCGACGCCATGCTGGCCTGGATCCAGCTCATCCACCGCGCCACGCTGCTGCCCAGCCTGCGACCACACGTACGTTCTACTTCGCGTGCGAGTCGCGCGACGCCATGCTGGCCTGGATCCAGCTCATCCACCGCGCCACGCTGCTGCCCAGCCTGCGACCACACGTACGTTCTACTTCGCGTGCGAGTCGCGCGACGCCATGCTGGCCTGGATCCAGCTCATCCACCGCGCCACGCTGCTGCCCAGCCTGCGACCACACGTACGTTCTACTTCGCGTGCGAGTCGCGCGACGCCATGCTGGCCTGGATCCAGCTCATCCACCGCGCCACGCTGTTGCCCAGCTTGCGACCACACGTACGTTCTACTTCGCGTGCGAGTCGCGCGACGCCATGCTGGCCTGGATCCAGCTCATCCACCGCGCCACGCTGCTGCCCAGCCTGCGACCACACGTACGTTCTACTTCGCGTGCGAGTCGCGCGACGCCATGCTGGCTTGGATCCAGCTCATCCACCGCGCCACGCTGTTGCCCAGCCTGCGACCACACGTACGTTCTACTTCGCGTGCGAGTCGCGCGACGCCATGCTGGCCTGGATCCAGCTCATCCACCGCGCCACGCTGCTGCCCAGCCTGCGACCACACGTACGTTCTACTTCGCGTGCGAGTCGCGCGACGCAATGCTGACCTGGATCCAGCTCATCCACCGCGCCACGCTGCTGCCCAGCCTGCGACCACACGTACGTTCTACTTCGCGTGCGAGTCGCGCGACGCCATGCTGGCCTGGATCCAGCTCATCCACCGCGCCACGCTGCTGCCCAGCCTGCGACCACACGTACGTTCTACTTCGCGTGCGAGTCGCGCGACGCCATGCTGGCCTGGATCCAGCTCATCCACCGCGCCACGCTGCTGCCCAGCCTGCGACCACACGTACGTTCTACTTCGCGTGCGAGTCGCGCGACGCCATGCTGGCCTGGATCCAGCTCATCCACCGCGCCACGCTGCTGCCCAGCCTGCGACCACACGTACGTTCTACTTCGCGTGCGAGTCGCGCGACGCCATGCTGGCCTGGATCCAGCTCATCCACCGCGCCACGCTGCTGCCCAGCCTGCGACCACACGTACGTTCTACTTCGCGTGCGAGTCGCGCGACGCCATGCTGGCCTGGATCCAGCTCATCCACCGCGCCACGCTGCTGCCCAGCCTGCGACCACACGTACGTTCTACTTCGCGTGCGAGTCGCGCGACGCCATGCTGGCCTGGATCCAGCTCATCCACCGCGCCACGCTGCTGCCCAGCCTTCGACCACACGTACGTTCTACTTCGCGTGCGAGTCGCGCGACGCCATGCTGGCCTGGATCCAGCTCATCCACCGCGCCACGCTGCTGCCCAGCCTGCGACCACACGTACGTTCTACTTCGCGTGCGAGTCGCGCGACGCCATGCTGGCCTGGATCCAGCTCATCCACCGCGCCACGCTGCTGCCCAGCCTGCGACCACACGTACGTTCTACTTCGCGTGCGAGTCGCGCGACGCCATGCTGGCTGGATCCATCGAGTCCACCGCGCCATGCTGGCCAGGATCCACCGAGTCCACCGCGCTATGCTGGCCTGGATCCACCGAGTCCACCGCGCTATGCTGGCCTGGATTCACCGAGTCCACCGCGCTATGCTGGCCTGGATCCACCGAGTCCACCGCGCTATGCTGGCCTGGATCCACCGAGTCCACCGCGCTATGCTGGCCTGGATCCACCGAGTCCACCGCGCTATGCTGGCCTGGATCCACCGAGTCCACCGCGCTATGCTGGCCTGAATCCAGCTCATCCACTGCGCTACTCTATTGCCCAGCCACAGAGAACACATACTCTTCACTCACTCTCTCGTTACACTCGACTCACTCACCTCACTATGCCTGACCCACAACACTACATCACTTACTCGATTTACATCTGTACGATCCACTCCACTTCTAATCTGGAGTATCGTCATAAAGTTGCGTGTTTGCCAGTTTTTTTTATCGGATACATATCCGAGAATGCGTCCAAGAAATACACAACTTGATCCCATTCTTATTTTTCGTCTATCGGAGGTCAAGACGGTCGCAACTAAAGCGCCGCCCTTTTGTGAAGGACGTTCCTCACGATCGAACCTATGTTTTCGATTCCACATTCTTTATACGAACCCAGAATGTGAAAACGCGTGTTGAATTACATTAACCCACGCCTCTTTGACCCTGAAGTCATGGTCACTACTGAGCCACCGAGGCAGTCACATTCACACAATATCCAAATTATATTTCGCACCCTAATGATTGGCATTTACATCAACAGATGGACGTATCTCGACACTACTCCGAAACGGACTACTCAGAGACCGAATCCGACACTGAAAACACCGACCGACGGAGCGACAAGGACAGAGATAGAGACAACAAGGAGAGGGACAAGGACAAGTCCAAATTTGGTTCGTTGAAGAAACTAACAGGAAGGATGCAAAGGAGTGAATCGCAGGAAAATGTCAGCCATTCTTCTACGAGTCTGGATCGCAAGTACCTTCGATTCTTCTCGAGGCATAAAAGCAAAGATGACTCTAAACCAAAGGTGACTTGATTTTTTTATTGTTTTTGAATATTAACCGTACCGTTGTCAATTCAGCCATAGGAAATCCACTGCTGGACATATCATGAGGTCATCCGTCCCTATTCAAAAGGTAATCGTACCGTATAGAGTCAGATGATTCTTGAGGAAGGTTTATATGTTTAACACACCTGTGCGAAGCAAGGGCGGGTCGCTAGTTTACTACAAATTAGTTATCCATTATTATTATTATGGTAGCAAATAAAACATTTTACCATAATGAATACTCATTATTTGCCACATGTTTCCAGAACAAGCAGGCCATAGTGGCGGTCCCTACAGAACACTACCGCAGCTACCGTCGAGTGGCGCCCCCTACGACTGACGCCCCCCACCCGACTGACGCCCCCAACCCGTCCGACGCCCCCATATTACTAGGCTCGGAGCTGCGCGCCTCCAAAAAGATCCCGAAGCCGATAAACTATATCCACGCATCGAATCCTAACTTGCTGGATTTTGAGAAGAGCGATTTCGTCACGAAGCCAGCGCTGCAAGTGCCCGCCAAACCGAAGACTTCCAAGGTATGTTAATACTTTTTTGTGTTAATGGTTTTATTTCTAAATAGGCTGATTGGCGTTTGATTTGTGCTGGAAATCTAATAATAGATTTATAAAACGTCGTTTCAATCTTTGTTTGCCCGTAAGAAGAGCACCACAAAGTGAAGTAAAAATTTGGTGAGCTATGTCGGAGCACACCGCCGATGGTTTTAACGTATGTCAGCGATTTACTTTTATCTTAATACGCCCAGCATTTTGGGCCGATTGAGATCTTCGAAGCTTCCCCGAAACCGCCTCTCTCAGTGCTGGACATTGGGGTACCCGTAGCCCAAAATCACCCCATTTCCAACGATACCTGTGATTTACAGTTCTTGCTGACTCTTTCGCATGTTAGGCTGCATGTTGAATTGCTAAATTTTATTAATATCATTTGTAACGCGTTTATTCTTAACTGTAAATATTATTTGAATCATACTTATTTTTGTATGAATGGATTGTAGTCAATTAACTCTATAAATATGCGAAAGAATCACTGTTATCACGTGAACCGTGACTTACACTTCTTCGTATAGCCTTTACATAATTTTTATATTATGGTTTAGGGCAGATGTTCTATACCTACGAGTATAGTCATAATGAATTCCTAAACTGGAAGAGTAATGATAGCTGTACACGAAATGTACTGTAATTTATTTTTATTTGATAGTGATTTTGAATGTTTAGCATATTAATTTTGAAAAATATTATGAAATTGACATGTAAAAATAATTACGCAATAAATGACTATGAATAAAAAATAAAAACAAAAAAATAAAAATAATTTATTTATAAACATCAATGCCATAATTCAATATAAAAAGCCAAACAATTTAAAAAGGACACATACACACATTTGCCTGATCTAGGTTAAACCTGTGCTTCAGGCTGACAAAGAGCAAAAAAAGATTTTTTTAATACAAATAAAATAACTACTTGCTACAAACTTAGTAAAATACTTCTATAAACTGATTACAGTGCAAAAGTGCGACATACTTACTTAGTAACCTAAACAAAATACCTGATAATACCTAAAACCTAACGTTTTATACAGAACTAAAAAAATTGAAGACTAAGTTAAAATAGATGTCTACCTAATGCTTAAAAATAGTACGTGACATTTGTAAACCTACTAAGTTAGGAATGCTTAACTGTACAGTTTCAACTTATTTCACTATTAACAACAATTTCTCTGTATCATCGTACGACATATTTTGAAGGACCTCAGTGATTAGTCTTTTACAGGTATTATAATCAACCGGGTATATATTGACTAACGTGTTCAACCTATTGTAGAGAAGCGGCCCAAGAAATCTGTAAAATTTAGAACTGAAAGCATGTTTTGAATTTGTTAGTTGAGGACAGACATTGAATTTCCGTCTTTTGTTAGTTATTTCTGCGCTATAGGGCAGAGCTGCGTGCTGTTTTAGAACAACGTTTTGTATGAACAACTGCCTTACTGTTAGTACTTTACATGATTCATAGAGTAGGTTAGTAGGAAAAATAAAAGGACGACAAGTAGCAACTTTGAGTATCGCTCGTTGGGCTCGCTCTACAGTTAATAATATAGTTTTACCTACGCCACCCCACGAAGTTATGCAAAAAGTTATAATAGACTGACAAAGAGCAAAGTAAATTTGTCTGATTAGTTTCAAATCTGCGACGTGTCGCAGTTTTTTGAAAACAAACATTAATTGACGAAGTCTATTATTTAAGGCTTCTAAATGTGGTCTGAAAGTTAGAGTACTATCTATTATGACGCCTAAGTATTTTATTTTATTTGTGTTATTTATCGCGGTACAAGAGCATTGGTTATTTACATTGTGTTGACAATAATGAGCAAAAATTTCTGAGACTTCATTTGTAGACTTTTTTCTTCTCATGCTAAAATCAAGGTAATGTGTTTTTTCTGTATTTAATGTTAATAAATTTTGCTGAAGCCATTTGTTTACAGTATTAAAACCACTTTGCGCATATCTGTAGACCTCTTTTTCAGAATCAGCGGAAAACAGTAGGGCAGTGTCATCGGCATAAGAAATGATGGTGCCGTGGTCTAGTTTCAAATTACATAGATCATTTATATAAACCAAAAACAGAATAATGCCATGCCAAATAATGCCAAAACAGAATAATGAATAATGCCATTGTGGCTTAATGTTTTTCAGGTGGAGAGTCTAACGGGGCTGGTGACCTTAGAACAGTTTATGTTGCAAAAACAAGAAGAAGAACGGCGGCAACTTTACTCCAATCGCGTGCTGCGCGGGATAGAGCGGGACAGACAGCAGCGGCAGGAGACCATCGGTAGCTATTGTTCTATTAATCTTAACTGAAGTGTTGCGCTACAAATCTTTCACGTTTCTATTTCGACCACATTTGTTGGAAGTGCTGTGTCTTACTGATTTTATAGACTCAGCCACGTAGTTCAGAGTGAAGCCAATATAGCTAGCTGTATTATTGACGCAGCATCAGAGCTACGAACAAACTTGATTTTTGGCAATATTATACATAGTTCAAAGGTTGAAGAATGACATAGGCTACTTTTTAAAGAAGAGCCTAAATCCCACGACAGGTCGTCCTAGTGTGGGATCTAGTGTACAACTTGTTTTGTGTTAACTTTTAAGGTTTTTTTATTTATTTATTTATCCTAGTAAAGAAGGTTCCTTTGGGATAGCACAAAAATTAAAATATTATCACGTAAGCAGAGCCGCAAGCAAATTACAATATAACAATTAAATTATAATATGAAATTGGCTGGTCTATATTATTATTATTATACCCCTGAGACCGTGTGCTTCAATGCTCTTATTATTTAGAGGTTCTTATTAATTATAGGCAGTATTGTCAGTAGAGTGCTGCGAGGACGCGCTAGGAACAGGATGGCCGTATCTAACGAGCATCCCTTATGCAGTAAATGTATTGAACGTGTTGCAGTCCCGGACGTGATCTACGGTGAGGTGCTGCCGCCCGACATCCCCCTTCCGGTATTGGAGCTACAAGCCGCGCCCCCCGCCCCCGCCCCCGCGCCCGCCCCCCAAGTCTCCGCGGCGAGCTACAAGGAGCGGCGGCCCTCGCCCGGCCGCGGGAAACCCATCTCTGTCAAGGGCAAGGACGGGTCAGTATGTTTTTGTATGCCTGTTCTGTCCCAGTGTTGGGCTAAGCCCTCCCCCACCTCTTTCCACGCATCCTGGTCCCTCGCCAAGTCGGTCCAGTCCGACTAAAAAGAGCGAAGTTCGTGACGCCACCTCATTGGGGTCGACCTGGAGGTCGCCGGCCATCTGCAGGCTCCCATTGAGGGACGATCATCTATTCGGGTACGTGCGAATCACGGGGCCTGCTCAGTTCCATTTCAGTTTGGCTGTCCCAATCCCCACATCGGCAATTCCAGTTCTTGAGCGAATTGTACTATTAGGGATTCGGTCTATTCTTTGGATACCCAGAATGCTGCGCTCCATTGCCTTTTGGCAGAACTTCAGTGTGAGCTTCTGGTGTTTGGTCAAAGATCATGACTGAGCCCCGTAGGTTAAGATAGGCAGGATACACATGTCTAGAAGTTTCCGTTGTAGTGACAACGGTAGGTCACCCTTCATAAGCTCCTTCATGGACCAGTAGCCCTTCCAGGCGTTATCGATGCGTCGTTCTGTTTCTTTAGCCTGTTTTCGAATGATACTAGCTGGCCCAAATAGATATTCACCGACATAGTGTAGTTCCTGCCCATCCACCTCTAGCCTCCGTTTTACGCTGTTGGTTATAATTTGTGTCTCAATCATTGTGAGCCTAACCTGAAGGCTCGCTGTACTCAGGTCTTCGAGCATATGGTGTAATTGTAAAGCAGTTGGGGCAAACAATACAATATCGACGGCAAAACGAAGTAAGTAAGTTTGTTATCACCGATGTTGATGCCCTTATTCTGCCATAGGACGCACAAGCTTCTGAGGACTTCTTCCAAAGTACTGGTAAGTAGTTTAGGGTAAATTGGGTCTCCCTGCTTTATTCATTTTTAGGGTTCCGTACCCAAAGGGAAAACGGGACCCTATTACTAAGACTTCGATGTCCGTCTGTCCGTCTGTCTGTCTGTCTGTCTGTCACCGGGCTGTATCTCATGAACCATGATAGCTAGGCAGCTGAAATTTTAACAGATGATGTATTTCTGTTGCCGCTATAACAACAAATACTAAAAAGAGAATTAAATAAATATTTAAGGGGGGCTCCCATACAACAAACCTGAATTTTTAGACGTTTTTCGCTCTATATTAATAATGGTAACAGGTAGATGCTTGAAATTTTCACAGAATATTTAGTTTTATATTCACTTCAATAATAAATAAAAAAATTAAAATAAAATAAATATTTAAGGGGGGCTCCCATACAGTACGGAAGGGCCTCCGTGCGCGAGTCCGACTCGTACTTGGCCGATTATTTATTTTGAAATGGGGCCAAATTTAAAGCGTTGATCTCAGTTGAGGCTGTACTATTGCTATAAATTATTTTAAAGAGGTCTATGTCAGTTAGGTCAATATTTTTTTTCAAGAGCTGTGAATATGGAAGAATGTTTAACCGAGTCGAAAGCCACGAACGCCAGATAAAGTGTTGTGTTAAATTCGTCGCATAAGCCATGCGATGCCAAAATTAAAAGAAGAAGGTTTGGAAAGATATCTGTCTGACGTTTCGATACTTTATTTATAGGTGGCGTGTATTATTGTTATTGCAGATACGAGAAAATAGTGTACACGGACGACCCTCCCGAAGGCGAGGGCTACGTCGTGTCAAGCAGCTACGGCGTAGCGCGTGAGCGTAGACCCGCGCCTACGCCCGAGCGCTGGCGCGACTCGCTACGCAGGAACGATAAGGTATAGTATCGTCTCACTCTTACTATGTAAGGAATCGTAGTGCTATCTCTCCCGCACTATAATGTACGTAGAACCGCGCCTACGCCTGAGCGCACGCGTGAGGCACGACTCGCTACGCAGGAATGATAAGGTAACCGATAGTATTTGTCTCAGTTTTCCTTTGTAAAGTACCATAGTGTTCTCTCCGATCACATAGTTTCGCTTGCGCTTATATCAAAGAGTTATTTTTATGTTAAACATTTCGAAAATGCAGGACAGAAATGTCGCGAATGCAGGACTCGAACCTGCGTCTTCGGATCACTAGCCCGACACTCTCTCAACTGAGCTTATATATCGTTTACTGAACTTATATCGTTTATAATGGCAAGTTACTAACGGTGACGCGTTATACCATTAAAGATTATATGCACAAACGATAGTGTGTGAGCGTCAGCTGTTTCTCGCAATATGTCGAATATGAGAAGTATGCGCGGGAGCCAGAGAGACGAGACGCCGGGGCACACCCGTCCGCCAACCTCATGCCTCCCGCGCGCTCCCTACGCATTGTGCACACATGCGCAAAAATTAGCGAATCGCGGCAAAGTGTCATCTGCGGCTAATTTCTCATCCGCCAATTTGTGTGGCGCTTAGTATAACTGTAATGTTTTAGCGGCCAGATAAATTACTATGAGATTACACTCATATCTGTCGTTATTTAAAAATGGAACGATTTTTTAGTCCAACAACAACCGACTTCAATCGCGTGCAGAATTCGAATAGTTCGCTGGAATTGGTGCATACAATTTTGGATTATTGTTGATATATCAAAAACGGCTCAGCCGATTTCAATAAAATTTAAATAGGACCAACTTTGAAGTACTACCAATCAAACAAAAAAGTTAACAATCAAATCATTTTGAAAATAGGCTTACATATAAAAAATAAAAGAAGAAATTAAAGATAAAAGTACCAGGCGCCCAGAACAAAGCAGAGCTTACCTACCTTTTCAATAGTGTAGGTTAAGTTCTCATCGATAGGTCCTGAGTTTCCTCAATGAAGTTAATTTCCTCACATTATTTGAGAAAAGTACTGTACAAGCCTTGGCCACAACTAGGCATTGATGGACGTGCGTGAGTTGGAGGCCGTGAGCGATGAAGAAGCACACATAACAACAAACAAACAACAACACTTTATTAGACAACCACATTACATAAAAAAACAGATTATAAGGACAAAAACAAAAACAATAGGTATCTAATTGGCGGAAGCGATAAGGCCGCCAATTTTCAAAATGATTTGATTGTTAACTTTTTTGTTTGATTGGTAGTACTTCAAAGTTGGTCCTATTTAAATTTTATTGAAATCGGCTGAGCCGTTTTTGATATATCAACAATAATCCAAAATTGTATGCACCAATTCCAGCGAACTATTCGAATTCTGCACGCGATTGAAGTCGGTCGTTGTTGGACTAAAAAATCGTTCCATTTTTAAATAACGACAGATATGAGTTTAAACTCATAGTAATTTATCTGGCCGCTAAAACATTACTGTTATACTAAGCGCCACACAAGTCGGCGGATGAGAAGTTAGCCGCAGATGACAGTTCGCCGTGATTCGCTAATTATTGCGCATGTGTGAACAATGCGTGGGGAGCGCGCGGGAGGCATGAGGTTGGCGGGCGGGTGTGCGCGAGTCTCTCTGGCTCCCGCGCATACCTGTATTTTGCCTTTTGCGCGGCGTTCTGCGCATAACTTCCCTTTCGCCGATTTGTGTGGCGCTTAGTACATGAATACATTTTCATACAAGTTTTGCCGGCCGCTGCTCCTATGTATTTGGCCATTACAGCAATTTCGATTGATCTCGAAGGAGGTTGTCAAAGAAATGCTCACATTTCCAAGCTTGTTTGTGAAAATGTACATTTATGTTGAATATATTACATATGTGATTGTGTATCAGGTGCACTCGCGGGAGGGCGCGGTGAAGCCGGCGGCGGCGGGCTCGCACTCGCCGCACGACACGTGAGTACTCGCCTCTCTATCGCATCATCAATATTTTTCTAATCGTAATGAAACTTTGTGTCTTATAAAATCAGTCTCCTTCTCACCAATATGACATTTCGTATTCAATGGTATTTAATATACCTGTTGTAACGTTCGTTTTGGTGGAGTCTAAGTTATGGATTTTATTTGCTGAGCCACTATTGATACAATATGTCGTCAGGTGGCGCGAGGGCGGCGTGTCGCGGCTCCGGCTCATGTTCACGCACGCACAGGTACGCACACACTCACACTACACATACAATATGTCGTCAGGTGGCGCGGCGCGGCGCGCGAGGGCGGCGTGTCGCGGCTCCGGCTCATGTTCACGCACGCACAGGTACGCACACACTCACACTACACATACAATATGTCGTCAGGTGGCGCGGCGCGGCGCGCGAGGGCGGCGTGTCGCGGCTCCGGCTCATGTTCACGCACGCACAGGTACGCACACACTCACACTACACATACAATATGTCGTCAGGTGGCGCGGCGCGGCGCGCGAGGGCGGCGTGTCGCGGCTCCGGCTCATGTTCACGCACGCACAGGTACGCACACACTCACACTACACATACAATATGTCGTCAGGTGGCGCGAGGGCGGCGTGTCGCGGCTCCGGCTCATGTTCACGCACGCACAGGTACGCACACACTCACACTACACATACAATATGTCGTCAGGTGGCGCGGCGCGGCGCGCGAGGGCGGCGTGTCGCGGCTCCGGCTCATGTTCACGCACGCACAGGTACGCACACACTCACACTACACATACAATATGTCGTCAGGTGGCGCGAGGGCGGCGTGTCGCGGCTCCGGCTCATGTTCACGCACGCACAGGTACGCACACACTCACACTACACATACAATATGTCGTCAGGTGGCGCGGCGCGGCGCGCGAGGGCGGCGTGTCGCGGCTCCGGCTCATGTTCACGCACGCCCAGGTACGCACACACTCACACTACACATACAATATGTCGTCAGGTGGCGCGGCGCGGCGCGCGAGGGCGGCGTGTCGCGGCTCCGGCTCATGTTCACGCACGCACAGGTACGCACACACTCACACTACACATACAATATGTCGTCAGGTGGCGCGAGGGCGGCGTGTCGCGGCTCCGGCTCATGTTCACGCACGCACAGGTACGCACACACTCACACTACACATACAATATGTCGTCAGGTGGCGCGGCGCGGCGCGCGAGGGCGGCGTGTCGCGGCTCCGGCTCATGTTCACGCACGCCCAGGTACGCACACACTCACACTACACATACAATATGTCGTCAGGTGGCGCGGCGCGGCGCGCGAGGGCGGCGTGTCGCGGCTCCGGCTCATGTTCACGCACGCACAGGTACGCACACACTCACACTACACATACAATATGTCGTCAGGTGGCGCGGCGCGGCGCGCGAGGGCGGCGTGTCGCGGCTCCGGCTCATGTTCACGCACGCACAGGTACGCACACACTCACACTACACATACAATATGTCGTCAGGTGGCGCGAGGGCGGCGTGTCGCGGCTCCGGCTCATGTTCACGCACGCACAGGTACGCACACACTCACACTACACATACAATATGTCGTCAGGTGGCGCGGCGCGGCGCGCGAGGGCGGCGTGTCGCGGCTCCGGCTCATGTTCACGCACGCACAGGTACGCACACACTCACACTACACATACAATATGTCGTCAGGTGGCGCGGCGCGGCGCGCGAGGGCGGCGTGTCGCGGCTCCGGCTCATGTTCACGCACGCACAGGTACGCACACACTCACACTACACATACAATATGTCGTCAGGTGGCGCGAGGGCGGCGTGTCGCGGCTCCGGCTCATGTTCACGCACGCACAGGTACGCACACACTCACACTACACATACAATATGTCGTCAGGTGGCGCGAGGGCGGCGTGTCGCGGCTCCGGCTCATGTTCACGCACGCACAGGTACGCACACACTCACACTACACATACAATATGTCGTCAGGTGGCGCGAGGGCGGCGTGTCGCGGCTCCGGCTCATGTTCACGCACGCCCAGGTACGCACACACTCACACTACTCATACAATATGTCGTCAGGTGGCGCGGCGCGGCGCGCGAGGGCGGCGTGTCGCGGCTCCGGCTCATGTTCACGCACGCACAGGTACGCACACACTCACACTACACATACAATATGTCGTCAGGTGGCGCGAGGGCGGCGTGTCGCGGCTCCGGCTCATGTTCACGCACGCACAGGTACGCACACACTCACACTACACATACAATATGTCGTCAGGTGGCGCGAGGGCGGCGTGTCGCGGCTCCGGCTCATGTTCACGCACGCACAGGTACGCACACACTCACACTACACATACAATATGTCGTCAGGTGGCGCGAGGGCGGCGTGTCGCGGCTCCGGCTCATGTTCACGCACGCACAGGTACGCACACACTCACACTACACATACAATATGTCGTCAGGTGGCGCGAGGGCGGCGTGTCGCGGCTCCGGCTCATGTTCACGCACGCACAGGTACGCACACACTCACACTACACATACAATATGTCGTCAGGTGGCGCGAGGGCGGCGTGTCGCGGCTCCGGCTCATGTTCACGCACGCACAGGTACGCACACACTCACACTACACATACAATATGTCGTCAGGTGGCGCGAGGGCGGCGTGTCGCGGCTCCGGCTCATGTTCACGCACGCCCAGGTAAGCACACACTCACACTACACATACAATATGTCGTCAGGTGGCGCGAGGGCGGCGTGTCGCGGCTCCGGCTCATGTTCACGCACGCCCAGGTACGCACACACTCACACTACACATACAATATGTCGTCAGGTGGCGCGAGGGCGGCGTGTCGCGGCTCCGGCTCATGTTCACGCACGCACAGGTACGCACACACTCACACTACACATACAATATGTCGTCAGGTGGCGCGGCGCGGCGCGCGAGGGCGGCGTGTCGCGGCTCCGGCTCATGTTCACGCACGCACAGGTACGCACACACTCACACTACACATACAATATGTCGTCAGGTGGCGCGAGGGCGGCGTGTCGCGGCTCCGGCTCATGTTCACGCACGCACAGGTACGCACACACTCACACTACACATACAATATGTCGTCAGGTGGCGCGAGGGCGGCGTGTCGCGGCTCCGGCTCATGTTCACGCACGCACAGGTACGCACACACTCACACTACACATACAATATGTCGTCAGGTGGCGCGAGGGCGGCGTGTCGCGGCTCCGGCTCATGTTCACGCACGCACAGGTACGCACACACTCACACTACACATACAATATGTCGTCAGGTGGCGCGAGGGCGGCGTGTCGCGGCTCCGGCTCATGTTCACGCACGCACAGGTACGCACACACTCACACTACACATACAATATGTCGTCAGGTGGCGCGGCGCGGCGCGCGAGGGCGGCGTGTCGCGGCTCCGGCTCATGTTCACGCACGCACAGGTACGCACACACTCACACTACACATACAATATGTCGTCAGGTGGCGCGAGGGCGGCGTGTCGCGGCTCCGGCTCATGTTCACGCACGCACAGGTACGCACACACTCACACTACACATACAATATGTCGTCAGGTGGCGCGAGGGCGGCGTGTCGCGGCTCCGGCTCATGTTCACGCACGCACAGGTACGCACACACTCACACTACACATACAATATGTCGTCAGGTGGCGCGAGGGCGGCGTGTCGCGGCTCCGGCTCATGTTCACGCACGCACAGGTACGCACACACTCACACTACACATACAATATGTCGTCAGGTGGCTCGAGGGCGGCGTGTCGCGGCTCCGGCTCATGTTCACGCACGCACAGGTACGCACACACTCACACTACACATACAATATGTCGTCAGGTGGCGCGAGGGCGGCGTGTCGCGGCTCCGGCTCATGTTCACGCACGCACAGGTACGCACACACTCACACTACACATACAATATGTCGTCAGGTGGCGCGGCGCGGCGCGCGAGGGCGGCGTGTCGCGGCTCCGGCTCATGTTCACGCACGCACAGGTACGCACACACTCACACTACACATACAATATGTCGTCAGGTGGCGCGAGGGCGGCGTGTCGCGGCTCCGGCTCATGTTCACGCACGCACAGGTACGCACACACTCACACTACACATACAATATGTCGTCAGGTGGCGCGGCGCGGCGCGCGAGGGCGGCGTGTCGCGGCTCCGGCTCATGTTCACGCACGCACAGGTACGCACACACTCACACTACACATACAATATGTCGTCAGGTGGCGCGAGGGCGGCGTGTCGCGGCTCCGGCTCATGTTCACGCACGCACAGGTACGCACACACTCACACTACACATACAATATGTCGTCAGGTGGCGCGAGGGCGGCGTGTCGCGGCTCCGGCTCATGTTCACGCACGCACAGGTACGCACACACTCACACTACACATACAATATGTCGTCAGGTGGCTCGAGGGCGGCGTGTCGCGGCTCCGGCTCATGTTCACGCACGCACAGGTACGCACACACTCACACTACACATACAATATGTCGTCAGGTGGCGCGAGGGCGGCGTGTCGCGGCTCCGGCTCATGTTCACGCACGCACAGGTACGCACACACTCACACTACACATACAATATGTCGTCAGGTGGCGCGGCGCGGCGCGCGAGGGCGGCGTGTCGCGGCTCCGGCTCATGTTCACGCACGCCCAGGTACGCACACACTCACACTACACATACAATATGTCGTCAGGTGGCGCGGCGCGGCGCGCGAGGGCGGCGTGTCGCGGCTCCGGCTCATGTTCACGCACGCACAGGTACGCACACACTCACACTACACATACAATATGTCGTCAGGTGGCGCGGCGCGGCGCGCGAGGGCGGCGTGTCGCGGCTCCGGCTCATGTTCACGCACGCACAGGTACGCACACACTCACACTACACATACAATATGTCGTCAGGTGGCGCGAGGGCGGCGTGTCGCGGCTCCGGCTCATGTTCACGCACGCACAGGTACGCACACACTCACACTACACATACAATATGTCGTCAGGTGGCGCGGCGCGGCGCGCGAGGGCGGCGTGTCGCGGCTCCGGCTCATGTTCACGCACGCACAGGTACGCACACACTCACACTACACATACAATATGTCGTCAGGTGGCGCGAGGGCGGCGTGTCGCGGCTCCGGCTCATGTTCACGCACGCACAGGTACGCACACACTCACACTACACATACAATATGTCGTCAGGTGGCGCGAGGGCGGCGTGTCGCGGCTCCGGCTCATGTTCACGCACGCACAGGTACGCACACACTCACACTACACATACAATATGTCGTCAGGTGGCGCGAGGGCGGCGTGTCGCGGCTCCGGCTCATGTTCACGCACGCACAGGTACGCACACACTCACACTACACATACAATATGTCGTCAGGTGGCTCGAGGGCGGCGTGTCGCGGCTCCGGCTCATGTTCACGCACGCACAGGTACGCACACACTCACACTACACATACAATATGTCGTCAGGTGGCGCGAGGGCGGCGTGTCGCGGCTCCGGCTCATGTTCACGCACGCCCAGGTACGCACACACTCACACTACACATACAATATGTCGTCAGGTGGCGCGAGGGCGGCGTGTCGCGGCTCCGGCTCATGTTCACGCACGCACAGGTACGCACACACTCACACTACACATACAATATGTCGTCAGGTGGCGCGAGGGCGGCGTGTCGCGGCTCCGGCTCATGTTCACGCACGCACAGGTACGCACACACTCACACTACACATACAATATGTCGTCAGGTGGCGCGAGGGCGGCGTGTCGCGGCTCCGGCTCATGTTCACGCACGCACAGGTACGCACACACTCACACTACACATACAATATGTCGTCAGGTGGCGCGAGGGCGGCGTGTCGCGGCTCCGGCTCATGTTCACGCACGCACAGGTACGCACACACTCACACTACACATACAATATGTCGTCAGGTGGCGCGGCGCGGCGCGCGAGGGCGGCGTGTCGCGGCTCCGGCTCATGTTCACGCACGCACAGGTACGCACACACTCACACTACACATACAATATGTCGTCAGGTGGCGCGAGGGCGGCGTGTCGCGGCTCCGGCTCATGTTCACGCACGCACAGGTACGCACACACTCACACTACACATACAATATGTCGTCAGGTGGCGCGAGGGCGGCGTGTCGCGGCTCCGGCTCATGTTCACGCACGCACAGGTACGCACACACTCACACTACACATACAATATGTCGTCAGGTGGCGCGGCGCGGCGCGCGAGGGCGGCGTGTCGCGGCTCCGGCTCATGTTCACGCACGCACAGGTACGCACACACTCACACTACACATACAATATGTCGTCAGGTGGCGCGGCGCGGCGCGCGAGGGCGGCGTGTCGCGGCTCCGGCTCATGTTCACGCACGCACAGGTACGCACACACTCACACTACACATACAATATGTCGTCAGGTGGCGCGGCGCGGCGCGCGAGGGCGGCGTGTCGCGGCTCCGGCTCATGTTCACGCACGCACAGGTACGCACACACTCACACTACACATACAATATGTCGTCAGGTGGCGCGGCGCGGCGCGCGAGGGCGGCGTGTCGCGGCTCCGGCTCATGTTCACGCACGCCCAGGTACGCACACACTCACACTACACATACAATATGTCGTCAGGTGGCGCGGCGCGGCGCGCGAGGGCGGCGTGTCGCGGCTCCGGCTCATGTTCACGCACGCACAGGTACGCACACACTCACACTACACATACAATATGTCGTCAGGTGGCGCGAGGGCGGCGTGTCGCGGCTCCGGCTCATGTTCACGCACGCACAGGTACGCACACACTCACACTACACATACAATATGTCGTCAGGTGGCGCGAGGGCGGCGTGTCGCGGCTCCGGCTCATGTTCACGCACGCACAGGTACGCACACACTCACACTACACATACAATATGTCGTCAGGTGGCGCGAGGGCGGCGTGTCGCGGCTCCGGCTCATGTTCACGCACGCACAGGTACGCACACACTCACACTACACATACAATATGTCGTCAGGTGGCGCGAGGGCGGCGTGTCGCGGCTCCGGCTCATGTTCACGCACGCACAGGTACGCACACACTCACACTACACATACAATATGTCGTCAGGTGGCGCGAGGGCGGCGTGTCGCGGCTCCGGCTCATGTTCACGCACGCCCAGGTACGCACACACTCACACTACACATACAATATGTCGTCAGGTGGCGCGGCGCGGCGCGCGAGGGCGGCGTGTCGCGGCTCCGGCTCATGTTCACGCACGCACAGGTACGCACACACTCACACTACACATACAATATGTCGTCAGGTGGCGCGAGGGCGGCGTGTCGCGGCTCCGGCTCATGTTCACGCACGCACAGGTACGCACACACTCACACTACACATACAATATGTCGTCAGGTGGCGCGAGGGCGGCGTGTCGCGGCTCCGGCTCATGTTCACGCACGCACAGGTACGCACACACTCACACTACACATACAATATGTCGTCAGGTGGCGCGAGGGCGGCGTGTCGCGGCTCCGGCTCATGTTCACGCACGCACAGGTACGCACACACTCACACTACACATACAATATGTCGTCAGGTGGCGCGAGGGCGGCGTGTCGCGGCTCCGGCTCATGTTCACGCACGCACAGGTACGCACACACTCACACTACACATACAATATGTCGTCAGGTGGCGCGAGGGCGGCGTGTCGCGGCTCCGGCTCATGTTCACGCACGCACAGGTACGCACACACTCACACTACACATACAATATGTCGTCAGGTGGCGCGAGGGCGGCGTGTCGCGGCTCCGGCTCATGTTCACGCACGCCCAGGTACGCACACACTCACACTACTCATACAATATGTCGTCAGGTGGCGCGGCGCGGCGCGCGAGGGCGGCGTGTCGCGGCTCCGGCTCATGTTCACGCACGCACAGGTACGCACACACTCACACTACACATACAATATGTCGTCAGGTGGCGCGGCGCGGCGCGCGAGGGCGGCGTGTCGCGGCTCCGGCTCATGTTCACGCACGCACAGGTACGCACACACTCACACTACACATACAATATGTCGTCAGGTGGCGCGAGGGCGGCGTGTCGCGGCTCCGGCTCATGTTCACGCACGCACAGGTACGCACACACTCACACTACACATACAATATGTCGTCAGGTGGCGCGAGGGCGGCGTGTCGCGGCTCCGGCTCATGTTCACGCACGCACAGGTACGCACACACTCACACTACACATACAATATGTCGTCAGGTGGCGCGAGGGCGGCGTGTCGCGGCTCCGGCTCATGTTCACGCACGCACAGGTACGCACACACTCACACTACACTTACATTTATAGGCCACGTTCTTCGAGCAAATATCTACAGAGCCACAGTCTCTAAGTGAAAGTAGCAAAAAATGTCCGAACGCCGTCATACATACCGACTTAGATATTTACATTAAATAATTCACAATGACCCGTTTTCTCGAATCTCGACGTTATGTCACCTAATAACTGCTTGTAACCGAGCACTTTGGCATCGCGCAGCGCTGTAGTCGGCTTGCAATCACCTTACGACTAACTAAAAAGCCTGCCCACTACGTAGTTTGGGCAGAGTTTTGGCTCGGACACTTTTTTTTGCACGATTGTGACTATACAAATTTTCTCGAAGGCCGCGTCACACAAGTTGGCGGATGTGAAGTTAGCTACAAGCTGTGCAATATCCAATCAACGCGCGGCTTTGTGTGAGCTTCAGTCATCATTGGATATTGCGCAGCTTGTAGCTAACTCGTGCAAAAACTACTTTCATGGCCAAAAGTGTTTTTTGCATGGCTCCCATTATATATAATAAAATACCAAGGGATAGGGGACTATAGTCTGACCGTTTAACTGAGTCCTCGCCTGCGCGGTACAGAGGCGCGGGGGTATACGGCAAAGGGGACTGGAAGGACGGGGACCCGCCGCTCGCACCTGTCTCAGTCCCCTTTGTCGTCTACCCCCGCGCCTCTGTACCGCGCAGGCGAGGACTCAGTTAAACGGTCAGACTATAAGCAATGCAATTTTTAAAAACAATTTAAAATAAAACTGTTAAATAAGTGTTATTATTGTATTACTGACTTTTTAGATGACAAAGAAATTACGAATAGTTGACATTACTTTTGACTTACTTATTTGAAATGATCACTTCACATTATTTTAATATTTGACATAATCTTACATTCTGACATTAATACTTGACAATAATTTAATTTTTGTTGACATCTTATAATTCAGTAATATTTTTAAATTTTGTTTATTATTTTTGAAATTGTACATTCTCTTCTTAAATTTAATTGTGTGACATTTGTGCGCCACGATGGGCAAAAACATGCGTTCTCTATTATATTTACACCTGTTTACGACTTTGTATGTTGTGCACGATTACCATGTTTTCACAAATAAATGATCTTGAATCTTGAAACTTCATTTCCATCAACTTGTGTGACGCGGCCTATATCAGCTGCACATGTCTTCTGACAATAAAGATCATATTTTATTTTTATTGACCGACGAACCACCGGAGGAGGTACTCAATTTGACGCGTATATTTTTTTTATATTTTTTTTTATGTATATCCACGCATAACTTTTTTCGTAGTGTTCCGATTTCAATAATTCTTTTTTTATTGGAAAGAGTATACTTCTAAATTGGTCCCATTACATTTTTATTGAAATCGGCTGAGCCATTTTTGATAAATCAACAATAATGTGACAAATGTAACATCGATCCGTGCGAAGTATTCCCGAATTCTGTACACGAGTGAAGTCGGTCATGCTGTTTTTTGCGAAAAATAATTATGTACTACGGAACTCATCGCGCACTTAAAATATGAGATAACTTGTAATAACTTGTAATTGTAAGTAGAGAACTCTAGTTCTCTACACTTTTATTAAACAGTGTTTTAATTTGTAATTCATGTAAATTGTATCACTATATATAATATAAAACAAAGTCGCTTCCCGCTGTCTGTCCCCATGTATGCTTATATATCTTTAAAACTACGCAATGGATTTTGATGCGGTATTTTTTTAAATAGAAAATAAGAGTGATTCAAGAGGAAGGTTCATATGCATAATAGGTACACCTGTGCGAAGCCGGGGCGGGTCGCTAGTTTACAATGGTTAAAAATCAATTTTGAGCGCTGACCTAGACGTTGAGTTCTAAATAATAAGATATATGTTATCCCGGCAGCCTCCGCTACCGGCTGTGCCCGCGGCTGCGCCCGCGCCGGCCAGCGCCAGCGCGCAGTACCCGCACCTCCAGTGCCCGCCCACCTTCCAGCCGGAGTCCTACTCGCTGGCGGAGCATGGCCGCCGCCGCGACCGCGACCACCACGCCGCCGGCGGCACCTAGCCGGAACTACACTAACAGGACACCGGTGGACCACCAATGTATGTGCTATCTGCGGATCAACAAGTTAAATACCACGTTAACAGAGCAACACGCCTCACTACTCGTACACTGTTAACACCCACATCTCCGGTGCCCGCCCACCTTCCAACCACAATCATATTCTTTACCCGAGCACGGGCGGCACATACACTACGCAAGTGGGTAATAGGCATAATCACTAAAAAACAAGAAAACTTGTAATGCGTCTTTCAAGGAGTCCCAATTATATTCTTACATCTCCTGCAGCCTTGCAGTTGCAGTGCAGAAGCACGTGCTCCACAGTTTCGTTCTCTCGTAGGCATCGTCCGTAGCGCTAATTTTGTGTAAATGATAGTTAAGGTCGCATTAACATATTATTGTGCCTATCATTGTACGCAGATCAGACCTTGCAAGTAAGCTACTGGCCACATCTCTAGCGAAACTTGTGGCTAGCTACACCTGTCGGACAACATGGACAACCGTAGTAACTAGCGACACTTGGAGAACTTACGCAACTAAAGAACTACTAGCAATGTATTGACGCGAGTGTGTAGTTTAAGTGCAATAACACGATCTACCCTCAGCTAGCGACACCTAACAGAACATGTATGCAACAGTTGCAACCAGTGGCTAATGACGAAAACTGCCCTATCCAGTAGCGACATCTGTGGTGCATGTGTTCTACTTTTACCATTTTGCAGTATCAGGGGCCTTATTGTGTAAGCGCTCTGACGTTCGGCTTCGCTTTTCCTCCCGCTCGCTCCCGTGGCGTGAGTAACTGGCTCGAAAAAAACGTACGTTAGAGCGCTTACACAATAAGACCCTGCTAGGCACGCCACAAAACCATCATGAGCATGAAATTCCTAAGTAAAGTTATTCCTTTCAAGTTTAGCAGACATAATATAAATATGAGACAAACTTCTTTCACATCACTACAGCAAGTTATTCAACTTTATATAAAAACGAATCACAGAGTATTATATTATATCAGTGGCAACCATTTATAAAAATATCTTTGCATAGACTCATATGATATTGATCCACGGGTAATATAAAATGTTTCAGTCTCAATTTTGTTCACATGGGTATCTTGTGGCACTATTAAAACCCTATTGGTAGTGTAGAACGTTCTCCTTGTATAAAACTGTTCCCATCCCTCAACGCTGGAATTCGTTAAGGTAGCCATCTTGCAATTCTAAACCTGACGAATATTCAACGACAATAAACAAAAGTTCGTCTCCTCTTACTCGCACTCAAAGTTAAGCAAGCGAGAGGACACGAACCCTCAAATGTTTTCTTTATTGAACCAAGATAAACAAAAATGTCAAAAATAGTCCCGATTTTGGCGACGAGACATTTTTGTACAAAATTCTTATGATTAAAAAAGTATACATGTTGTTATTAATTATAAATAAGAATATTATAACTAATTATACAAAGATATAGTAGTAATAAACAGGAGTGCTTGAATGTGAAGAGACTGACGGTATATAGGCGTGATGTATAAAGGATTGTATCGATTTATAACTGTAAACATATCGATTTATTCGCGATTATTTTAATCGATTTTTATATAACGCAGCTATTATATACAATAAATTGCTTGTTAAACGAAACGTCTAATAAAATACATATTTAGTGGCCTCAGTAATTTGACGCTCAAATTATAATAAAATAAAAAATAGCCACCAAAAAGGTTAAATCGGCTTACGAACCTTTTTACGAAATGCCTAAAAATTAAAATAAGCTTTAATGCAAGCTACTACGGTTCAAAGTAGTTTGTTTTACGAGCGATAACAATAAACTGTGTAGCTATGTATTGAGACAATATTAGTTAAGATGTACATTTTTTTATACGAAACATGCGTTTTAACCTTTTTAGTAACTTTCTTATTGGGTATTGCAAAAAGCTTGCAAATATATTCACTAATAATTTTCATAACTCATTCGAATGCTTATTTAAACCACATAATTATTGCCTGTATTTTTATTTAGTTTTAGAGTAAATTTCCTCCTGTCAATGGTATTTGGTTCTTTTTACTTTCATTGCGTTTTCGGTGCACTTATTGCTTTTCATCGATAAAACTACTTAAATTTTGGGTTATTTTTAAAGTAAAAAAGCCTTAAAAGTAGGTACAATGAAAGTAAAAAGACCCAATGATTATTAGAAAAGGTTATTATCTTATGTGAGTTGTATAGTTCCTTTAGTAGTAAGTACATGGTGCGATTAAAACGTAAGTCGTCCTATATTGTGTACTGCTTAGCTGTGACCGAAACAAAAGAACACTTTTATTTAATTTATTTATACTGTGTTTCTCTTGACGACAAAATAAATAGATTCTAGGATAGCATTGTAATCATCATAGTGATCAACTTAAACAGAAATAAATTGTTATTTATCTATTAAATAGAATGAGACAGTCCGTTGGCTTTCCCATTTCCTAAAATCTGAAGCTAATCTAATCTCCGTGCTTCATCTTCGACCACAACGTCGCTTACCATCAGGCGAATTGGTGTTCAAGCGCGGACTTATTCGCGATATACAAAGAAAGTATGGAGCCAACCCTTAAAACCCAAAAAAAACAGCTGTTCAATATATTTTGTTAAGTCAATGAACGTTTTGTATGGAATAGCTATTTTTTTCGCTTTTAGGGTTGGTTCCATTGTAAAAGTCATAATGATGAATACAATCATATCTTAGAATACATTAGAGGCCTAGAAAAACACACCGTATACAAAAAAAAAACTTTTTTATACTTGATTGGTGTTGATTTAAAAATGTTGCGTTATGTGGTGACTTGTGTGAACACTTTTATTATTGAAATCATGTTCTCTTGGCTTCGGTCCAGTTATTTTTATTACTAGGTTAAAACAATAATAAATTACTCAATTTTATACTAGATTAGTAAAAAAATGGAAATGTAATTTAAGTCTATTTAACGCGTATAAAATTATGAATTGTTAAGTCCTTCCATTTTATTAAATTTTTACACATATATACGTACGGTAGGCTGCTCAATATATTTTCTTCCTTTTATATAATGACTAGGTACGTGTGTATACATTCTTTCGTATTTTTTAATTATATTTTTTGAAAATGTGAGCAGAATTTAGTATTGGTCAATTATTTGTGTAATTATTTTAAATAATTTTGCCAAAAACGAAACACGTGGGCTGGCTAGGGAAGTAAGGGTTTCTACACACATATTCGAGTCGGCACGAGTGGCACTACCTACCGCGCGATAAAATCGACTACAGTGCCACCAACTTAGCTGTTCAGTTGACGGCGTCGCTAGTGGCGCAAATTCAAATGACGAATTCAAAATGGCGGCTGACGCACATGTAGTTCCAATTTTGCCCACCTGAACAGCTAAGTTGGTGGCACTGTATATGTAAATGAGTGATTCGGTTCGGCAAATGCCGAACGGCTTTCTCTAGGTCGGGCGGCCGCGAGTTGTGCCGATTGGAGCCGAAGGAACCCGATCGGTGCCGGTTGACACAAGGCGAATGATGCCGAACGTATGTAGTGGCCGCTTCGGGTCTGTTAGACAAATCGTGCCGAAACGATTGTGCCTTCCCGAATATATGTGTAGCAAGCCTAATAGGCCCCCTGACCATCACGCCGATGAATGACATCCATTCGATGTACAGTTTGCGACTTCGTCGTTAGAAATGCCAACTTTTCATTGTAGCACTTAGCGTCAAAAATAGTTTAGCAACTTGTCTGATTACCTTCAAACTAAATCATCTGTGCATTAATCTAATACTTCTGGTTCTGTTTCTGTAAAAATGAAGTCGAACTTAAATACAGTAAATTGACAACATTAGCCACATTCATTTGGATATCATCCATCTGGCGTGATGGTCAGTGGGCCTAAAAGATGTAGCTTAGTTTAATCGCGACTTACTGTCAAACGCAAATCAATGTGCAGATAATCATTATAAAACAAATACGGAGAAAACGGAAAACTTATAAAATGTATTGAAAAATGCAGATACAACGCAAAAAGCGCAAGATAAAATAGACTATTTAATGACTATAGTAAGTTCATATTGGTTTGTCAGCGTATACCCAAACTAAGTTATTATTTTGCCCCAAGTTGAGTCCATTATAAATGTAAAGTGTGAGTTCGTGTTTATTTACCCAACTGATGGTTGTTGTAGAGAACACCATTAGCGTAAGTTGACTGTACCGGGGATTATTCTCTCTCGTGACGTGCTGTGTAACGTTACTTTTTGAAATGACTGCCTCGGTGGCTCAGTGGTTAGTGACCCTGACTTCTGGGTCAAAGTGGCGTGGGTTCAATCCCCACCCAGGGCAAACATTTGTGTGATGAACATAGGTGTTAACTCTGTGTCTGGGTGTTATTTCTGTACAATCTATATAAGTGTATTTAAAATATGTAGTATATCAGTCTCTGGCAGCCATATCATAAGCCTTGTTTAGTTTGGGGTCAAAGACCGTGTGTCCATAATATTTATTTATTTTTTTAAATTATGCAGACTTTTCATGAAACAAAATTTTGCTCATAGCGTAGTTTGATTAGGTGTTTCATAGCGATCATCGAAGTTAAGAATCGTCCGGCAGACCGATGACCGTATGTGGCATTTACGACTGAGCGTTACTGTATCTGAAATGACACTAAAATGTAGGTGCCCATTGTTTTATCGGTTGAGATAAAATATGTTAATTGCCTTTCGGGTGGCTTCAAAACACCAGGGCAAGCCGTTCGGACAGTACGAACTTTACACGAAACGATTTATATGCTAGCAAAGTAACCGCTTGACAACATCCTGCTTTAAAAGTTAAATAATAGGTCTGGAAATAACGTAGATTAATCTACATTATCATAATTGCTGATTTTGTTATCAATGCTTCAAGATAAGAAAATTTGAAGCGAATTCAGAGGGCTAAGTTGGAGTGTCTCGCTCGAACTCGATCGCGTTAACGTTTGATGTGATTTCTATGGAAATGGCACTGCGCCATCTTGTGTCACGTACAGAAAATTGAATAGCTAAGTGTGTATATTTTTTACGGTAATGTAACGAGCGCCGATCCAACACAAGCGCGGCAACGTCAGTGATTGGCTAACTCAAGCTTGTGTGTCAATGTGCTCGCGTGTGTGCTCGGCGCGCTCTGTTAACGCGACGTAAAAGTAATTCGATTTGATTAGCATGTGGCGGCGCGTGATTCAGCTCGCAGGCATACGAGGCGCGCACGGCCGTCCGTGACGACGGCGCGCTGTGGAATGCTGAGGCGCCTCCCGCATCGCGTACATTTAAATGAAGCACCGCCGCGCCGCCGGCGCGTGACTCAGCTTGCAGTGCACACGAGGCGCGCACGACCGCCTGTGGCGGCGGCGCGCTGTGGAATGCTGAGGCGTCCCCAGATCGTGTATATTTATATGAAGCGCCCACGACGCGGCGCGTATAATATCAATGTAATTAATATTTTAATAAAGAATTAGATAGTGTCTTAGTTTTAGTTCTTAGGCTAATTACTTAGAAGTTAAGTTTAGTGTTAAATAAAAGTTAGCTTGTAGTCTAGATGTAAGTTTTAGAAAATAGGTGCTTCTAGTAGGTAAGGTTTAGTCATAGGTTAGTAGATTATTATTATTATTACTTTAGGATAGGAAATAGTATATAAGGCCGACGACTACAAATAAATTCATTCACTCCTGGGAACAAGTCTTTATTTTTAATCAACAAACGAAACAGGAAACACTGCAGTGCTACCATCTTCGACCGATAGTACAGTTTGAGACAGGAGTCTCAACAATTGGTGACCAGCCGTAAGAAGAACACGTTTCAAAAAAATGCAAGACAATACGCAAGCCGACCTGACGCAAGTGAAGAGCGAACTATCTTCCGTCTCGCTACAAGCGCGAATTCCACCTTTTTGGCGAGAGAACCCTCGGTTGTGGTTCGCGCAATTTGAAGCGGTAATTTCTTCTCAGAAGCTTGGCGAAGAGCAAAAATATAATCTCGTCATTCCCGTGTTGCAACGATCGGACATTGAGCAAGTGAGCGACATCATATTGAAACCACCTATAACAGGAAAATACGAAGCGCTAAAGGATCGTTTGATATCTGTATATCAGGAATCTGAACATCGCCAACTTCAAAAACTGCTCAGTGGATTGGAACTCGGTGATCAGAAGCCCACACAGCTGTTACGGCGGATGCGGGAACTAGGGGGTCAAAAGTTTCCAGACGACGCACTGAAGGTCATGTGGATGAATCAGATGCCCACACAGATTCGCGCTGTGTTATCTGTAAATGCTGAATCGTCTCTAGACAGTCTGGCGGCCATGGCAGACAAGATGATGGAACACTCTGGAGGAACAACAATCGCTGCAGTAACCACAACTCCGGCCAGCCCCAGTACCGGTTTAGAAAGCACACAGCTGGAGCTACTTACGAAGCAGATAGAGAAACTTTCACTGGAAATCGCTGAACTGCGCACAAACCAACGATTGGGGGCTCGCCAGCGCCATAGATCGCGTTCTCGGACTCCAGCTGGAAATAGAAGGAAGCCAGGAGACCCAGACTGGCTATGCCGGTACCATTTCCGGTACGGTGACGACGCCAGACGTTGCGAGTCACCGTGTGCCAAGCAGAAGAGAGCGGGAAACTAACACTGACATCGACCGTGGCGGCCGTCGATGTCCCAGCCGTAAGCCACCGCCTATGTGTTGTCGATATAAACACAAGAGAACGGTTTCTCGTCGACACCGGCGCTGACATTTCTGTGCTAGCGGTACGAAACAGAAGCCAGAAACCTTCAACTACTGCAGACTATCAACTTTATGCCGCTAACAACACACCTATACGGACCTACGGCGAAAAAACATTGGAACTAAACCTAGGACTGCGGCGCAGTTTCCGATGGACTTTCATAGTCGCCGACGTGAAGACCTCTATTCTGGGCGCCGACTTTCTGAGAGGCCACAAGTTGATCGTTGACCTACATCGCCGAAAGTTACTAGATCAAATTACGGATCTCAACGTGAACGCGATCAAGATAAACAACCACGATTCCGCCATATACATGATCAATCGTGACCACGCATACCACGACATCTTGACGAAGTATCCAGACGTCCTTCGACCCATGTCACTGAAGACAGACCCTCCGAAGCACAATGTGACTCACTTCATCGAAACAACTGGACCACCTTTGTACGCCAGACCACGCCCACTACCACCAGATAAATTCAAGGCAGCGAAACTGGAATTTGAGAAGATGGTTGACATGGGCATTTGCAGACCATCGAAGAGTTCCTGGGCCAGCCCACTGCATGTGGTTACCAAAAAAGATGGATCACTACGTGTATGCGGTGACTACAGAAGGCTAAACGCCGTGACCAAGCCAGACCGCTACCCGATTCCTCGCATCCAGAGCTTCACGTACCAGCTGCACGGCAAGACCATATTTTCCAAACTCGACATCAAGACAGCGTACTTCTGGATCCCGAACAGAAAAGAAGACGCAGAGAAAACAGCGATCATCACGCCGTTTGGTCTGTTCGAGTTTACTTGCATGCCGTTTGGGTTACGCAACTCAGGCCAAACGTTTCAACGCTTTATGCATGAAGTACTGCGAGGGCTGGACGACCACATATTTTGTTTCATCGACGACATACTTATCCACTCACGAAATCCAGAAGAGCACAGAAGGCATATAGAAGAAGTCATCGAGCGCCTAAACAAATTCGGCATTTCACTCAACATCGACAAATGCGAATTTGGTAAAGAGAAGATACAGTTCCTCGGCTACGAAGTGACATCCGAAGGTATCAAGCCCACAGAAGATCGCATTGAAGCTATAAAGAAGTACCCGAAACCCAAAACAGTACAAGAACTACGAAGATTTCTGGGCATGGTGAATTTTTACCGCGACTGTTTACCACACCAGGCTGAATGTCAACACGAGCTGAACAAATATCTACATAACACCAAGAAGAATGACAAGACACCTATAGAATGGACGCCAGAAGCTGAGAAGTCATTCGATAAATGCCGCCAAAGCATTATCGACGCCACTACACTGACGCACCCAGTACCAAACGCTCCAATCTGTTTGTACTCTGATGCCAGTGATCGAAGTTTGGGAGCTGCATGCCTACAAAAAGTGAATAACACCTGGAAGCCACTCGCATTTTTCTCGAAATCAATGAGTGAAACGCAGCGAAGATACAGCGTCTATGATCGAGAGTTACTGGCGATATATACGGCCGTACGACATTTACGACGTTTGATAGAAGGCAATGACATCACGATCTACACAGACCACAAGCCATTATCATACGCACTAACGAAGCCGCCGACCAGTAGCGACACCCCTCGGCGAGAACGTCAACTACACTACATCAGCCAGTTTTGCTCCAACATCAAATACATAGACGGAGCAAACAATCAAGCTGCCGATGCAATGAGTCGATTAGAAAATATCGATGAAATTCAACTGTCGTCGAGCATTGACTACGAAAAATTGGCAGAAGATCAAAGCAAAGATGGCAAACTTCAGAATATCAGAGGAAACAGCAATTTAAGATTCACCTATGTTCATTTGCCCGGTATAACGAAGGCCATCACTTGCGAAACGTCGACCGGCACTCCACGACCTTATCTACCTACGACTTATCGTCATGCAGCGTTCAAGGCGCAACACGATATTAGTCACCCGGGGATCCGAACCTCACGAAAGATGATGACATCGAAGTTTTTTTGGCCTGAAATGAACAAAGACGTCGGTACTTGGGCAAGAGCATGCATCGGATGTCAGCGCGCAAAAGTACACCGGCACGTGACCAGTCCCTTAGGCGAGATTCCAGAATCAGGCCGCTGGGAGCATATCAATCTCGATATCTTAGGACCTTTTTCACCCTCCAACGAGTTCCGGTACATTGTTACAATCATCGACCGCTGCACAAGATGGCCCGAGGCTATTCCAGTTCGTGATATAACTGCAGATACGGTAGCAAGAGCTGTCTACGAGGGATGGATAGCGAGATTTGGTTGCCCACTTCGCGTGACTACAGATAGGGGCCAACAGTTCCAATCAGCATTATTCAGTGCCCTGACCAAGAAGTTTGGCATCGCCCATATCAAAACCACGGCGTATCATCCTGCATCAAACGGAAAAATAGAAAGATGGCACCGGACACTTAAAGGGGCGCTCATGGCTAGAGGCGCATGCACGAGATGGAGCGAAGAACTTCCAACGGTATTGCTCGGTCTAAGAACCGCCCTTTGCGCAGACACGAACCTGAGTCCGGCCCTGATGACCTATGGATCAACGCTACGAGTACCATCAGACATATTTGTACCTACAAAGTCAAATATCGAAGATGCCGAGTTCGTACGACGTCTTACAGAAACAATGGCATCGTTAGTACCAGTCAAGAGAAAAGAAGCTACATGTAAACAACCTTTCGTTTACAAGGACCTAGCGACATGCAGTCACGTGTTCGTGCGGAACGATACCGTGGGTGGCGCGCTAAAACCACCGTACGACGGCCCTTACGAAGTTCTACAGCGACATGACAAGTACTTCAAACTGCAATTGCCACGGCGAACATCGAATGTTTCTATCGATCGTTTGAAGCCTGCCTACATACTGAGCGAAGACACCGAACGCACGGCAGTGGTACCTGCATCCTCAACTACATCGCAACAACCTATCACTACGCCGCCAGCATATCGAAAAATCAAGCCAGCGAAGCCAGAAAAACCGACCGAGTATATAACGAGATCGGGGCGCGTCGTGAAACACAGAGTACGCTTCGCTTGAAGGGGGGCTATGTGGCGGCGCGTGATTCAGCTCGCAGGCATACGAGGCGCGCACGGCCGTCCGTGACGACGGCGCGCTGTGGAATGCTGAGGCGCCTCCCGCATCGCGTACATTTAAATGAAGCACCGCCGCGCCGCCGGCGCGTGACTCAGCTTGCAGTGCACACGAGGCGCGCACGACCGCCTGTGGCGGCGGCGCGCTGTGGAATGCTGAGGCGTCCCCAGATCGTGTATATTTATATGAAGCGCCCACGACGCGGCGCGTATAATATCAATGTAATTAATATTTTAATAAAGAATTAGATAGTGTCTTAGTTTTAGTTCTTAGGCTAATTACTTAGAAGTTAAGTTTAGTGTTAAATAAAAGTTAGCTTGTAGCACAGCCCGGACACTCCGCGATTTTTCATACAAAATCTGCTGTCTTACGCACACCTACACAGTACTTACTCACAGACAACACACTTACGCACGGTCGCTACACGCGCATTTGTGTGCGGAACGTCTATGGCTGTCAGCGATCACCACAACGTGACGACATGCCGCGTGAGTGAGACAGTTGCGTACTTAATTTGCAAAAATGAATATTAATCTAGTGCTTAAAAAAGTATAACAATTACTTAATTTGGAAGCATTTTAACAAAAAGTAACCGATCTACTTCTTTTGTAAGATAATATCAAGAGGAAGTTACCAAATAATGTAAAATAAGTTCCTATTATTTATCCTTAGGGAAACATTAAAATTTCTTGTTTTGTTACGTATCATTGATATTCAACCATACACAGTACAAGTGTTCCCTATTGTCACAGTCTAGGTAGTTTTTATTAGAAAATCCACCGGCCAGTGCAGCCCGCGCGCAGAGTACACGATGCGGTACGTAGCGCGGGGTGGAAGTGAGGAAGACTCAAACGGGTGGGGGGTAACGAGTGGCCGTTCTATACGTAGTATTATTATATATTCTTTGCTTGTAGTCTAGATGTAAGTTTTAGAAAATAGGTGCTTCTAGTAGGTAAGGTTTAGTCATAGGTTAGTAGATTATTATTATTATTACTTTAGGATAGGAAATAGTATATAAGGCCGACGACTACAAATAAATTCATTCACTCCTGGGAACAAGTCTTTATTTTTAATCAAGAAACGAAACAGGAAACACTGCAGTGCTACCATCTTCGACCGATAGTACAGTTTGAGACAGGAGTCTCAACAAGCAAAACTCCCACTTAGCCCTCTGCATGCTGAGTGTGAGTTTTGTCGTAAACATGACGCGCTCTCATCCAATTTGTATGAAGACAGTACAGTTCAAAAACGCGCCGCTAGTGGCGCTGTACATTTCTTCATACAAATTACATGCTTACGCGCTCGCCGTCGAGCGCGTCATGTTTACGACAAAACTCACACTCGGCACACTGTAAACAAAAAAAGATGACGTGGCAGTTACTCGCGCGTGTTACCACAGAGAGTAGTCCCCCATAATAACGTTGTGTCGTGTAGTCGTACCATAGCATAGGTGTTACATGTTGACTAGTGCTTAATGTATGGAGCTGGACGTGTCAGCCTCGGGTCGAACAATTGTGTCACGTGACGCGGACAGTATTTGTAACCAAGGCAGTGGCGAAACAATAGACCCATGTCGAAATTGATACTAGAGACACAATGCGCGGATCGCTGCCAACGTTTTCGTCTCAATTTTTTCGTGAACCCTTTATGCTATAAGGTTTACTTTTGAATCAACTTAACTTTTAAATCATAGTTTTTTTTGTTCGCTTAAGACCATTTCGTCAGTTTCAGTGTTTATTCATAACAAATGGTTGTTGAATTTGATCAAAAACGAAGTTACAGGCCGAAATAAACTTAATGTATGAAGGGTATGAAGTTAGCTACATGCTGCGGATAACCGAAGTGACTGAAGCTCACTTGCCAGCTACGCGAGGATCGGGTTATCCGCAGCTAATAGTTAACATCTCAGCCGCCAAGGAGCCTGAATCGGCCTAGATATATTCCACACATTTGTGAAACCGTTTCACGGTATTTGACTTTCGTCCAGAGGTTGACAGTCCAGGTTTCCAAATGACGTTAGTGCTCAATTTTAGAAGTATTTCTTTCGTGTCGGGAGCCACGGCTGCTTCTTTCGGTACGATACTGTACAATAACTATGTAGTACGTCGTGTGATAAGCGTCTTCTATACAAAGCTTGCTTCGAAGCACCTCATGTGATGTACGTACGTACACGGCCTGCAGTAACGTATGTTCTAACAAATTTGAACTAATCAGCTTTTTTACTACCTTCTAAACTGTCAGCACTAATTGATCTGTTGTTCTTAATTTATTCTCTGTAATAGTGAAGGTGTACTGAGATATAACGTAATATGCTCAGACACCATGTGAACAAACAAGTGAGGCCGGCAAAACTACGCCTCGCTACGCATACACGTACAACGAAACTACGCCTTGGTTTGTCAATCGAACTATGGCGGCGCATCACCGACGCACTCACCACATGTATAGAAAACCGGCCTCACTTGTCTGTTCACGACTTTCTGTCTTGATTTTTTTATTTGGTCTGAGACCTGGATACCTACTGTTATATGGTAACATGGCCGTGCTAAGAGAGTGTCTGGCAAAAAAGAAAACTTTATGAGAAAACATCAGACTATGGTCCCTAGTCCGTTCCGTCGCCGTCCTATACCGTCCGTGCCAAGCACGGAACGTTTCGCCACTGGCCAAATATTAGACGACTATTGTTGACGAACATTGATACGTCATAGTGGCCATAGTAGATCGTGTCGTGTTGTTTTCCGTGCCTGATACCAAAGAATATATAATAATACTACGTATAGAACGGCCACTCGTTACCCCCCACCCGTTTGAGTCTTCCTCACTTCCACCCCGCGCTACGTACCGCATCGTGTACTCTGCGCGCGGGCTGCACTGGCCGGTGGATTTTCTAATAAAAACTACCTAGACTGTGACAATAGGGAACACTTGTACTGTGTATGGTTGAATATCAATGATACGTAACAAAACAAGAAATTTTAATGTTTCCCTAAGGATAAATAATAGGAACTTATTTTACATTATTTGGTAACTTCCTCTTGATATTATCTTACAAAAGAAGTAGATCGGTTACTTTTTGTTAAAATGCTTCCAAATTAAGTAATTGTTATACTTTTTTAAGCACTAGATTAATTTTCATTTTTGCAAATTAAGTACGCAACTGTCTCACTCACGCGGCATGTCGTCACGTTGTGGTGATCGCTGACAGCCATAGACGTTCCGCACACAAATGCGCGTGTAGCGACCGTGCGTATGTGTGTTGTCTGTGAGTAAGTACTGTGTAGGTGTGCGTAAGACAGCAGATTTTGTATGAAAAATCGCGGAGTGTCCGGGCTGTGCTGATACGTTCCTAGCACGGTTATGGTATGGTACTTTATAGCATAAACTAAGCTACTCAAGCTACTCAATTCCAAAATATAAATAAATTTGGAATTGCTTCCATTAAATACACATAGTGACAGTGTCTAGAATGTAACCAATTAACGAGATTGCTGGTCTACTTGAGGAGGTTAGTCTATGTTTATAGTGAGGTTATAGTGAGCAGACACCTATTAGTTCTATTTTTGAATATGTCTCAGTGTTTTTTATTTATTTTGTGTTAGACATATTTATCTGCAGCCTGTGTAGTACGAGAGTAATTAAAGAAAGCTCTGAATCCGTGCTTCCAGTACAACATCAGTAATATTTTAAGAATAAACATAAAATACGCTATATTTAAGAATCGTTCAAAAGCTCGATCTACGCACAGGGTCATATCTACCTGTTAGGATATTTTAAAACTTTATTTTTGACGAAAATAATAACTTTGAACCATTGTTTGATAAGAGTGCTATTATTTTATTATTGAATAGAATAATGAGAACATATTATATTCCTATTAAGATAAGATGTTGTATTTACTTACTTATCTACGCGAGTAGATATAATAATGTGTAAACGCAACAATGCTGTGCTCTAAGTTATTATTAATAAATTTTATCGATACAAAATACACCGAGTTTTATATTTTGCCTGCGTTTGATAATTATCCGTAGGTATATAAAGGAATATTGGTAATCAATTAGCATCCTTATGAAAAATGTTGTTCCATTCAGTTATCAAAAAAAAAAAATGTTCCAACTGTACAAGTAGAATTTTTTTTTGAGTTTTGACAAAAGTCGCAGAACAAATGTTGTTAGTTTTGATGTACAGAATTAGCCCCTAAAAGGATGCTAATTGATTACCAATAACCCTGTATATGAATGAGATTTTCATATATACATGTGAATTAAGGAACCAAATAACGCTTACGAAAATCTAGGTCCAACTAATATGACGTAGTTTCATGACAAATTCAAGTCTGTAAAAGTGTAGAACCTATAGTAGGTAATGAGGTACCTAAGACCGCGCTAACTTGATATTCAACAGAAGTAGGTAAATTGGCGAAAAGAAAGTATAACCTTTGTCTCGAGCTTGTAATTAGCATAATAAATGAACTGAGCTACAGAATTAACTGAGCCTGAGTGCGATTTAATAAGAACACGGCGCACTAATCTAATAACCTCTGTCTTGAAGCAAAAATGTCCACGACCCACTTCAGGCCCGCGGTGTGTCTGGAAGTTTAGAGCTTTGAATTACTGTGGAGTCAGACCTTAATGTCGAAAGTCTGTAACTAATGCTGTTAGATTCTTTTAATTGAATCTACTAGTTTTGGAAGTCATATCTTTGTCTATCTAGATAATTGAAGTTCTACGAATTGGGGTCCCGAGCCGTGTTTTCATCTCGGTTACTGTGATATTTTATTGACATTTATTTGATTTGATGGACTGTTTGTTTTCGAAATCATAAGATGTTAGGCTTCTAGAAGGCGTAGGTAGGTAATTACAAGTAGGTAAAATCATAAGTAGGTATCTATATATAGTTATCAAGATACTTATTACACAGGTAATTTCTCAAGGAGACTGTAGATACCTATAATATAATTCTACGGATTACTTTCAGCTGATTTGGTACCGTTTCTAAATTCCCGTTCCGCTTGGTCAGTATTTGGATGGGTAACCGCGGGTGGCATTTTCCAACTGAGCGCTACCGTGGGTCGGATGACACGTCAAATTGTAGGTCCCGGTTGTATTAACCGTTTAGCCATGTCAGAGGCCTTCAGGCGGCCTAAAAACTCTGACACCAGGGCTAGCCCCCGGCCTGTACGAACTTATCTACTTCCCGAATTAATCGGTGGAGTAGTCCATATTATTATCTACTAGTAGTTCTCCGTATAGTAGGTAGACCTCGCGACACATCTCAACGGAATCTCCATAAGCCTAGGTACCTATATCTCGGCCCGCTCGTGTTTTTGTTAGGATTTAAATACTAAATAATCTTGCCAAATATTAAAGAAATAGGCTGATAAATAGCACGACGGCAAATTTTCCCCCTTTTTAGGGTTCCGTACCCAAAGGGTAAAAACAGGACCCTATTACTAAGACTCCGCCGTCCGTCTGTCCTTCTGTCTGTCACCGGGCTGTATCTCATGAACAGTGATAGCTAGAACGTTGAAATTTTCACAGATAATGTATTTCTGTTGCCGCTATAACAACAAATACTAAAATCAGAAACGTATTAATATTTAAGGGGCTCCCATACAACAAACATGATTAACCGTTTTCGCTCGATATTAATACCGGTGACAGATAGATGCTTGAAATATTCACAGAATATTTAAGTAAATATTCACATTAAAAAGAAATATTCACAAATATTTAGTTAGTTGTACAATATTTCCTTCAAAAATAAATAATTAAATTTATATAAAATATATGAAAGGGGGGTTCCATACGGTGCGGAACCCTTCGCGCGCGAGTCCGACCAATGTAGAATCTGTCTACTAAGCTTTGTCGAGATTCGTTGAAAATATGCAACCTCTCAGTAGACAAAAATCAACATTCGAACAAACGAAAGCAAAAACGTCATGTTGAAGCACAGACCTCGCTTCGCTTTGGTCAATTATAAACAGTTTACAGTTACTATACATGTATTTTGTTGCCAAATATCTTCACATCACAACTTGAGGGAAAAATTATTAAACCCCTGAAACATTTTGGAACCCTTAAATCCCAGCAAAGAGGTATGTAGGAGAGGACAACTGGACACGTGCGCGCCGACACGGCCTCATTTGAATAGGCGCGGGCGTGTTGTCTTGTTGGATGCAAATGCGATGTTCGGACAACGGTCGCGGGCCGGCGCATGTCGTGCCAGCTGTAGCAGGTACAACAGCTGGTATAGGCTGAGTCATACAGGTCGGCGGATGTGAAGTTAGCTACAAGCTGCGTAATATCCAATCCTGACTGAAGCTCACATAAAGCTACACGTGAATTGGATATTGCCGCAGCTTGTATAGGTAACTTCTTATCGGACTACTGCTTGTACTAGTATAGGTACATATATGATTCGGGCTATAGCTGCCTAATAACTGGTTGTACCAGCTACCTTGGTGCATAGCTGGTAGGTAAGGTAGCTGAACTGGCGTGTTAAATTGTTGGGTGCGGGACAACGGTCGCGGGCAGGCTGCTGCCCGGCTGGCTTGTGTGATGCGCCAGCTGTAGCCGGTACAACAGCTGTTGGCTGTCTAACAGCTGTTGGTAATCGAGCTGCACAGGTCACTGTAAAAGGTTCAATGGTACTTGCATAATATGATGACTAGGTAGGTACGTGATTTTCGACAATATAGGTAGGTACTGCTTATTAATGGAGATATGAAATCCTAATTAAATACCTACAAATTACTTACTAGTTATTTCTGCTTTATTACATGTACAGAATACCCTGGCATTAAGTTACCTAAAATTATTCACTTTATTCGCTTAAACATCCTCACCTTTCCATGCATCTATATATTAGAAACAGCAATGTTTGTCCGAAAACACATAAACCTTTACAATAAAAGTAGTAACCCACGTAGAAATGAGCAATTATTACTACCCGAACCTAAAATGGAAATATAAAAGGTCCTGAATATATGTCCATTAAAATTTACAATAAAATTCCCAATACCATAAAAAAATAAACATCTGACCAATCCTTTCAAACGCATTTAAGAAACGTTTTAACACAAAAATGCTACTATACGTTAGATGACTTTTTTGATGATAAATTGTAAAACTAAAAGGAAATTATAATTGTTAAGGTAGTTCTATAGTATTTATAGGATTAGATACCTATCTATAGCTAACTCTAGCTAGGTGTGTCACTAATACTAAACAGATGTAAGTAACATAATTGTGTTATCAGAAATTGTGAACTAAAACTGTTACTGTTAGTGTCATTTTTGCTTTTAAATGTTACTTCCATTACACTGTTAAGCATAAATGTTTAGCTAGAACCTTGCTATACCCTATGAAACAGGGTGACATGTACCTGTAAGTTTGTTAGTCTTGTGTTGATGAGACCTAAATATAACTTTATGTATATGATCTTGCAAATAAATAAATATCTAAATATCTAAAATATGCGTCACTTATAGATTGATCCGGGGAAAGTTAGGTAAATGATAAATCGATTTTAGTCGACTGTGGAATCTACCTACCTACTAGGTACTTTTTTTTTTTTTATAATTTGCAATCAAATTAAAAAAAAACTAAAACAGCTCTATGCCAAAAACTGTATATAGGACTACTTCGGTTGGTAGGTACATCTTTTAATCGCTTAAAGCACTACAATTTGTGGGTAGGTACGTAGAGACGTAGCGGCAAGTTCACTCAAATAAATACACGTGTAGGACTAATACATCAAATAATAAATATTAAATACGGCGTGTCTGTTCGGCAAGCACTCTCGCGGATTACATCTCATATCTATTTCTCAGGCGAGTAAAAACCCACCTGTATTTATGTGTTTGAACGTCTCTGCGTGATTTAGAGGTAATCTTGTGCGCGTTTTACTGCGAATCACGGGACCGCGGGAGATGGGATTGATTGGGGACTCTTCCGTTGTTCTCTGGTCGAAATAAAAAGTGTTTCATAGCATCTTGACAAAGTGACAATGTGAACACAAGAAATATCGTAAAGGCCGGGTGGCTAGCCCTGATTTCAGACCTTTGAAGCAGCCTGAGAGCCTCTGACACAGCTAAATATCGGTACGCACACAACAATACGCACGAAATATGCAAAATATACAAACGCACATAGCTAGTTGTATATGCGTAGGTATTATATTTTGCATTTTTCTTTCGTAGTGACAACTATTGTCTTTTTTTAACGAGGAAGAAATGTTTACAGGTGTCCGGTGGTTTCCGGGAGACGTCGAGTTATGTAGCATGTATTGTAACCACTACAACTCTCCTGAGTTGACTTCGTGCAAATGCACGATGTCTTAGCGGGTTTGGCTGGAATCTACCTGCTTAGCATTATCTAGGTAAGTAATTAAACATTTATTAACATCTTTCAGAGTTGAGGATCTCTTGAGGACGACGCATTGATGCTGGGAGCACTTTGCTGGAAGTGCTTCTTTCCCCTACCGCTACAAGATGTCTCAAACATTGCTGTACCTATACATACTTGTACTACATACGACATTGTAACTACACGTAGTCGAGTAGGTGCCATTTTTGTCAAGCTCGCTGCTCAAGTGAGTATAACATACAACTTATAAAATTCTAACCGTATGTGTGGGTACATACGGTTAGAATTTTATATCCAACCTTTTGTCAGAGTCCTTTTCAAAGAAAAAAGTCCAGAATGAACACAGTAGGTTATTTCTTTTCTTAGTACAGGTCTAAAGGATGCCCTATTCCAGAGCCCGCGCACCTGAGTGAGACTGACAAATGCCTGTGTACCGAGCTATTAAGGCATTGAAAAATAATTTACCTGCAGTAAACTTGATTGAATCTGGATTGTGAGGCTTTCAAGTCCATCAAGTTCTGCTTCTCATTTAAAACTTTCATGAGTCGAAAACGGTACTTTGCCCAGATAGAGTTAATCTAATTCTGCAAGCTATTTAGACTTATTTATATTGTAATTACCTATATGAGATTCTTTTTTAAGTAAAACATGTGCTAATTAGGTACTAAATTACGAGGAAACATCCAAAATTAAAATACGCAAAAACATAAAACCAGCACGGTAAAAGGTAGGTTTTTCAATAATTTTAACTGTATTAGTATATAATGCCCTTTAGTATTTTGTAAAAAACTATCCATTATAATCATGTAAGTATATTAGGTACTTAGATGCCTATATGTTACGATTGTCTGTTCGATTTTTGGTTGATTTTGTTATTATTCTGTTGTTATTCCTACTACCGAACCACATTCTTATTACAGTATTACCACAATGAACTTACCATTTATTTAGTCTATCCCAGCTACAGCAGCACTGACCACCAGCCTGCATGAGTGAGCAAGCGGCGAGGGTTGGCAACTAATCTGTAACAGTGAGTACATAAGTAAAGCTGGTCGACGGAGCATACCCCTCGCCAACCCGACTGAGCCAGCCCTGAGCAGTGAGCGCGTGCCGCTCCGGTATTTGAATACCGCGCTATGTCCACAATGTCTGCTATCCTAGTACGTACGCACTTGTATCTAAGTGTTCAACTACCTAGATTAGATATACAAGGGAAATGAAATGACGAGATCTAATGTTGCCAGTACAGATTATATCTCTGTAAGTCTGGGCACTTTATAAATCAGCATCTCATGGCGTAGCGCTCATGGCGTAGTTTTCTTAGGTAACAAGTATTATAGTAGGTAGGTAGTAGGTAACAAACGTTCACCAAAGTTGTGCAACGTGGCGTGGTGGCCGTGACTGATAGTATTTACAACTGAGCGCTACCGTGGCTTGGATGACACGTATATTGTAGGTTCCGGTTGTTTTAACCGTTAAGCTATGTCAAAAGCCTTCAGGCGGCTTGAAAAACTTTGACATCAGAGCTAGTCTCGGCCTATACGAAGAACACCTTGATACCTGAGGTAAATAATTTTGTGTATCTAAAGGTAGGTAATTGGACAAACCTATATATGCTATACCTATCTTAGAATGCCTGAGAATTGGCTTCGAACCTATACGTCTGAAAGATGTAGGAAACTTATCTCCCCTTCCTATCATTAGAGAACCTACTTGATCGTAGGTACTTAAATTCGCTTCAGATCACGAATACTTACTTACCTAGGTTCTAAGCAATAAAATAAAGTTTGTTACGTCTTACAGTAAGGTATATTTGTAATCCTATTATTTAAAATGTACCTAGTGTTTAGTATTATCTTCCCGTCTGGGAAAAATGAATCTGGATCCTACGACACAGGTCACCCTAGTGTAGGATCCAGTGATTAAGTTTCTAAGTACTTATTATAAAGGTAATTTTGTTTTTGATAACATATCCACGTAACGCCTATATCCACGAAACAGATCGCTCTAGTATGGGATCTAGTGTACAACTTGTTTTGTGTTATTTTTTAAGAACAATAAACGTTTTATTTATTTATTTTACTATCGACTAACGCCTGAGTATCTATAAAGTTAAATACCACGACATTCTTTATTAATAAGGAAACGAACATTTCAGAAAATTGAGAGAACAAAAATGTTATTAACGAAGTAAGTAGGCACTTAGGTAGTTTTTTGTGTAAGAAATAACAATGTTGATTCCTTGCATTATAAAGTTGAACGTCACTATCTTTAACTTCTCGCTGCACGGAGTTATTTCACCAGGTGAGAGGAATTTTCTTTTTATTTCATGTAAAGTCTCGTGAGCGCGTTGAAGCGTGAGCTCCATAAAAGCACCCGTCCGACTCCAAACGGAATTTCATCTACGAACTGCTATAAAAAGGAACGAATCTGATGCAATTTTGTTATTTCCATAAAGCAGCACCTGCCCGGCGCTGCAATATCCCATATCGCGCCAAACTTCAGACGGATAAAATTTTAAAACTATATTTACGGGACGGCGCGCAATAAACTCAAAGCGCAAACAAAGTCGTTACGGCGGCGATGAGCCCCTGAAAATAATACTTCCCTGCGACTGTGCTCATTGTAAACGAGCGAAGTTTTTCTATTTCCTGCGTTTTGAGCCCACGGGGGGCGGGAGCGGGCGGGGGCGCCCGGGGTTCCCCGCCCGCCCTGGCTCAGACCCGATGATGAATAGTAACATCACCTGTCTTGGAAGTAGGAGGCTGCTCCAAACTTTTTGTCCGTCAAGTTCCGGGTAAGCGATTACGAATGGGCGCGGAATAAAAACTTGTGTTATGGTAAAAAGGTGGGAAAGGTAGCGGCGCTGTCCTTTTGATACGCACGACCTGTTTTACCACTTTCCGAATGACTTCGCGAATAACTTATCAGATGTTTCCAAACATATTCCGATGTTCTTTTTTGCTTCTTTCACATACTTACTTACCTTCGCTATGTAACGTTTTACAAAGCTTTTTTTCAGTTTTTTTTTCTTACTCGTATCAAAGTATTGTTGTACCTACATACCTACTTAAGTTATTGAAGATCTACAACTACAGACACTAAGTAAAATAATTTATGAAATTATCATACATGTTGTGCTGAATGGTATTTTTTAATTTAATTCTTAAATTGCACACGTATCGTAGCAGCTTAAAAGAGAACGTAACAGCAATCTTATTAGTCGGCAACAAAGGGTCGTATTTAGCGGCGGCGGAAAATAAACAAGCTCACGAAGTGTCACCGCTCCGACACAACAAAGACCGGCGGCATTGTTTAGCGGATTACTGACGATTATAATCGGCCGAACAGATTACACGAGTGGCCCGGAGAGGGCGCCACCAGCGCACGTCCGGGCGGGTATCACTGCGGAGAGATGCTTCATTGTGAATAAGTTTCGTATCACAATTTTAACGATGCTTAAATAAATACATCCATGTTTTCTGTCACACTGTCTTTTTGGATACCTAAATATGAGGGCATCAGTCTAGAATATAATTCTTTTGAATGTTTTCAGCAGAGTGAATTTTTCAGTCCGAGGACTCAGATATTTAGTATGAGTATAATTATCCACTCACACACTTATGGTTGTGATAGCAATGTTTGTAATAATATTATTGGATAAACAATTGGTAATTTTTTTTAAGAACTTAAGTTTTTAGATCCTTTTGTTAATAGCTTATAGTCATGTTTACGTATAAGCCAAAATCAATACAATAGTAAAAATGCTAGGAGCGTCAAGTAACCGTTGCAAGGATTTGCAAGGATTTTGCGATCATTCGCCGCCATATTTTGGACTTAGGTATAATTTAGTGGATGCCACAAGAATAACTTCAGCTGTAAGAGCTACATAATATCTGTTTATTTTTTGTGTATTATTATAAAAACTGCTAAAAATTATGTCGTCATATAAATGGACAGGGTAACCGTCATAAAGAATAATTGCGCCATAAAACGGTAATTATTGTTATGAACGCAGTAGATTACCTCCAGTTTATTGTCCACCCCTTTGTGATTGTGAAATTATCTTACAGTAATTAACTGTTTTTCTTAATTTTGAAGTCATATATGAATGAATTTTATGAAATAAATGAATAAGACTAGCTAAACGTACATGTAAAGGAGTAAAGTTAGCAAAAGTCGATGTGGTTGTGGATGTCACGTGGCTAAAATAATTAGTCGTCGTTAGTTTCAAAATTTTTGGACTAAAAGGATACGTCCACAAATGTTGTTAGTTTTGATGTACAGAATAAGCCCCTAAGAGGATGCTAATTGATTAGAAATAACCCTGTATATGCTTCAACCCTTCGTCTCCTCGTAGTTTCATTTCGTAGGACAAACACGTCATATCATTTCGTACTCAGTACGCGACAAGGCATCATTTTTCTCAGTCCGGGGTCCGCAAACACTGCCCTTTAGGCAAACAGCACACAAATTTTGAAAATCATGTGCATATACTTTGTACAGAGAACACCAGTAGGTACTGACTGTACTGTACTGTATAAGCCTTTTTAATAGTCCACTGCAGGACGTAGGCCTACCCACGAAGGGTGATTGGGCTATATCCACCACGCTGGCCCCGTGCGGGTTGGTTGACGCCATCGAATTTCTTCTACTGACGTATGCAGGTTGCCTCACGATTTTTTCCTTCACCGAAAAGCCAGTGGTGTTAAATTCCGTACATAAATTCCGAAGAACTCATTGGTACGGGACCGGGATTTGAATCCACGACCTCACGATTGTAAGGCGGGTGTCACTACCACTAGACTACCACGGCTACCCGTAATATTACACGTAACTAGGTATTAACAAGTCACGGGTAATATTACTAGCATCGATATAATCTGTGGCATAGGTGACATGCTTACTGCTTTGTGTTTGTTTGTGTAAGATTTTGCTCATCCCATACCTGTGTCACCCAGAATTTTGAACTATACTAAAGCACTCGTCCCTGTTACTACTGGAAACATTGCCCTTCAAGTTGGAACACAGTATTCTTGCACATTACTGCCTGGCGTCGTCGTCTTGTCGCTGGTACATCAGCACACCCACCACTTGCTTTTTCGCGAAGGAAAAGAGGATTTCCTCGTGGACCAACTGCTTTCGCACAACTATAGTTGGACATCCAAAATATGTATTCCTAATGGCACAACTATTTCCGACTAAGCACAACTATGTACAATTAAATTTGTTTATCTACTCCTTGTGACACAACTACAATCAAAATAGATAGGTAGGTATATAGGTACCTAGTAAAAAATATCCACCAACCCGCACTGGGTCAACTTGGTGGATATGGCTCAATCCACCTACCCTTCGTGGGTAGGCCTACGTCCTGCAGTGGACTATTAAAAAAGCTGGTACAGTACAGTAGTATAAAATATCATGACCTACCTGCATGCGTCTGAGGAAGATATTCGATAGTCATATGTCAATCCAGCTGTTCTCTGCCAACGTGGTAGGTATGGTCTAAACGCCTTCGGGGGTAAGATTATGTTTTTTTTTTTTTTTTTTTTTTTTTTTTTTTTTTTTTAACTTAAAATTTATTAACCACAGACTCCAGGGTCTGTGCCCTTTGTTAACTAACATTTACAATTATTTGGTTATGCTATACAAAGAGTGTTAGTAGGTACTTAAAATAGCCTAAGTTAGTCAATGCACTGCGTGAATGCCACGAGCAGACCGGCGACCCGCAAGCAGCACCCGATCACGAGTGTGACACATGAGCCAGCCATCATTCTCCTCGACCATATTTGAGGGAGGAGAACGACCCGACACATGATGCCGCCGCAAGAAGGAGCCTTCGATGGCGAGCATGAATGCTTGGGGCATGCACACAATGCTTATTTCTTATAAATTACAAATACACATTTTTTACGTCCTATGCCAATTTTGTTGCTTTCTCCTGGCCCAAAGCCTTCATCAACGCCTCGTTCCGATCTCTCACGGCCATCTGCAGGTTGTATTCCTTGATGGTCTCCGATGACGCAGACGATGCGCGCCGCACGAATCGACTGATGGCATCATTTTCGATGTCGTCGGCGTAATAGATGAAGGTCCCAGTGTGCCGCGATAGTGCAACGACCGCGTGTGAGACGCTCTCGTGTAGTCTCATTTTCGGCTTTGTTTTTATAACGATAACCGACTCGTACGTTAGTCCCTGAGCTTCGTGAATGGTAAGGGTGCGTGATCCTGAGCCTCCCCCATAACCTTGACTTATGAGGGTCTCCTTTTCTTCCTGTGTATGCACTAAGAAAAGGGTGTTAGGGAGGGTTTTGGATATTTGGGCCCCCTTGAACCGAAAAGGTTCTCCAGAGACCTAATACGAGGGGCTGAGGAATATATACCTGAGTATATTTCCCTCAACGCATACGCGACATCCATTGGATTTCTGTGTGTGCAGAGCAACTCCTGGGTGATATTTGCAACCAGCGTTGGACGATGGTACCTCATCTCGAAGAGATTTTCTCTGTCGATATAAGGCAACTGATTGACGTCTCCAATGAGGACAAGTTCGCTAGCACCAGACAGCCGGGCAGCCATTATTATGGCTCCAAAATGGTTCATTAGAGCTTCGTCCACCAAAAGGCGACCGAAGCTCTCTTTTCCGAAACCATTGACGAGAGATGAAGCCATGGTTCGCACTCTGGATTTTACCAGATCTCCTATTCGGTGCGATAACTTCTCCCTCAGGTATTTTGCTGCCTCTGTTGTTGTTGTAATGATAGCGTCCCTATCCACATCAAAGTGTCTAATCACCCATGTTGTCTTGCCACATCCTGGTACCCCGTTGACCCATTGTATCTTTGGTACCGCCCAGTTTCCCCAGCCTGCCTCGACGTCTGAGCTCCGTTCGATGGTTTTAGCCATCTCAAGGATTCTATAATCTAGCATTATCTTGGTGCACTTGGCGGTGACTACAATTGGGTCGTTCGATGGTATCGCGTATTTCGGTCTTCCTATTCGCTCCGTCTCTCTCTCATTCAGCTCCACAAAACCACTTACTGCGCTGTAAGCTGCCATATACTGTCCTTTCATGGTCCCTCTGATGACTTGGGAAGTGACGTTATTGTATATGGCTGCTTCTGCCTCCTCGAGTCTTGATTTTAGTAGACTCTCACTTACCGGACCACCCAGCCTAAAGAACTCCAGGATGTTGTCACAGTTCTTAAGATTGACATTTTTCGTCGCTCTCAATAAGGCTAGGTATTCGATGAAGGCATTTCTCGCGTGGTCTCGTGGCGCTGAGGCCAAGACATAACGGGGCGCATCGACCTGCCCCATTTCGGCTCTCGTTCGGGTTGCCTGAGGTGGTGAAACTACTCTCGAGGTCTCCTTTGTCTGTGGAGGTGGTGTTTTAGGCATGAAACGGAATAAGCCCTGCATTGCGACACTGAAGAGACCCGATAAGGCACCATCGTTGCCGCTTGGACGGAAAACGGATCTCTCCGATGCCGCCATCAACTCTGCTCTTTCAGAACCAGATTGAATGGCTGAATTTGGAATGGGGCGGCCCCAACTGTCTGTTGCATTATCAGGATCGTTACTTGGAGGCTTCAGAAAACTCAGGTTTTCTCCTCTGTCCTCGTACACGATAACCTCATGGTATTCCGAGGCTTTAATGCAACCCAGCCGGTCCGCAGCTTCCGCCTTCGACCGTTCAACCACCATCGCGTCCACGCTTATCACCCGGGGAATGCTGTCCACTTTCATGCTGAGATGTTCAAGCAGTGAACTGGCCTGCGCGAAAGGTGACTGGGCAGACCATTCGACTAGTGCAATCGTTTTGTTTTTCGATCTCACCAGTCGGAATTGGTGGCCACCTGCCTCGCACACTGGCATAGCGTCGTAGGATTTCCGCTTCATTGTTACTTTGGCGGTGCTCCCGTTGAGTAGACATGCTAGTCCAGGTGACAAGCGGACGCGTTTATGGGCCCTGACTTTGCAGAAGCTTATACCGAATCTTTCTCTATTGTTGTCCATGAAGAGAGCCACGCCACGGATTCGAATCCCCGGAATTCCTTTTTCTGCGTTTACTAGAACTTCGTCGATGACTACGCTTTTAGGGAGGAAATCTCGGACGGGGATTGCGCTTTGTGCGACTTCGGTGGACTGTGTGTATGTAGAGTGTATTTGAATGGGGTCAAGTGTTAGAGTAGAGGGTGGTGTGAAAGTATCAGTCAAAGTGGGTTGAAGAGTTGAGGTAATGGGGGATAGTAGGGTAGTGGGGGATGGTAGGGTAGTGATGGATGGTAGGGTAGCGGGGTGTGTTGCGGCGGGATTGTGTTGTTGGATAGAGTGGAGGGTAGAGTTTCTTTTGGCCGCAATTCTGAACGACTTCTCCATAAAAGACAGAATATGTTGTCTGCTATTTGGATCTGCTAAGATTTTATGGAGATCCGAGACCACTAGATTTCTGTCTATCATTATTTCGAGGTCATGTCGTGCGGCCGAGAATCGGGGGCAATCAATGAGTACGTGCCAGACCGTCTCGGAGACATCGGGGTCGCACTCGCATCCAGGGCTGTTCTTGATCTTGCATCTGTACAGATATTCAGCTATACCTCCATGTCCCGTCAAAGCTTGAACTTGAAAAGGAGTCAGTTTCGTGACGCGCGTCACCCGATATGCATTTACAATATCAGGGAAGAACGTCTGAGTGACTTTACCTTTATCTGAGGTTTCGTATCGGTCTTGCCACTTCTGGACCGACTCCTCGCGAATTTTGCTTTTGACGTAGGACAGGGGGATCCCCTCGTAATCTCTTGAGGTTTCAGTGAGTGCCGCTGACTTTGCGAGCTCATCAGCTCTCTCATTACCAGCGGTGCCCACGTGCGCTTTCAGCCAGAAAAGACGAAGAGATCTCCCCTCTGCAGTTATCGTTCCAATGTTCTCCTTTATCCTCTTCGCCAAAGGATGACTCGTTTTGGGGTTCCGAACTGTTCAAGTGAAGATCGTGAGTCACTTAAAATGTTGACTTCAGAGTTTCTAGTTGTTACCACCATTTGAGTCGCTCGGTAAAGAGCATAAAGTTCTGATTGGAAGACTGTGCATTCGGGATGTAGCTTGAATTTTGAATACTTGACTTCCCTGCCGTTTTCCCACCAGGTTAGAGCTGCACCAACTTGACCCTTGATCTTGCTACCATCTGTGTAGATTTGGGGTCCATCGGGCAGGCTTGAGGTGTTTTCCAGTAGCTCGAAGTCCACACATATCTGGGTTGACGGGTGTGGCTGGTCAAGATAACTGACATTTCGTTCGAGCTCCACTTCCGGTGGGAGATATTCTTGGGAGAAGTTTTTCTTCGCTCTGTACAGGCTTGCCGCTTCCTGGATGCGCAGGTCAATCGGGAGTAGACCTGAGAGGGCTAGTGCTGACTTGAGAGAAACAGTACGGTACGACTTACAGATTTTTTGGGCAAAACCTCTTTGGAGTGCATTCAAGTGAGCCTTGTTTTCCTCGAGGTCTGCCGCTTGCGCCCATACGTTTGAGGCATACATGATGATGGGTTCCACCACTGCGACGTAAATGGTTCTCGTGATTTCGCTATTCAGTCCCCAGGTCACTTTCGCTGCGCACGCGAGCTGTTTGTAAATGTTTGCCACCTTTTTACACTGGGCGTTTATGTGCGCTTTGAAATTGAGCCTTCGGTCGATCGACAGGCCTAACAGCTTTACCTCTTCAACAAGATCAAGCTGAACGCCTGACATGATTAAGTGTGGGGGTTCATACTTCAACTTTCTTGTCAAGAGCATCGCGTTGGTCTTTTGCGCTGCAAAGTTGAGTTTATTTCGTACTCCCCATTCCACAATCATATCTAACGCGCGATTGGCCTGTTGTTCGATAATGGAAGATGACTGACTTGTAAACACGAGGACGACGTCGTCCGCGAAGGCTTGACAGTAAACTCCCTCTGCCTCCAACAGTTGCAGCAATGAGTCTAGAATTACATTCCAAAAGGTAGGTCCACTGATTGAGCCTTGGACACATCCTTTGGTTGTTTCCCTCTCGCATGCCGCTCTAGCATAGTTGACTACGACCTTCCGGTCTAGGAGGTATGAGTTTGCCATCTCATAGAGGTTAGTCGGACACATCTTCTTCGCTAATTGGTCTTTTAAGGCGGGCCACCATGCATTATCAAAAGCGCCTTCTATGTCCAGGGAGACTAGGAGTACTAGATTTTTATTGTTCACTCCTGTTTTCAGGTGCTCTACCAGGTCATAAAGGGCATCTTCAGTTCCTCGTTGGGGCATGAAGCCGTACTGTTTCTGGCTAATGGTTGGGAGGAGATGCCATTGGAATCGGGCCACCAAAAGCTTTTCGACTATTTTTCCGGCGACAGGCAAGAGACCTATAGGACGGTAAGATTTCGGATGTGTATAATCTGTCTTACCGGGTTTACGTAAAATAACCACATGCGCTATTTTCCACTGCTTAGGGAAATGTCCCAGCGATAAGCACTTGTTTGCAATTGCTAGGAATATTTCTCTTTCAGCCCGGATAGCTGCAGCGCATATGTCAGCAGTGAGCCCATCTATTCCAGGGGCTTTTTTCGGATTCAGTGTTCGTAACACTGATTCCAATTCTGCTGACGTAAATGGAGGGTCATTTTCCGGTAGGTCCTTCGGAGTTTCTCTTGTCCGTCCCCGCAATTCTGCATGGCACGGTAGATCTGTGCTTGCAGAGTCGTCGGGATAGAAAGTTCTGGCTAGTAGCTCTGCAGAGTGCTGTGGGGATAGGGTGTTGCCTTCCGTGTCACGCAGAAGCAAGTCTTCTTGCCTCTCCGAAGTTTTCCGGATTACCCTGTAGATCTTGTCCCACATGCTCTCTTTATCCTGATTCGTGCAGAGCTCCCTCCAGTTCTCCGTATACGCTTTTTCGGCTTGTTCCTTGTAGTCTTGACGTGCAATTTGATATTGGTTGACTACATACTGGACTCTGTCGGGGGCGGCGTTCTTGATCCGTCTCTTTCTTCTAAGAACTTCTTTCTTAAGATCATCGAGTGTTTTTGTATACCACGGGGGAGTTGGGTTCCCTTTGCGTGGGCCTATAAGTGGGATGGTGTGTGTACACGCTTCGTGGATACTTTCAGTGTAACTCGTGATCATTGACTCTAGTTCATCTGGGCTTTTACATTCTCTAATTGACTCTGGTGATATTTCCTTATCCTCAAGTGAGGTCCTCAGGCATGACATGAAATCCGACCATTTTGCTTTCTTGGTATTGTACTTGCGTGTAGTAACTGGCTTTATATATTCAAGGGCCTTCTCTAGACGCAAAGTAAACGTTATTGCATTGTGATCTGATGTTGTGAGATTCCTGTCAACGCGCCAGCCCTCTATTTTCCCCAGAAGTGGCAAACTGCACGTGGTAACATCTACTATACTCGTGCAGAGTTTACCTCTTCTGACGACTTCAAAGGTTGGTGTATCACCTGTGTTGAGTATGTGTAGGCCCATCTCATCGAAGAAAGAGTGGACGGCTTCTCCTCTGCTGTTTTCCGATGTGCTTCCCCACCAATGGGACCAGGCGTTAACGTCACCGGCGACTATCAGATCTTTGGTCGCTAGTTTTTCGCTAAAAGCCTTTATCCTGTTGAGGTACGGTTCAACATGTTGGTCTCCCTCCAAGTAGACAGAAATCACTCCCAGCTTCAGGTTTTCGTTGGCCAGCAAAACAGCTGCTTCAGTTTCAGTAACAAGCTGGGGGTCGTGAATTACTTCCAGCTTGTCACCAAAAACGATTACTGCTGCCTTTACAGGCTTTTTCCTGTCCAAACTGCACTGAATAACGCGGGTACCAGGATACTGTTTCATAACTCCCTTGTTGCCTACATACGGCTCTTGGACTATGGCGACTGAAACGTTTCTTTCCTTTGCGACTTTCAGGAGTTCGGCTGTTGCGATCTGTGAGCGATGCAGGTTTGCCTGGATGAAGCGCAAATCTGGTTTCACTGCTACTCTTTGGGGGACTGAGTTTTGTACCTCTAGAGTGCCCTCAGCAGTACGAGATTCGAGATCGCGCTATAGCATCCCATTTCACTCGTTCAGGACATTCGCTGCTGAATGCATTGTGAGCTAAGTCCTTATTAGAGCTGTTGGGATGCGCGGTTGCGCAATTTCTGCATCTCGGCGGCAGGTTTTCCTTTCTAGCCTTGCACTGAGCCCAGGAGTGGGATCTACCGCAGTGACTGCAGAGTTCATCCCTCTCCCGGCAGATCGCTTTTGTGTGTCCGAAGCCCAGACACTTAGTGCACTGCACCAAAGGGGAATGGTCCGTCACTGGCCTCCTCTGGAGTCCAATATAGACTTTACCGGCTTCTATGAGCGATCTATGGATGCGAGGTGAAACCTCCAGCACAGGATGACATTCGTGTGCATTACGCGCCTTTTTCCTATATCTCACCCTGACAGTGCTCTCCTTCAAATCAACGTCTTGCAGCAAGTGTTTATTCTGCGCCAAGATGTTCTCCACTATATCCGAGTCTTTGTGATAGGACAGGACGTCTCGAATTATGATAAGTGGGTTCCCCGCTTTCGCGGTCTCCACATTCAGAGATGCGTCTCGCTGAACACGACTTCGTACTAGATTAAGGTCTTCCTCCGTTCCGCAACTCAGAATAACTTTTTTGTTTCTGGCTTTGCGTACTTGGTCAACCTTCGCTCCAGACTTCTTGGTATCCAGCGCTACTCTTATCCTGTCAATGAGATTATCGGCAGTGGTCGTTTCTGTTGTATTTGAAGCCGTCACTATCAGGGTATGATTCGGTTTTAGAGCGGGTGGTTTCGCGGCTACTTTGGCGTAGGTTGAATTGGGTGGACTGCCTTGTTGTGCTTGTGACAATTCTGTACCGATGCTGAGGGCTGGTGGGGACTGAGACAGTTTTTCTTGCCGCATCGTCCGGAGCTCTGACGACACGGCTTCGAGCCGTTCAGTTATGGGCAGCATGTGCTCCTCGATGTTTATTTGAACAGGGAGTTGGGGTGGATGGGTGATTTGGTGACTTTTCTTAATGTGGTCTTTAAGCGTTTTTTCAAGCTCTTTGAGAGAGTCCGGGTACTGGGGGGGAGGTGGGGGAGGGGTTGAGAGGAGGCTTGACAGTGCTTCTGCATTTCGGTTCAGAATCTCGGCGGTCTTTTCTTTTTCCGAATGCGTTTCTCTTCTAAGTTCATCTATTTGCCTCTGAAGAATTTCCACCCCGGATTTTAAGCCGTTGTAGTCTCTCCTCAGAGGCTCCAGATCTATGCTTTTTTCCTCTGAAACGCATTTTATTTGACTGCTAAGAGTCCTAACCGCATCTGCCGTCGCCTTTATTTGTTGATGTGGCTCTCTCGTTTCAAAGCTCTGCCAGTCTCTAATAGCTTGTGACTCCTTCCTCGTCTCAGCTATGTCTTCTCTGACTAGAGCTACCTCCCGGAGCAGGTTTTGTTTTGTTTGCTAAGATTATGTTGATCAGTGTACTTCTAACAAGGCGGGTACTCTGTTAAAAGTACGCGGTCCAAACTAGTTGTCCAACTACTAGACTACACGTTTGGATAGGCCAGCTAGCCTTAGTATCAGAGTGCTAAACTGCCGGAAAGTATCTGTGAAAACTACAATAAGACTATATTTTAACCAAACTCATAGTTACTTATTTCCCTGTTCCACTGTACCCACTGTCTCGAGTTCTCGCAAGGAGGCGGAGGCACGTATAGGTTTTTATAGGCTGCGTCCACACTAGCGCCGTCGCAGCCCCGCGCTCTACGTAAACAGTTTATGCTAAACGAGGAATTGAATAAAGGAGGATCCGTCGTGGATGGCTGCCGATGCTGCTCGGCCTCCCTTTACACTTATGTGAACAATTGAACGTGGATTCGTGTAACAAATATCTTGCGGATAACTTTAGTAGTAAAGATGTTGTCGCCTTATGACCGATAAGTAGATGATTGCCGTTTGTGTGTAAACTTGATAGTTTTTACACACCAATGCTGTTGACATCAATTTTGAGAGGTATATAAAACTTTTACTACAGGCTCAAGCTTGAAATCACGTAAAAATAAGTAGTCAGGTGTGCCATATGTTTTGTCTAGAGTAAATTAAGTTTTTGCATGAAACAGCTGATTTTTTCATATACATAGACATACTCGTTAACTTTCTTTGCAACGAAAACAACATATAAATACAAGACCAACATCAAAAAAAAAATTTAGTACACGAAAAATATAAAAAGTAATTATATGCTAAATTTTCGCCACAAACCGGTCCCATCTCAGCACAATGCCGACCGTGACGGCCGGCGCTGATCTTCCGATGGAACCGACGTGACGTCACGCACGCGACTGTCGCACGATATACGCACAAGTAGTAACACAAACAGTAAACACAATACTTAAGTAAGTAACAACCACACTGTTTTCGCGAAAATAAAATAGATGGCGTTAGCTGCCCCATAAAACACACAATCGTCTCACACAGACCTCAAGTACCGGAACAAATATCGAAGTTATTGTTTTCCCAAGATGGAACTAGATGGTGTTACTTCAGTTACTTGTGTCTTAAAACCCACAAATGTTTTAATGTCAATCGCTTTTCCGTTTCTTCGCAGGTGGTCCCATAGTGTAAAATGGATTATAATGTTGAATTTAAACACCTCACCACGTTGCAAAGCAGCAACGTCTAATTTATAAATATTTTTCGCAAAAAATAGCATGTCCGACTTCAAACGTGTACAGAATTCGCGAATAGTTCGCACGGACTATTGTTGATTTATCAAAAATGTCTCCGCCGATATCGATGAAATTTAATTGGAACCAACTTCGAAATTATACCCTTTCCAATAAAAATAATTATCGAAATCATATCACTCTGTAAAAGTTTTGTGTGGTCAAACGTTACAATCTGTGAGTGAATAATCAATCATCCCCTGTTTTCCTATCTTAACGGATGTTTTTTTTTTCAAGATTTAAATGGGACCAATTTTTCTCTTTCCAATAAAAAAAGAATGATCGAAATCGGAATATTGTGTAAAAAGTTATGCGTGGTACCTACATAAAAAAATGTACGTCTCGAATTCAGTACGAGTACCTCTTCCGTTTCTTCGGTCAAAAAGGGTGAGTCTAAGCACCTAATATGACTTTGAGGCTGCTATACCTAATAGAAAAGAAGCTGAGACGGACATGAAATAAGACGAACGACAATAAAACTAGAAGTACGTAGTACTTACGTGAAGTGATAAAATGTTCGCAGAGAGGGCCTGACGAGTCTAGAACTAGTTAAGAGCTCCGATTCCGAAGGCCTTCAAACTCCTCTCGAGAACTTAAATTAGGAAATTATTGTCACTTAAACTATCACTTAGCTGGAACTTCTCGTCTTTGTTAATTAACGAACTATTTGAGTTGAGCGTTTGCGCGGTAATGAGGAAAATTATCTGAAGCATCTTCTTATAATATAAATAATAATTATTTACCTATTGCAGTAATAATGTATTGTATACTCGTACATACCTAACTTGGTAATGTAGTAAAGTGAGATGTTTTATTTCCTGTAAGTACTTACTTATATCAAATTTGTCAATTTGTGTCAAATAAAATACCGATGTGACATTTTTCAAAGCTTAAGGTACGTGCGTGACTCATTGGCCTTGATCTAGGTTTGTGTGTATAACATAACGCCCAAGTTAGAACTCAATTCGATTTTATAGAAATGTGACTCCTTTTCAATAGAACACGGGTAAACTTAACAAACCTTCACTTTACTAATTAATTGAATTATATTGTTATGACATTATATTATGATGAATTTACTGTGAAATTATTGATTCAATTTTAATATTTATTGTACATAGACATAGAGGAGCTTACAAAATGATGCACGGGAATGTACGAGTATACACTACATTTCTATAAAGATACTAGATTAAGTATTCTCTCAAATGTATTAACTGACGAGTACATTATAGTAATTGTTATTATATTTAATTATGTAATAAGAGATTTACTTAATGACAATAAATATTATCTTATCTTATCTTATCTTATCTTCATTGAAAATAGTACACAATAGGTTCGTTGTAACCAGAAGGAAAATATAACTAGGTATAAGTGTTTAACTTCAACTTACTTGTAGGTTCCGAGTTTGGATCTTCTTTTTCAACTTTGGCGATATGGGTCGCCAAAGTTGAAAAAAGAGTGTCCACCACAAATGGTACATGTAATAGGTAAAAAAATATTTAAGAAACCTTACTTTCATTTTAGAAACCCTATTGAACTTTACCTACCTTACATGACAAGTACAAGTATGGGAGCTGCCCCTTTAAATACACAGTTTTGAAATTTTTAAGCATTTAAAATTGAGCTAAACATAAACTATTATACTGTCATAATCGTTCAATTTGTTTTATAAATGTGGAATATATAAGGTTTTGTAATATTCGGTCGGACGGACGGACAGACAGACGAACAGACGGACAGGAGGGACAGACGGACAGACGGACAGACGGATGGACGGACGGACGGACGGACACAACGAAGTTATAAGTTCCTCGTTTTACTAAAGAATCCTAAAAAACTTGAGGCAATGGTACGCGTCGGTGTGAGTTGCCGAGGCGAGCGCCTCACAGCGGCAAGTGATGGGATAACGTCAAGATATCGTTATCATATACACGTTTTGTTATTCTGTAGTGCGGCCGCTGTCAGCGCTATCGGCGCGCGGCGCCGGCGGATAACCGGCGAATATCAATCATGCCCGCGATGTATCACGTGTCTACAGCCTCCACTCGACTGCTTCACGCCTGAGGAATTACATTTGACGCTACATTAACACCCGCTCTATTCACTGTAGTTAACGTTTTAGGGGCCTGCATTCCTACAACTAATTTTTAGATGTTTATTGAATGAATAGCATGTAAGATCGTATAAGCCGGGTGGCTAGCCCTGGTGCGAGAGGTTTTAGTCTCCTGAAGAAGACCACTAACACGGCTAAACGGTTAAATCAGCAGGGAACTACAATGTATCGTGTCATCCAAGCCACGAAAACGCCTAGTTGTAAACTCCACCCGCGGTCACCCATCCGAAGATTGACAGACAGAGCCGAACGTTCCTCATCTTCGGTGATTGCTGACAAACACCTAGTCAAACTACTTAGGTACCCAAACTATGCTTTAGCTCAGCTGTTTCCACAGCGTCAATTGTACACCATTTCTCAAACTTCTATTATAAAAAAAAACTTTTGGTAATCGCCAGTCAGTGCTCATTATCTAAGTACGTGTGGGTTATTCTCAGTCGCGCTAGCCTCTAACGACAAAGGAAAAGTCATAAGAAAACCTGTTCATGTTTTCAAATAATTGTCTTCGTTGGTATAGCCAGCGGCCGATCACTTATAGACATAAGCCTTCCTTATAGATTTCCAATAAAACCATTTAGAAACAGATTGCGTCCACGTTAATTTACAATACAGTTTTGGTCAACAAAGTGGGCTAAGTAATTTTACCGTTACCAAACTAAGTAAGTAACCAGTTTCGAGACAGAGTTTTTAGAACCAAAAACGAATACAGAGCTATATCTAGCTAAAGATTCATATTTAGTTATTTACACGCTACATTGTGATTCAATGGGGATAGTCCGCAGATTTGTTTTCGAGGTGTTCTATAAATCATTAAAATCACGACATATGTAGTATAAAACAAAGTCACTTCCCGCTGTCTGTCTGTCCCTATGTATGCTTATATCTTTAAAACTACGCAACGGATTTTGATGCGCTTTTTTTCTATACCAATATTATAAAGAAGAAAGATTTGATTGTTTGTTTGCATCGAATAGGCTTCGAAACTACTGAACCGATTTAAGAAATTCTTTCACTGTTGGAAAGCTACACAATCCCCGGTGAACATAGGCTATATTATATTTTAAAAAAAAAGGATGCTCACTATTTGTGTTTTTGAGCCAATCGTATCCGGGTGAAGCCGGGACGGACATCTAGTAATGAATCAAGAGGAAGGTTTATATGTATAATACACCTGAGAGAAGCCGGGGCGGATCGCTAGTCATAAATAAATAACAAGCTATTACGAGCTACATGAACTGATATCCTTTATTAGTAAATTAATAGATTTTTTAATTTAGTCAATGAATTGTTTGTCCATTTATTGTCAGAGTCGCGTCCAAGTTTAGTTCTACATTTAGCTCTGGATTGTCAGTTTTCGCAAGAACTTCGAAGTAATTGTTTCTCAAAGTTTATCATCGAATTGTAGCAGAAGTTAGTGTTCATTAATCGCCATCACATTGAAAGTATCTTTGGGCGGGCGGCGTGATTTGTCTGGGAGTTAATCCTGCTAATGTTAGATATCTCTAACTAACTATGGGCCTTATTAATAAGATCCGAGTAGCACAACGAGCTATGGAGAGGGCTATGCTCGGAGTCTCTCTGCGAGATCGAATCAGGAATGAGGAGATACGTAGAAGAACCAAAGTTACCGACATAGCCCAGCGGATTGGCAAGTTGAAGTGGCAATGGGCAGGGCACATAGTGCGGAGGCCTGATGACCGATGGGGTCGAAAAGTTCTCGAGCGGAGACCACGGCATCAAGCGCAGCGTAGGACGTCTAACTACATGGTGGACGGATGACCTCATTAAGACCGCAGGATCGCGCTGGATGCAAGCCGCTACCAACCGGTCTTATTGTACATCTATAGGGGGGCTTATGTCCAGCAGTATCATGCCTGATGGATGGAATGTTACATCTGAAAGTGTGTTTGTTGGTTTGCTTATCACTGTTTTACGTAGCAACAGAGCAACAGTCGGAAAGCGTCATAGGTTACCTACTTTTTATCTAGAAATAATTATTTTTTGCAACAAATCGCATCACCGGTTTCTACCGTGCACAGAATTCGAACAGTTTGTAGCCGTTGGTCGTTGGTCGTAGAAAAAAAGTGCATATTGGAAATCTATTGAAGAGGCCTATGCTTAGTAGTCGACGTTCACAGCTTGTATGACGATCACATCATTAAAATCGATCAATAACCTAAATTTGAGGTAATAAATAATAAGTTCGTATAGGCCGGGTGGCTAGCCCTGGTGTCTGAGTTTTTAGGGCGTCTGAAGGCCTCTTACTTAGCTAAACGGTTGAAACAACCGGGGCCTACAATTTAACGTGTCATCCGAGCCACGGTAGCGCTCAGTTGGAAAATGCCACCCGCGGTCACCCATCCAAAAACTGACCGTGCGGAACGTTGCTTAATTTCGGTGATCGCTGACAAACACCTAGTCAAACTACACTACGAGCGCTAATTATTGTTAGTTGAGCCGATCTAACTGCTCTGTTCCTCTTGCATAACATAACATTCAATAACATTCCGTATTTCGAATGGGTTGCCTGTTCGTTCGCCGTCCATAACATTCTCACTCGTTTGTACTCAACAATGCAATGGTAAGGATTTGGCTGGCCTTTGTCTTTACCTATACCTATGACGTCAGATATTGAGGACTCCCACACTGTCTACCTATAGTTGGGCATTTTTTCCGTCCCTATTTATTTTAGGTGGACGCGTTATTCGACATTCATCTTACCGCTCACGCATTTACCCCACACGCTTTTCGCAAAGATATTCCATGAATTAAATAATCAGAAGTTGAATGTATTCTGAGAAAATGTATGAAAACACAACTTGGATTGCATTAGAAAATTCATGATAATTAATTTAGTGTTCCAAACAGTAACAGCGCAAAAACTCCTCACAAAGCGAACCGCCTCCATACTGAGATGTATTTCGGTTCCTCATTTATCTTTTCTTTTCCTCAATACAAACAGCATGCTCCGATGTCACTCCGCGGCGGAGTGACACCGCCCTCTCCCGTCCCGCGTCCCGCCGTCCCGTCCCGCGTCCCGGCGTCATGTCCCGCGAACAATTAGCATTTAGATTAAACAAATAAACGGTATCGCGGCGTGACCTGCAAGAATTATCCACTTTATTTATTATCTAATTATTTTATTTATTGCGCGACGCGCAGGAAGTGAGTTATGGGGGGGATGTGAGCTCTTCGATTTATAATGGCTGTGGACTTATACGGACGTTTTCATTGTGTTTTTAAAAAGAAATGCTATTTACTAGTTATTTTTCGGAAACACCGAGCCCTTTTATACTTAATACCTATTATAATATTAATAAAGTCAAAAATGTAGTCTATAGCTATTTTAAATCTGGTTTAAATCACTAACACTGTGAACTGTAGTATAAATAAATGTTCTTGATAATGTTACGCAGTAAGCAGCGCGCGGTACGACGGCTAGTTGTTTATCTACACCTAATCGCGAGATTTATGGTTTTATGACTCAGGCGGCACCGGCCTTTGTGTCGCGTCTATTGTTTGTTGTTTGTCAGATTTTTTTTTGTGTGGTGTTTTCGTAATAATTAAGAACAATAGGGTTTCTCGAACTTTACACTTGTTTACTTTGTCAGTCACAATGGCACCGAATATTCTACAGATTTCTAGAGAACCCTTATTCCGATATAAATAGGGCGATGGTTTTCGTTCGTGGCAGTTATCGCGTTTATACCGGAGTGAAAACATCTCGTGTTCAAGTGCGGTACCAGTGATTGTGAAGTGACTAGTTGTGTGAATATCAGTGCCAGTGTGAAGTATTGTGCGAACCAGTTGTGTCGTGTGTACTGTGATTTTGTGCAATAAAGTGCAAAGTGAACAATCGGTGTTTTAACTGATTATCCAAGAACCCATCTCGTAACATTTGGTGTCAGAAGGGTGGATAATCGAAAATGCCGGTAACTCCGTACGACGACGAGACGCCGCGCACACGGAATCAGCGCCGACAGGAGGAAGCGCGCCGACTAGAGGAGCAAGAGCGCCGCCAGGAGGAGATCGACCAGAGGCGCTTCGGAAATAATCCGCTGTTAATGGAAGGCAGCGAGTCCGAGGCAACCAACGACGACTCCAGAAATCCAGGAGTACCTGCTGCGGCACCTACTGTGGCACCTGCTGTATCACCAGCTGTCCCTGCAGCATTTGATATGGCTGCTTTAATGTCGATGATGCAGTCTATGACGCGGCAGCTAGAAGAACAGGCCCGCAACAACGAAAGGCAGACTCGCCAGCTGGAAGAAAAATTAGACCGTAACAAAGAAGACCAGGCTCGTCTACTGGAAGAACAAGCCCGCAGCAACAGAGAAGAACAGGCGCGCCAAAAAGAAGAGCTGCTTTCAAGCTTGCAAAAGACTTTAGGCAAGGAGATAAAAGATGTCAAGGACACGGTCAAGCAGCTTGATACCAACGTAAAGGAGCACGATACAAAGATGAAGGCGTATGAATCTCGAATCTTCGAAGCGGAAACACAAATCGCCGATGTGAGGAGGACCTTGAACGTTATCAAGTCTGGAGGCGGAACCGTTGCACCTACAATCTTCTCGCCAGCTTCACAGAAGCTTAAAGTGACGCCTTTCGACGGGACATCATCATGGTCAGCCTACAAAATTCAATTTGACGCTGCCGTTCAAACCAATGGATGGAACAAGGACCAAGCCAAGAACGCCCTCATCATGAGCCTTCGCGATGAAGCTCTGAGTATTCTTGATGCTGTGGGCAAGGAAGTGACCTACGATAAATTAATGGAAATGTTGGAGAGTCGCTACGGCGATGAGCACCTAGAGCGTGTGTACAGAGCGCAGTTAAAGAACAGGGTGCAACGTCGCAACGAAAGTCTTCAGCAGTGGGCTGTCGAAGTGGAGAAACTGTTCCGGAAGGCTTATCAGTCAGCACCATTACCCAACGACGAACATTTGGTGGAAGCATTTTCTAACGGCATAGCAGACTTCGAAGTTAGAACTGCAGTGAAACTCGGGCATCATAAAACCCTAAAGGAAGCTTTGGCCCAAGCCTTGGAAGTGGAAGCTGTACGAAATTCAGCGAGAGATGTTCAACACTTAAGGGAAGTTAAAGAAGCGTCACATCGTACGAGGTTTGGTCCAAGATGCTACAACTGTGAAGAGAGAGGCCATTTATGGCAGAATTGCCCAAAGCCATGCCGAACCAGGGACGAACGACTATTGGAAGAACGGAAGGATCGCGAGGCAACGCATTCACTATGGAGGAATAAACGACCTGCTGAAGAAAGCGGAAAATGGCGAGTGTTATCCGGGCCAGAAAAGCCAAAGATTTTGATCTCACAAGCTCACGATGGGAACAGCTTGATCATCAATGGTGCCATCAATGGAACTTCTTGCAAGCTGACATTGGATACAGGAGCTTCTCGCACTGTCATCAGTTCCCGACTGGCTAAGCGCTTTCTTCCGAACTTCGAAAGCTGCAAAACCGTTCAACTTCTGACAGCGACCGGTCAGCACATATCCGTCCGAAGAGAGAAGCTGGTGGAGTTAAAGTTGGGTGAGAAAACTTTCCAACACAAAGTCATCGTGGCTGATATAGTTGACGATTGCATTCTGGGTCTTGACTTCATGCGAGAACATCATTGCGAGATAGACGTCAACCAAGGAATCTTGAAGTGTGGAAGAGAAGAAATCTTCATGGAAGGCGCCACATCAGGAAAGGTTTATTGTCTGCAGAGAACAGTTCTTCCACCTAGATCGGAGACCATTGTGGCAGTTAGATTACCGCCGAAGTTGGGACATCAACGACGATGTGTGCTAATAGAACAGTCGGAAGGTGATCAACCATGGTTATTGGCCCGAACTCTGGTGAGGACTACTAATACCGCTGTGGTGCGTGTTCTCAACACAAGTAACGAGGAACAACTCATCAAAGGAGGAACCCCAATTGGTACTTGTGAAGAAGTAGACTGGATGCGCAGATGCCAAGAACAACCAAAGGAGAAATACAACTGTGCTGGGAGTTACACAGTGTCAACGCTATTGGAAGACTCCCGTAAAGACCTGACCGAAAGAGAACTTCTGATGGCAAAGAAGATGCTGCAGCGCTACACCGACATATTTGCTCTCGATGATGCTGTCAACGGGAAGACTGGATTAGTGAAGCACACAATAAATACAGGAAGCGTGTCACCGATTCGACAGCGGCCAAGAAGGATACCAGTGGCTCGAGAAAAAGAAGTTGAGTCAATGATCGAAGACATGGCACGCAATGGTGTGATAGAACCTTCATCCAGTCCGTGGTGTTCGCCAGTGGTTCTAGTGAAAAAGAAGGATGGCAGTATGCGGTTCTGCGTTGATTATCGACGACTCAACGACGTAACGAAGAAAGACAGCTATCCTTTACCGAGGATTGATGACACGTTAGACACACTGACAGGTATGAAGTGGTTCACTACCCTGGACTTGAAGAGCGGATACTGGCAAGTGGAAATAGATCCTAAAGATAAAGAGAAGACCGCATTTTCGACGGGAAAAGGCCTGTGGCAATTCAACGTGATGCCGTTTGGATTATGCAACGCGCCCGCTACGTTCGAAAGACTAATGGAGTTAGTGCTCGCGGGACTGATTGGAGATGCATGCCTAGTCTATTTGGACGACATCATAATTGTGGGAAAAACCTTCGAAGACCACCTGCAAAACCTGGAACGAGTATTGACTAAGATTCGCGCAGCCAATCTCAAGCTGAGTCCGAAGAAATGTTCCTTCTGAAGAGGCAAGTGAATTTCCTGGGACATGTGATTTCCGAAGCTGGCGTACAGACGGATCCAGGAAAAGTCAGTGCTGTCAAGGATTGGCCTGTGCCAAAAGACAAGACGGAAGTTAGAGCATTCTTGGGTTTATGCTCCTACTATAGGCGATTCGTGAAGAACTTCGCTGACATAGCCAAGCCGTTGCATAGACTGACTGAGGAAAAGCGACCCTTCCTCTGGGACGAAAATTGCGACGCAGCTTTTCAAGAGCTAAAGAAGCGACTTTGTAATACGCCTATTCTTGGCTTCCCGGACACAGAGAACGAGTTCATCGTGGACACTGACGCCAGCAACACCGGCATTGGAGGAGTACTGTCACAAAGGAAAGGAGACCAAGAAGTGGTGATCGCGTATTTCAGCAAATCCCTGTCCAAGCCGGAAAGGAACTACTGTGTGACCAGAAAAGAGCTACTTGCAGTGGTGAAGACATTGCGACATTTTAGCAAGTACCTGCTCGGGCGAAAATTCCATCTGAGGACCGACCACGCTGCTCTTAAGTGGCTACTACAGTTTAAGGATCCCGAAGGCCAAGTGGCAAGATGGATTGAGCAACTACAAGAGTTTGACTTCACCACGGAGCATCGCAGTGGAAAATCTCATGGCAACGCGGACGCACTGTCAAGAAGGCCATGCTCAGAAGACTGCAAGCATTGCTCAAGACATGAGTCGAAAGATTCAGTGCCCGTCAGAATGCTCAAAGCTGACATCGGCGATGAATGGAAAGAAACCCTTCAGGTTGCACAAGAAGAAGACGCCGACATCAAGCCGATTCTCGAATGGATGGAATCAGATGCCCCTAAGCCAGACTGGAGTGCTATTGCTTCAATGAGTGTTACGACAAAGAGCTATTGGGCGCAATGGGATAGTCTGGTGCTTCAGGAGGGAGTACTTTGCCGAAAATGGGAAAATGCTCGTGGCAACCAATGCCATCTCCAAATGGTTGTACCCAGAGCAAAGATACCTGAAATTTTGAAGCTGTACCACGAAGGGTTTTCGGGAGGACATCTGGGTGTGAAACGGACACTGTTGAAGATTCGAGAAAGGTTTTACTGGATCAACTGCAGAGATGACGTAGAAGACTGGGTACGGAAATGTACGAGCTGTGCATCAGTGAAAGGCCCGCATACCCGCAGCAGAGGAGCATTAAAACTGTATAATGTTGGAGCACCATGGGAGCGAATCGCGCTGGATGTAGCCGGACCATTTCCTGTGAGCGAAAGTGGCAACAAGTACTTTCTTGTCGTCATGGATTACTTCACCAAGTGGCCGGAAGTCTTCGCAATTCCAAACCAAGAGGCATCGACGATAGCAGACAAATTGGTGCATGAAGTATTCTGTCGATTTGGAGTACCGTTGGAAATCCACAGTGACCAAGGGAGAAATTTTGAATCTCAGCTGTTTCAAGAGACGTGCCGAATAATGGGTGCACACAAAACAAGGACAACGTCTTACCACCCGCAATCAGATGGAATGGTGGAGCGATTCAACCAAACTCTGGAGAGATACCTGGCAAAAGTAGTCGGAAGCAAACAACGGGATTGGGACAAGCATATCCAGCCATTTTTGTTGTCATACCGAAGTGCTGTTCATGAGAGCACCAATGTCACTCCCGCTTTTGCCAATTTTGGACGGGAATTACGGCTACCAGCCGACTTAATAACTGGCATTCCACCGGATTCTCCACAACCCATAACTGAGTACGCCAGTGACCTCCGGAACAAGATGAACGACATCTATGAGCACATTAGAGAGCATGGCCAGCAAGCATCTGAAAGAATGAAGACTCGATACGACAGAAGGGCTAACAATCCTGGGTTCGAGGAAGGCTCTATGGTATGGCTGCACAATCCCATACGCAGCAAAGGAAAGTCTCCAAAGCTACAAGCCAAATGGGATGGACCGTACCGAGTGGTGACCAAGATCAACGACGTGACGTTCCGCATACAGAATGGACCTCGAGGTTCCCCCAAAATAGTTCACGTGGATCGATTGGCGCGATATCACGGATGCAACGATGCTCGGGACGAGCATGTCTTGGGAGGAGGTGGTGTTACGCAGTAAGCAGCGCGCGGTACGACGGCTAGTTGTTTATCTACACCTAATCGCGAGATTTATGGTTTTATGACTCAGGCGGCACCGGCCTTTGTGTCGCGTCTATTGTTTGTTGTTTGTCAGATTTTTTTTTGTGTGGTGTTTTCGTAATAATTAAGAACAATAGGGTTTCTCGAACTTTACACTTGTTTACTTTGTCAGTCACAATGGCACCGAATATTCTACAGATTTCTAGAGAACCCTTATTCCGATATAAATAGGGCGATGGTTTTCGTTCGTGGCAGTTATCGCGTTTATACCGGAGTGAAAACATCTCGTGTTCAAGTGCGGTACCAGTGATTGTGAAGTGACTAGTTGTGTGAATATCAGTGCCAGTGTGAAGTATTGTGCGAACCAGTTGTGTCGTGTGTACTGTGATTTTGTGCAATAAAGTGCAAAGTGAACAATCGGCGTTTTAACTGATTATCCAAGAACCCATCTCGTAACAATAATAAAGCAATCAGCACAAAATACTAATTAGACAAACAGGCAGACTACAAACTACAATTAGAATACTATTTAAAACACATTCAAGAAGCAGCATCCTTCCTTCCTTTCAGCCATAGGACGTCCACTGCTAGACATAGGCCTCCCCTAAAGATCTCCAATAAGGCCGGTTGGTAGCGTCTTGCATCCAGCGCGATCCTGCGGTCTTAATGAGGTCGTCCGTCCACCTTGTAGGTGGACGTCCTACGCAGAAAGCAGAAGCAGCATATCCAGCAGTAAACGTTTAGGTATAAAATTAAAAATAATACAGTTATAAAGAGCAAGTTTTGAGGAATGTCGCGATTGGCTTCATAATAAATAACCAGCTTGAAATTAAATTATTAATCGTCCGACAAGGTGTTTAATGGTTGTTACTAAGATGTTGCCGAAAAATGTATTTTTTACCGACTACCAAAAAGGAGGAGGTACTACTTATGTTCGTCTGTTTGTATTTTTTTTTGTGTATGTTCATCGATTTAAAAATTATTTTTCAGTTTGAAAGGGTATTCTTAAAAAGTGGTTCCATTTAAATTTCATCGAAATCGGCTGAGCTGTTTTTCATAAATTATCAATAAGTAGATGGATCTCACATCGATTCGTGCAAACTATTCAAATTCTGTACACGGTGGAAGTCAGTGTTGCGATTTTTACGAAAAATTATTATTCATAATAACACTTGGTAATAGGTAAATGTTATCATTAAGGAATGAAAATGAAAAAAATGAAAAATAATTTATTTCTTTTAGTACACAATACATGAAATATGTTGCCATGGCCATCAAACTAGGTGTGAGAACACCTGTATTTTGATGGATAGCCTTCCTAATAGTTACATCATTATGAATTGTACAGTTTTATATTTATATTTTAATATGGAATACATTTGATAGGTAGGTACATAGCATATGCATTATGAAAGTATAAATGCGGTTTTAAACCCCCGCTATTGAAATCCGCTTTTCTCCAGTAAGGCCCTGTAATAACGTGTAGGTATAGGTGATCACTACCAGTGTAGTAACTGGCCATAAAGTAACTATCTCTTTACTGCAGCGGCGGCGTGCAGCGGGCGATAATTAAGGCATTACAGCCCGCGATTCTCCGATATTGATATACGGCCTTTATTGAACTAGCCATGCATTTGCAGGACTAAAACTGGAAATAGCCCCAAGAAGTGATTCGCTGGACTTGACGTCTTGATTCGTTTGTAAGGCGCTGTGCCCTGTAAATTCACTGTAATTTTGTAGATGGCTCCTCACAAACAGCGCTATTTGTAATATTACTATGCAGGGAAGCGTAAGAATTTAAATTTTCTCAGACCTCATTGATTTCCCTCACTTTTGTGAAGACAGCAAGGATCTAAAATTGACAGTTACAAAGATAAACCACTTCTAAGTTTGACAGCTGTCATGTTTTTATGTTTGACAGCTGATACAGTTCAGAAGAGCGGGAGTGAGTTTTGGCGGGAACGCGGAAAAATCATGTCGCCTCATTGTATTGTTTTATTAAACTTGTGTTTTTATCAGTGATAATTAGGGAAAAAATGTGGTATTTCGTTGATTATGACCTGATTTACGTAGGCAAGTGATATAATGTGACGTATCAATTTGTTCCGTGTTGTTACCAATGCTCCATAGTCGCGTCTATACTTCCGCCAAATTCGATGTGAAATGTTTACCAACAAAGCGTTGCCTAGCAACCACTAACAGCAGGGGTAGAGAACTTTTTTTTCTAATGCTCAATTGCTCACGCTTCTGCCCGTGGCTTCACTCGCTTTATTGTAAGTTTAAAATGAGAGTGGGATCTAAAGATGAGAGAGGGATCTAAAGGCTCGTACTCAAGAGCGCCGAATCGTATCGACTATATGCATCTCGATTATATTTAACGCGATTTTGTATTATAAATAATCGGCCAAGTACGAGTCGGACTCGCTCACGTAGGTTCCGTACTGTATGGGAGCCCCCCTTAAATATTTATTTTATTTTAATTTTATTATTGAAGGGAATATAAAACTAAATATTCTGTGAAAATTTCAAGCATCTACCTGGTACCATTATTAATATAGAGCGGAAAACGTCTAAAAATTCAGGTTTGTTGTATGGGAGCCCCCCTTAAATATGTATTTTATTTTGTTTTTAGTATTTGTTGTTATAGCGGCAACCGAAATACATCACCTGAGAAAATTTCAGCTGCCTAGCTATCATGGTTCATGAGATACAGCCCTGTGACAAACAGACAGACAGACCGACAGACGGACAGACGGACATCGAAGTTTTAGTAATAGGGTCCCGTTTGTCCCTTTGGGTACGGAACCCTAAAAACCTTATAGATAGAACGTGACTCAGCTGCAATGATAAGTTTGTAATCGAAAAAAGTACTTTTTTCGTGATGTAATAAGAAAAATAGTACTCGTATGTAGAAATAAAAAAGTTCCCAATTGTTTGAGATTTCTGCACTCAAACGAAAAAATGGCTAGGGTTAATGCAAATTTCAATGTAAGTAATTACTGAATATTCTGATTTCTTTTAAAACTCACTTCTTGGCAATTTGTTATTGCTATTGATCTATAAATATAGTACATATGACTTTTCGATTGAAATTACGAAAAGTCTGGACGATTTATATGACAAACTATAGAAATTCTGATATCCGTAACACTGTCTTGAAGTGATAACCCTACCTGCTGTCAGTGTTGCTAGGCAACGCTTTGTTGGTAAACATTTCACATCGAATTTGGCGGAAGTATAGTAAAGTCTTCACTGCTTTACTGAGGTATGACTTGGACTATGCTAGGACTTGACCGCGACTTTATTGGACTATGACGTGACCACGACAGTGACTATTTTGATAAAATATCAAAAACTATTCAAACTAAATATTTGACACTGGCAAATGCACAATAATGCGATGCCAAAACCTATAAAAAGAAGAAAAGCGGGAGAGTACTCTCCCCCTTTTGGCTTAAAATATTCTATGCTAATAGTTCTCTGTAGATCGTTTAAGGTAGGTATAGTAGCTAGCCTGAAAACGTTCTCTTGAAAATGCCAATTTAACAATAATGACCCATACTTTTATTATGCCAACAAACAATGAAACTTACAATTACCAAATTATTACTGCATAAACAAATCTGATATTTAAAACAATGGTCTCAAAGCATTACAACCAAACATTCACACGGAATCACTACAAAATAACAGTATGAACTTTCAACTTGAGTACAAGGTAAGAATTGGTGGAGAAACAAAGTTAAATATTAATAAAAAGAATAAAGAAAAAAAATATATTTTAAATTTGAATTAAGTGATTCGAATCCAACTCGGTTGGGCAGCCTTCGGAAAACTGCGTGACGTCTTTTCATCTGATATACCTCAGTGCCTCAAGAAGAGAGTTTTCGATAGTTGTATGTTGCCAGTGATGGCATATGGAACTGAAACGTGGTCTTTTACTGTGGGCCTTATGAATAAGCTCAGGATAGCCCAACGTGCTATGGAGAGGGTTTAGCCCACACGTGGTTAAAATTTAAAAATCAACATTACTATAAAGTGACTTACCAGAAAAAAATAAAATTACGAAACAATATTTCAGCAAAAACATTTTGAACATGAGTTGGTTACTGTAGTACGCAATACTTACTAAATTGTTAAATTTATTTACTGACTAATATTAATTTTATCGTCTTTGGTACTTATAAATACAGGGTTTTTTTATTCAGTCCGTATATTTTTATTACGATCATTTATCTAGTAAAAACCACCAACTTCTTATTTTTTTTTACTTTTAAGTCCGGAAAAAACAGAGATAGGTATTTATCTATAACGTTACCCATGAACCAAATCAATCATTATGAACCAAATCATTTTTAGGGTTCCGTACCTAAAGGGTAAAAACGAGACCCTTTTACTAATCTGTACTGTATGGGAGCCCCCCGTAAATATTTGTATTATTTTAATTTCATTATTTATTATTAAATTGAATATAAAACTAAATATTCTGTGTAAATTTCAAGCATCTACCCGTTACCATTGTTAATATAAATCGAAAAACGTCTAAAAAATCAGGTTTGTTGTATGGGAGCCACCCTTAAATATTTATTTTATTCTCTTTTTAGTATTTGTTGTTATAGCGGCAACAAAAATACATCACCTGTGAAAATTTCAGTTGGTTAGCTATCATGGTTCATGAGATACAGCCCCGTAACAGACAGACAGACAGACAGACATACAGACAGACCGGCAAACGGACAGACGGACTGACGGACAGACGGACATCAAAGTCTTAGTAATAGGGTCCCGTTTTTCCCTTTGGGTACGGAACCCTAAAAACGGAAAAAAAATATAATTCAGGGGGCTCCCATACAACAAACCTATTTATAGCCGTTTTTCGCTCGATATTTATAATGGTAACAGGTAGATGCTTGAAAATTTCACAGAATATTTAGTTGTATATTCAATTTAATAATTAATAATGAAATTAAAATAAAATTAATATTTGCGGGGGCTCCCATACAGTACGGAACCCTGCGTGCACGAGCCCTACTCGTACTTGGCCGATTTTTTGTATTTATTATTATCATCGTCATTAAGTATATCAACCGTACCACATACTGAGTAGAATATATGCCTTCTCTATTGATTTCTCACTAGACCAATTTTATTCTCTCTTATTTTATTTTATCATTAGGCTTACATTTAGCGCGTTCTTGCAGACTTAATTATAAGTAGTTTGTTCAGCTACTTAGTCAGTCAATTGCCACCTCGCTTGCCGGTACGTGGTCTCCATTCAAGAACTTTTCGGCTCCGGCGACCATCAGTTTTACGCGCTGATTATGGCTCCCTGCTCACTGCCATTGCCTTGCTAATCACTTGCGCTATGTCGGTAGCTTTAGTTTGCCTGGAAATTGTCATGTTTGATTCAGTCTCGCAGAAAGATTCCGAGCACAGCCCTCTTCATAGCTCGTTAACTCTATAGCACATGTTTGTATTAAAGTGAGTGAAACCAAATAATACTGATCTACAGTGTGACATAAAAGACTTGAAAATAAATGAGGTCGCTACTAACGCTTTGTTAGCATATTTTGCATTATTTTTTGCATAATGATACTGTTTCCCTGTTCACAATCCACAATAATAACACAAAACGAGAAAAATGCTAGGATGTTAACTATGATTGACAGCTCAAGTTGTGGTTCCAGCAAAAGTGATAATTTAGTTCCCGAATAATTAATTTCATCTCTTTTGTGTCGCACTGTATGTAATTTTTTTGGATAATTTGTCAAGGTGCAAAATAAGCGCGCCGAAAAAAAACACTCTGTATTATACTTTGTAAATAAGTTAATTTGTTTTTCACCTAACTAAACAGATAGGTACGTCATTACCAGTACAATTAAAATTCTCCAAAACACGAACTCGATAAATAGTGAGTTCTGTATTGTCCCGGCTTTTTAATGGCTTTTCAACCGGTCACAGCTGTCTCACTCGTGCATTTGAATAGCTACATTGATATCGGATTTGTAAGATTTCTAGAGAACTATTAGGCCCAATTATGAGAGCCCCAACGTATATTTAATAGCAACGTAAAATGTATTCTCTCTATCGCATGCCTAAAGTAAAAGATAGAAATAGACTAATTAGCTATTGTAATTACGATGGTGCCTTCATAATTGGGCCCATTGTCATGTAATGTTTTGTCCGTGAATTTTTTTCTCTTTTTGTATTGTGGTGTCGTTTAATAAAGTGTTTTCAATCTAATTATTATCTATCTATTGCTTCAAAAATACATTGGCACTTGAAAAACTCTAGAAGATAGATAAATTTAGCTATTTAATATTTTAAAGCGTATTGTATCTTCTACAACTTATCATAACCCTAACAGACGAAGAGTCCTTGTTTGCCAATCTGACGACTTGACCTGACCGACCAATCCTATTTAGTCGCATTATAATAAAATACTACAATCTATAGAACAAACTGTAATGAAGTTGTTCCATTATGAAGTTCGTTCACTTTGAGCCTAACTCATAAGTCGAGTTTCTAATGTATGCAAAGGTAAAGTTAAGACTTTGCAGTCTCATCAAATTGTGACAAAGTTAGTAAAAACGTCTTAGTTTCGAGACTTAGTTTCTTTATAGAAATGAAACATGAAAATCAGCACAAGTAAAATATAAATAGTGCCTAATTTTTAGAGTTCCGTATCCAAAGGGTAAAAACGGGACCCTATTACTAAGACTTTGATGTCCGTTTGTCCGTCTGCCCGTCTGTCTGTCTGTCTGTCTGTCTGTCACCGGGCTGTATCTCATGAACCGTGATAGCTAGGCAGCTGAAATTTTCACAGATAATGTATTTCTGTTGCCGCTAAAGCAACATATACTAAAAATAGAATAAAATAAATATTTAAGGGGAGCTCCCATACAACAAACGTGATTTTTAGGAGTTTATTGCTCGCTATTAATAACGGCAAGAGGAATGGGGCTCCCAAACGGTACGGAACTTCGTGCGCGAGTCCGACTCGCACTTGGCCAATTTTATTTTGTTTTAAATTGAAGCTGGCCCTCACAGCTACGCCTACGCCAAAGCGTGTGTGGCGAGCTAGCAAAAAATAATAAGATAATAAATTTAATAGAAATCGTACTCAATTAAAATACCACAATGATCATGCAATACAAAAAGAAATCACAGAATAATAATTAACAATTACAAATAATATTAAAAAAAGTCGTATATATTTTATTATCTTTCGATATAGATAAGTTTAGCCCGCAGTACTTTTGAATGTTTTTTTACGCACTAGATAAGATTTCCGTCATCCGACGATTCTAATATCGGATCCGGAGGGGAATCGGATCGGATTCGTTTCGGACGCAGCGCGAAACCACTGTCACGATGTAGTGTACAACTGCGTTGAATTGCTGTGGACAAGTGTCTCCATCGGGCGGGGAATTTGCCCTAATTTTCGCATCGACAACCGTAGGTACTCGTACATTGAATACATACATTACATTTTAGCCGCTTTTTCAGAACAAAAATATAGCAATTTGATTGTTTTTAGTTTTAAAGTTTAGGATTATCTGGAAAATGTGGTCTCGACCGAGATTACTGACAAAATAAATATAGCGACTGATTGATTTATGCATGTTTTTAGAACATAGAACTGATTATTAAAATGATTTCTCACTCATATTTTCACAGGGCATTTATCAGGCACAACAAAACTTTCCCTGAAGAGGAACAATTTTCAAGATTTCCCCAAAATTATTGGAAGCCGAGACAACAAGTCTCAGCACACTCTCTCACTTACTTTTCCATTAAAAAAAATGTCACTAAGTACAGATGACAGAAAAAGACCGCTCCTTGGCTTAGTTTATTTGCTTTCAATGTGGAAGACGAAGGTTCTCGATTAGATTCCGGAATTGAATCAGCACAGTGTATGAATGCCGCATTTAAAAATATCTGTTACATGCATTTATTATGTAGTTATGTCAGTTTTTCATACATTTATGTGTTTCATAGCTTATAGACATAGAAAATAGTATGAGATGCAAGTACAAAGAGTAATGTCAAACGCTTCAAGCTTCCTGACACGTCTATTCCTTGCAGCTAAAATATTATCATTAGAGCGATCTCGGCAGGGTTGGAATCAGACACTCTGAAAAATGGAATATTTATGGGTGCGTAATATACCGAAATTAGATACTATTTACTTTATTATGTTACTATGAATTAGATAGATAACTTCATTAAAATCGCAGTTGTTAAGAAATAAAAATACAAATCTCTTCTTCTTCTTCTTATCTGCCATTTGGTATACATATTTCATGTTTTACAGACAGTATTACTGACAAACACAGTTCTCCGAAATAGATCGTCAATGACACCTAATACTCGTAATATCTACATACCTAAGCAGATTGCGTCCAGCGCAATACTGCGTTCATCTGTCCACCTTGTAGGTAGATGGATGTTTTACACCGCGCTTGCCGGTTCGTAATCTTCGACTCTATTGCTCACATTCCTCCGTGCTATTTCCCCTGCCCATTGCCATTTCAATTTTAAATCAGCTGGGCTATGTACTCAGGTATCTGTTGTTCTTTCACAGATACCTAATACGCATTCATGGAAAAATTATACTATTATACTGCGAAACCGTACTTTATTGTGGTAAAATAGGCATGATGATAAAAAAAATATAATTAGTCCCTCAGATAGACTATTTATACATTTTTTCTTTTGTCAATTAAACAAAAATTTACGAAGATATAGCCCTTCAAAGTTCCGCGTGACGTCACAAGTGCTATACGAATGTATAAACTTCTGTAAGAAATGTGACGTCACGAGCCCCCACTCCCAAACTTTGACAAGGTTTATCTTCGTTATTTGTTGTTTGATTGACAAAAGAAAAAAATTGTGTCTAATATTTTTTGATAATCTAACTCACGGACTAATTACAGTAATGATTTTTTTATCTAGTCATCGTGCCAATTGTAATTTAATACTACCGAATCCAACCCTGAGTGTCGGCGGCGGCGGCAGGAGACGTTCTTTGATCCAGCGCAGGTGCGTTCATTATTCAGACTATTTCAGAGCAGGAGCGGCGAGGGCGACACTCGGCTTACTCCGATGTGGGTCGACGTCTGACCTTATTTCATTTTATCCTTTCCAGTAGTGCCGCGTTTCTTAACCATTGGTTCGCGGACTCCAGGAGATTCGTGAATATGATATCTTCAAGTCAAGAGTCAAGTTATCTTCTTGGTCTATAACGTGCTCCATCTGCGACTACAACTTCGCATCTCATCAGGCGAGTTGGTGACCAAATGTAGCGCTATTTTGCATGAAAAAAATAATGGTCCGCCTAACGGACCCTTATAAATAAGGGTTAGAAACAGAAAAAATGCCAGGACTATGGGGTCCGCTGTATTGTCTATGAAAATTTGTATCAGTAAATAAGTGCCAGCAAGCTTCGCAATCAACTCCTTGCGCTCCTGTGCCGCCCGCAATCGACACACAATTTGTGAGTATGTGCGAAATAGGTCTACTATTAGGAGAACTACTTACTATCTGCCCAGACGTGTTGACATCCTAATAGTCTCCTTGAATGACTTTTTTGTTCATTTTGTTTTATTTTTAATTTGTTGTATTTTGATTTTGCTGCTTTGCTTCCTGCTTCCTAAGAGATAATAATATAATCTAAAGCTTTTCAAGGTATCTTCTAGGTCTGCGTGCTTCATCTTCGATCACAACGTCGCTTACCATCAGGCGAGTTGGTGGTCAAGCACAGACTTATTCGTGATAAAAAAAGCATTATTATTAAACGTGTTGTGTGTAAATATTGTTATCGGATTAAGCGGATGATTTCAAGAACATGTAATGAGTCTATGAAATAAAGGTAGTTTGACTTTACTAGTTTTAGGAATTAGAAGAATTAGAATTAGAATTTTTATTGACCTTATAACTACGTATGTTACTTTGTACGTATGTACGTTTGTAAATTTGACGTACCTAATACGTCAAATTTACAAACAAAAGAAAATCATAATTATATAAATCTTAGCACTCTGAAAAAATAACAATGTCAATGTTAAATATAAAGAGAACTAAAAAAATAAAAGTTTAACCTATGGACAAGAAAATAAATGTCAATGTCAATCTATTATATAAAAGGCTTCGCTGAGTGACTGACTAACAGACAGCCTACAGCCCAAACCGCTAAAGATACGAACATGAAATTTGGAACAAAGATACATTGGACCACGTAATGGAGCACTAAGAACGGAATTTTGAAAAATCGACCTCTAAAGGGGTAAAACGGGCCCTTTTCGTTTGTATGTAACTTTTTATTCCCTTTACCGATTGACTTGAATCTTTGTATACATGCTACTCAAACAAAATAAAAGTTACGTTTGTTCCTGTTTTTCCGAATATTCCTTATCTAAGGGGTCAAATTGGGTCCCAAAGTTGGTGAAAAAAGCGTCTATTACATCCAACGAGCTGAACGGTTATGGATGAAATCTGGTATGGAGGAAGCACACAACATGTTTCAACACATAAACTATTATTATCCCGGAAATTCTATGGGGATCCTTAGGGATAGCCAAATTTAATCAGTTTAGGCTACAACCCAATCCACTAAAGATAGAGACTTGAAATTTCGAACATAGATACAATGTACAACGTAATGAAGCACAAAGGACGAAAATTTCGAAAAATCGACCTCTAACGGGGTAAAACGGGCCCTTTTTGTTTGCATTTAATTTTTTATTACCTTTACCGATTGACTTAAAACTTTGTATTTATGCTTTACAAATAAAATAAAAGTTACGTTTCTTCCTGTTTTTCCGAATTTTCCTTATCTAACGGGTCAGATAAGTTGCCAAAGTTGGTGAAAAAAGCATCAATAATTACATCAGACGAGCTGAACGGTTATAAATGAAATCTGGTAGGTATGTAGAAAGCACACAACATGTTTCAATATAGTAACTATTTTATCCCGGAAAATCTATTGGGTTTCTTAGCAATAGCCAAAATAATCAATTATAAAGCTAAGATAAAAGGGGTAAATGAATTCTAACGAAATTTGGTACGACGCTAGACAATAACACAAATTACCACTTGGGGTACTGCTATCCCGGAAAATTTCAGTGGGTCCTTCAGGATATCAATTTCCTAAAAAAGTACTAAATGACTGAAAACCGATGCAATATTGTTTGAAAATAGCTCACCCTTTTAACTAATATATGACTATTAACGTCCTGGAAAAAGTCCTGGATTCCTTGTCTAACGCTAGACCAAACATCCTATATAAGCGTGAAAAATAATTTGATCGTAGCATTTTAAGCAGTTACTCGAACAAAGTGGCCAGACCGTGGGCTATTATCATTGCAAGTAATACGACAACGCGTGCCAAACGGTAGGCTATTACAATTTTGAGGAAGTATTAAGACAACGCAGGCTAAGCTGCGTGCTATAAATTACCATCTTAAGCGAGTACTAAGAATACGCAGGCCAAACCGCGACCTATTATCATTTTAGCCAAATACTATGACAATTCAGGCCAAACCATAGGCATTATCCTTGCAAGTAATACGTTATACGATAATGCTTTGCTAAACCACGACCTATTATTATTTTAAGGAAGTGCCAAAACAGCGCAAGCCAACCGGCGGCCTTTTATAATTTTAAGCAAGTACTAAGACAAACGTGGGTCAAACCACGGGCTATTTTCATAAACCAGTACCTGTCTACTGAGACAACGCGGGCGAAGCCGCGGGTTTTAAGCTAGTTAATAATAAAGTTGTTGGTCCTTGTAATTGTGTTTAATTTTTTTGGAATCCTCGGACTGAAAAAGGTTAAGAAACGCTGCCGGTGACTAGTGTTTACATTACAACACTATTTTTATTGTGTCGTGTGAGTTTGATCCGCCATTTTATTTGAGCTTCAGATATGTTGGAAAAGTTGAACGTGTTTTGTATGTTTAGCCCGTCTGTAAAGTTTTAATAGGTTACAGACAACTTGATAACTTACTAGACTCTTGTTTCTATAAATAGGTTCCTACAGGTGAGGTCCATCAGCTAAAATTTTTGAAGTGTAACTTGTAACTTCCAACAGGTTGCGTTAAACGTTTAACGCTACCATGGAGGGGGTATGAAAGCACTGTTGCGTCGAAATTTCACTTCTTTCGCGCGGACTCCTTTTGCATTTTTAGGGTTCCGTACCCAAAGGATAAAAACGGGACCCTATTACTAAGACTTCGATGTCAGTCTCTCCGTCTGTCTGTCTGTCTGTCACCGGGCTGTATCTCATGAACTATGATAGCTAGGCAGCTGAAATTTTCACAGATGATGTATTTCTGTTGCCGCTATAAAAAAATACTAAAAACAGAATAAAATGAATATTTAAGGGGGGCTCCCATACCACAAATCTTTTTTTTAGCAGTTTTTCGCTCGATATTTATAATGGTAACAGGTAGATGCATGAAACTTTCACAGAATATTAAGTTGTATATTCACTTCAATAATTAATAATCAAAATAAAATAAATAATAAAGGGGGGCTTTCATACAGTAAGGAACCGTTCGTGCGCGAGTCTGAATCGTACTTGGCCGACTATTTGATCTAATCGGTCTCACTCACTCGCACAATTACAAAGTACGAGTCCATACTGCGAATCTTTGAATACAACATTAAGCATTTATCAAGCTACGTTTTATGAAAACTACAAAGATACTTCGAAGATTTTCATCTTGAATTCTATAAAATTATTCGAAAACATCACTAAGTTTGACAACATGAATACCAGAATACGTAGAAAAACAAAGATAAAAACTAAAATACTTTAAAAGTATTTATCGGTATATTTTCTATCAACAAGAACTACATCTTTCACTTGTTTTCATCAATGGTGGTTTTAAAAAAAAATTTAGAGTAGATAATAATCTACTCTAAAATTTTGCTAAGCCAGTGTCTCAGTGTGGAATAAAATGTAATATGTAAATGTGCCTAGGTGCGAAATGTTAACGGTGTGGTAGGTTTAATTGCCGTATAACTCAGAAGAGAGTTACTTTTATACAGTCGACAGCGAAGAGTGTGCGGACGGACACACCGGCCGTTTGTTTTAGTGTGTTATATAAATGTGTGTGTGTACCTCGGACTTCGGACAGGCTCGTGTGACCGCAAAGATGTGCTTAAGTACTTTCTTACCTGTTTTAAAAGAAGAGTTTTTTAACAATACAATACAGAAAAATAACATTTCATTGATACCACATAATTATTTTTCGCAAAAAATGGCAAAACCGCCTTCCATCGTGGACAAAATTCGAATATTTCGCTCGAATTGCTTACATTATTGTTGATATATCAAAAACGGCTCAGCTGATTTCTGTAAAATTTAAATGGGACCATCTCGGGAGTATACTCTTTTGAACTAAAGATATTTTTTTTTGATTTGGTTCACAATTGGCGAATCTATTAATAAACATACACAAAAACAAAATACATACACACGAACATAGAACCTCCTCCTTTTTGGAAGTCGGTTAAAAAAGGAATATAATATGTAACTGAAAAAAAAAATAAGACCGAAGAAAAGCACAAAAGGCGGTTTTGTCGCTAAAAGCGATTTTTCCCAGGCTAACCCTGATGAAGTACTACGTAACGTTGAAGTTTGAACGTTGAATAATGCGCTCTCAACCGTCTATGATTTACATATTTTAACTCGCTTTTCATGACTCATATCAGAATCAATATAATACTTCCTCAAAGCACTTCTAAACGTCCATTTTTTTCACCGGACAACGAACCGTCAATAAACTGTACCTTAAATTTTTCACCGCACCGATATCCGGTGCATCTACACACGTTCATTATAAACCATACACCACCACGAATCTGGTGTAAATCACGTCCCGTTGATTCTCTGACTTAATACTGATAATTTAACGAACACACATTCCAAATTCAAAGCATGTAATATCATACAAGCTTAAAACTAAACGCAGGTCGTGAGGCGCGTCCGACGCAAACCACACTGCGTTGAACCGCGCTTCCGGCGCACACACGCGCCCGCCTCTGTGTGCGTCCATAATACATGAGATCTGAATTTAGGATTAGAGGTTAAGTGATTAGGTAATAGTTGTGTGGATAATTGATGAATTAACCACGGCTGTCTGCCATTGTGCCCAGGGCGGGGCGGCCCATTTGTTCCCGCTCTATTGGTAATATTGATGGAAAGTCCTTATCATATTCAATGCTTCATTATTTACCAATCATAATTGTATGCTTATTTCATCATTTATCGTTCATATTCCGCTTTCAAAATTCAGTTTTCAGTAAAAGTTTCGGTATTGAATCATCAGATTGCAGTCTCCGAATTTAGTTTACTGTAATAAACTACATTTTATTGTCTTTAATAAAATTGCAGTTTTTGTGTTAAAATTATATTAAGTATACCTACAGTTATTTACATGAAGGTTTTATTTATTTCCCTGTTTCAGTGTTATTGATTTTAGTAGCGAATCTGTCTCGTTTACGAAAGCTGTTGCATATTTAGTAGTGAATCGGATATATTCTCTTTTACGAAAACTGTCGCATAATATTTTTTACTGAATATCTGCCCGATGAAATTATGAAATCGTGATATTATGAAATTGTGTATTTTGTGTCAGTTCATATGACAGATGCTTTAAAATTTAAATAACTTTTGCTTCGAGATTATATAAAGGTTTATTAAAATGTATAGCTTAGAATGCTTAGATAACAAAAAAATAGTTCGGTTTTAAAAATGTTTCGCATGCATGTAGTGCACTCAATTAACCAACTTGTCTAATCTACGTTTTACGTTACTTCAGTTAGGTTATGATGGGTTTAGGGGACCCAGGGTTGATTAAAACGAATAATGAAATATGATTAAGTTTACTAACTACAATTTGATACAAAATGGCTAAAGACACACGCTATTTGCTCGATAACAAAATAACGTTAGGTATACGAGCACGGTCACACGAGAAAGAAAGCGAAACGTCAAAATGTCAGTGCTTTTATAATAAGAACACAAAGTACTCATGGGCAGGTACAAATCTACAGCACACTCACAATCTACAACAGGTTATAAACAAAACAGTTATAATCACAACATTTTGTGTATCAAAAACAAAAAAAAAAGACAAGAATGTTCTTTTAAACCAAATGAAGTTTTTATATTCAAAATGATAATGATGAGCGTGTTAAATTAAACTTCACAAAGTTAAATAAAGAAGCCAGAACGCGCTTCAGTAAAGAAACTGTGGAAGTACGCACCACATGAAGTTAACTCGAGTTGTCTGTGTACTCAGCTGCTAAGCCGCGTATCGCGCGATCTGAACCACTGATATCTTACATTAATTATCTAGCGCAAACAAGTGAGCCTAGTGTTTGGTTTCCACCCCCGCCCCGCCCCCGCCCTACCGCGCCCCGCCCCCGGCAACTTCTGCGGGATGACTGTGAAGTTATAGCAGAGGTGAGGCAGTGGGATCATTCTGTAGGCTAAAGATTATAGCAGGTTAATCACTGTCTAAAATTGATAAGATTACGTGTTACTAAAATAAAACCTACGTAAACTTGTACCTCCTGTTTATATACGTAGAGCTAGTTACTTCGGTGTAGTTATAGTTAGGTCGTGTTTGTGTTTTTTGCTATCTTTGAACATTTTGATACAATACACTTGAAAAGTTATAGGTTTTATTTTTTGCATCACGACTAACGACTGATCCGGCTTTCTCGTGTGTTTGCAATCATATTGCAATCGCAACAGATGTCTGGCTGTGGGTCTCCTCTGTGGCGGCACACTCGCCCGCGAGTGAATTAGAACGCAACCACCCTGATCCAGCGTTAACGGGTGTTTGTAATCATATTGTAATCGCAGCGTGTTTGTAATCATTTTGTAATTGCAGCGTGTTTGAAATCATATTGTAATCGTAGAATGTTTGTAATCACATTGTAATTACAGCATATTTTTAATCATAATATGGTAATCGCAGCAGATATCTGGTTGTAAGTCTCCTCTGTGGCTCTGCTCGTTCGCGCACGGATTACGGAGTAATCGCCCTGATCCAGCGTTCCCACGTGTTTGCAGCTCCGAGCATTTACTTACTGCACAGAATGCTAACTTATTCATGTTCACTAAGCATTTATCAATAAATTGACGATTCTATCAAAAATAAACAAACGTATGCCTACCTACGTAAATACGTAAGCAAAAGATCCTTTTACCGCAAGCTAATAAAGCTCGTAACAAGTTGTTCACGAAAATTATGAAAATCGTACGTCAATATTGGCGGTTACGATAAATTAGGTAAACAATTACCGAGCCTATCGCGTTATCAATTTCTTGTCGCGTATTCCAAGAACTTCCGTCGCTGATAGCAAACAAAATATTATTCTATGTACACAGTATCCGCAAAATAACTGTATGTATGGGAACAAAATCATCTGTCGGCTCATTGTGCCGGGAGTCGTACCCTCCGAGAAGTAATTGAAAGTGCGATTTGCGCCCTATCACGGCGCGATAAGGGCGGCCGCCCTCAGCGCCGCGCTTGTTAAACTACATTGAAATTTCTTAAGTAAAGTTTCTTAGCTAATATTTGTGGTACATTTTCAGGGAATACGTTTAATACAATCATAACATTAAATGTTGTTGCGAAGTTTGTTCCGCGGAAATTGGGAGTATCGTCGGCGGGCGCCGTCGCCACATACCTACACAATTAGCCGCGGCTCCGCAGGCTTTGTTACACTTCACTTGTCGCAGACTGCGGGGCTCAGTCCGCGAACTCCAAACTTCTTCGCAACAAAGAGACATTTGTCGACTTCATAAAAATTTATACGAACAATGAGCGTTAACCGGATCGCTTCTTCAACACCCCATTAGCGAAAACTTATTTAAATTCAGTTAAGGCTGTGTTCATCCTTTGCAACATAATTTCACAAGGATCAGAAGGATGTAATAAAAATACTATTGCAAGCCCATAAAATAGGTAGGTACTCCCCTTTCTTCATAACCCGAGATAGCCTGAAATTAGTATTCGTCCATCGTTTCACGTTCGTAAAATATGGGGTTAATATATCGCGTGGGTAGTTTTATAAAATAAATAAATATGACGGAGGCACAATATACGTCGGACGGTCGGTCGCGTCGATCCAATAGTAATAAAATGTGTCACTGTCAATAAGTACCGGCGTCGCGCCAGCCGCCGCCCGCCCTACGACTCTAGGGCTGCTCTTTTAGGGCCTGTTTAAAACAAAAAAAATTATTTCGTATACTATTGTATTGTATGTACTGAAGAAGTAGGAATTAATTAAAATATACTGTTATACTATTCATTATACATTTCATTGGGATTATCCAAGAAAATCATAACAAAAATATTCGAACAAAACCTCTTTCGAATTATTTAATACCACATTTTTTTCTATTCAATAAATAAATAATACTTGACAAAATCATTATAATAATATTATGCTACATTTTGTGCTATTTATATAGTTGTTTTAAGCTTGCTTTGTTTTTAACAGACTTCCATATAGGAGGAAGTTTTATGTTCGTCTGTAGGTATGTATTTTTTTGTGAACATATGTTCATCGATATAATGTTTTGCCAATGGTGAACCGAATAAAAAAATGTTTTTTAGTTCGAAAAGGTATACTCCCGAGGTGGTCCCATTTATTTTATCGAAATCAGCTGAGCCGTAATTGAAAAAACAACAACAATGTAAAAATTGTACACGTCAATTAGAGCGAACTATTCGAATTTTGTACACGATGGATGTCGCTTAAGCCATTTTTTGCAAAAAGTAATTATTATTGATTTATACTTTTTCTTAGTAAAATATGTTTGAGATTGGTAGCCCTGATTCACCTATACCCTGCAATATATCATCCGGCAGGGTCCGCGTGACGCGTCGCACCGCGCAGCACCGCGCGACACCGTGCGACACCGTGCGACACCGCGCGGCACCGGACGCTGCCAATCTCAGTTGTTTATGGCGTGTTACTGAAATATCTTTTATGACCTGCGGAAAATTAAATGTCCGAGCCAGTCTATAAATAAACTCCATGATCGCTTTCATATTGTGCTTTAACGGGGTCATGTTTTTGTTTATATTTTACTGCGCGCGTGGCGGTGCTTTTTGTCCGTCAAAAGTTAATTGGGTTAGACGGAAAATAAAATGATCTTCCGAAGTCTCTAGATTTTGGATTGCTTGATGATTTAGTAATTAAATAATGCTGATAATTGGTAAAATATGAAACTCGACTTAAGTTCTTTATGGTCAAAAAAATTGAATAGAAAGTAAATTAGTTGGTTAATTAAAAAATTGATTATTACAACAGTAACAATCCGAATACAACCCTTTTCCACATCATTTCAAACTCCACAAATGAAGCAGTTTCTTACTAAAATCAAACGTTAGTAATACCTATGTTTTACCTAATTAAAATCCACAAATGAAATTTATCCTTCGGTAGTTTTAATGACTATGATAAAAAGGATGGAGAAATTAATGAGATGCACCAAAAATGGTTATAATGTTGTTAAAATAATGAAACACGCTCTTGTAACTGTTTTTTTTAAATTTATAACAATGTCTCAAATTTGTACAAAACTTGCTTGTCTGACGAGGGCTAGTTCAAATAATTTTCACTTCAGTTCAAAAAGCATAGAGATACTATACGTATAGAGATACTATGCGTTTATAGAAACGTGCTAGTAACCAGCGTATAAACGGACAGAAGAGTAGTAGATCCGTGTCGGTAAGTTGCGTGAGTCCGGCGCTAAACATTACTTGTTAAAGCTGCTTCCGCCGCGGGAGTCCCCGGGACGCTAATCCTGTTGGGCCGTGCCCGGCTGACGTCACGAGTCGAGCGACTGTTGTACAACTGTGTATGTTATACTTGCACGAAGAGTGTGTTGCATGAACTGTACATACTTGTTATAACTTTCTTACCGTTACCGGGTATTTTTGATGATCTTGCGACCAGCTCGGCTTAGAACATAGAAAAACGTTTAATAATGTACATTTCTTTCAAGTAATAAAAGTTCTCGAGTGGAGATCACTTTCACCAAAACAGTGAACGTCATTAAAATCTTCGTGCATTCTTATTGAAGATCTTTTGGGGACCTCTATGTTCTAAAGCTATGGTTAATATGATAAAGACCATAAAATAGAAAATGTTGTTATGAAAAGAATCATCATTTGAAGAAAAACGTGAGACGAGAAAGTCGACTAATAAGATAAATACACGATATGCGAAGCAACGTAAAGTGTTATCAGATACCCGAGGAAAATAATCCCAAAAAAAATTAAAAGGTTAGGTATAGTATGTTCAAAGTGGGTAAAAAAAAGCTAACTGCAAAAGACAAAGGAAGTCTTCTCAAGGACGGATTGATACTAATTTTATTATTATATTAACTTTAATATTAATAGATAGTGGAGGCCAATATAGTAACTACGTCATGGTGCTAAAATATGTGTAGCGTAACTACAAAGCTATTGCTATTATCAAATAACTTGAACATCAATCAAGCTTTCAGCTGTATTTAAGGATATAATTTATCTCGTGTTGGTAATTTGGGGAGATAACGTGTGTCGTAGTGTGCACTCTGTACTGCGGCTAGTCCCGGGGATTACCCGCGGGTTCTGCATATAGTAAAAAAGAAACAGCAATATTTTAAGTTGCTAATAAAATTTACGATAGCCCCTTGAAATTTGTCCACAATGAATATTTCTTATGGTCAGTGCGTATCATAGAATACTAGAATCACGCAAACAAAACTGCGGGTAAAAGCAAAGTAAAATTTCAAATAACTTGATCATCAATCAATCTTTCAGCAGTAATTTTAAGATAAAAATTATCACAGGTTTGTGCATATGGCGAGGTAACGCGTGTTGCAGTGTGCACTCTATATAATACTGCCAGCGCTCGTTCCGGGGATTACCCGCGGGTACCCGGGCGCCGCCGGTAACTCAAACATTAAAAGAGCTTATGACCCTCTACTATTCGAAATTGAATTATTTTCTAGACACTGAAACGTGATAGTTAATTACGGAAATATTAATTGGTTTGTGTTAAAATATGGCCAATTTTGAAGGCGCCATCTTAAAAGAGATAATGCAAAAATATATCGAGCTTAGGCCATTACAGTATTCACTTATTATCTCTATTTGTTTTGGAAAATGATGTTTCTATTATTTTCTTTCATAACAATGTTCATTTAAGGGAATTTCACATTTTCGAATCTTGTTATCATTTGACATTGCTTGTAAAATATGGGGACCTTGAACAAAAAATAAAAATTAAAGAATTGGAAATTTCATTCAAATTGAGCATTCAATGCGGTTGTTTTACTCTGCGCATTTATTTACCATATTTTAATGGATTTATTGAGCTACTGTACACAGTCTGGTCCCACTGTGTGAGATTTTCTTAAGTAGCAACTTAAAATATTGTAATCTCTATGAAATGCATATAGTGAGAATGAAACAACTATATTTTAAGATGCCATTAAAATTAATATTTCTGTTGGTCAGTCAGCGTGTCATCAAAATCCTATAATCACGCAAACATACCAGGGTAAAAGCTCAATATCAAATTATTTAAGCATCAATCAAACTTTCAGCTGTAATTTTAAGATGTAAATTATCACACGATTGTGCATATAGCGAGATAACGCGTGTCGCAGTGTATACTCTGTACTGCGGGCGATCGGTCCGGGGATTACCCGCGAGTTCCGACCCGGGCGCCGGTAACTCACACATTACACGCGCTCATGACTCTATTGTTGCAGTTTCGTTAAACGTGAGTTTAGTTTTTTACATCTTTGGGCTGAGTGGTGCTTGGTCGCTCACTAGTTAATTTTTCAGAGAGTATAGTATCTTAACTATCTTAGCAAAAAAGGAAATATCTATAAACAAATGTTACTCATAAAATTGTTAATGTTATTATTACGAGTCCAATAAGCACAAGATTGGCACAGGACCGCAATGAATGGCGTGCAAAAAGAGAAGCTCAGGCTCAGCAGTGTACTATTACGGGCTGAAAATTATGATTATGAAGTATTTAAGCATTTACTGTAAAACAGTAACACAAAGTTAAATATTAAAACGCAAACAAACTTCAACAAAATACAATACTACCTATATGCTAAAACTACTACTACATAAAAAAATATTTGATCATCCACAGACCCTTGCAGGTCTAAAGATAATCCAAATGCTCGCGCCCACTGCCAGTTGGCAGCGTGCCCAACAGGCTGGCTGCATTGCCACGCTGAATGGCAATGCTAATGCGTTGAGCCAAAAAACATAAGCATTTTGTTCACGCGTCGCGTCCACCAGACGCTCAGAAAAAAAACTTCACATCTCTTACTTGATCGACTTGGAAAATATGCAAGTGAATAGATTGAGAAAATATTTCTCTACAAAACTTGCGATGAAGTGTCCAGCCGAAGCATTTTTCCGAGAAGCGATCTACAAAGAAAACGTGTTTATTATTGGAAAGAAAGAGCTTTTCTCTTCGAAGCCCCGATCGCTGTCAAGAAACAAAGACGTTATAGTACGAGATTCAGCATTAGAAAACATTGCCTTCATCTATTAAACTATAAAGATATTAGATTTAAATATACCTACATACGTAAATAAATTATTTCACATGGGTTGCTTGGCTAAATTTGGAAATATCGGTTCTAGTTAATTAATTAAGTACTATTAATAAATTCTTGATTTGTTTGTTTCACTATTTTAAATGAATAAAATCACGTTTACACTAGAGATAAAATTTGATACATAGCTTTGTCTTTAACTTTTGTTAAAAATGTTACGTAAACTTAGAATAGACATTATGTGTTATACCTGTTATGTAGCTGTCTTGCTTAAAACTTAATTTTTAACATCAAACAGCAAAACTAGTTAAGAAGAATTATTATCAATATCATTATTTTCGTGTTTCTTTCTCATCATCTATTCTTTTATTTATGAGTTTTCTGAGCAACAGGTTTTATTAACTACAGCAAAAATAACTGAAACTGCTTAAAAACAATTGGATTTTCCCAGAGCTTTGATTATCTGGACATAATAAAATATAAATTATCTAGCGCACAGCTAGTTGGCAGAGTTCTCAGCATGCTGGCAGCATAACCAAATTAATAACGTCTAACAGGTGACGGTATTTATTTCTTAGGCTGGGTCCCGTACTATTGGAAGTTCCGATAGCTGTCGAGAATCAACAACATAAAGCTGCATCGAAGCTGTGAATATTTAACGCGGCGTTAAGCTCGCTATATCCTCGTTAATTCGCTGCCAACGGCCGTTAATCACTCGTACTCTTCTATCGTGTCATTTTATATTTATATCATAAAACATGTCCGCACATTTTATTGGTTGTCTGTTTTTACGACGATATTATCCAGGTTTTAATAGTTTTGTCATGCTTTATAAAGGCACCTAATAATAAAAGACCAGGCCAATTCAAGCCATTTTTTAATCTATGTGGTTTCTCAGCCTAAACTATTGGTATAGTTTAATTTGAATAGTCTATAGAACTCAGCAAGTTAAGCCAGTTTTAATTTTTACAAGATTTTTTAAAATTAATAATAATCTATCAAATTGCACTTTATTTATTTATGACTCTTTCAAACAGGAAATGAGGGAAAAAACGACTTGATTTTTGATAGGTGTCGTAGGCTAGTACTTTTTTTCATAAATATGAAACATTCCTATGGGATAGTATAAAAACTAAAATATTACCCAAGCAACATTGAGGGCAAAAGATAGTGTTTAAATATTATAATACATTGATAATCTACGAGTACCTTGCTGGCAGGCAATTAAGCGTTTGTGCTTCAGTTGCAGCACTTTCATAGCAATTTTTAACCGACTTCCAATAAGGAGGAGGTTATATGTTCGTCTGTGTGTTTTTTTGTGTATGTTCGTCGACAATTTGAAAACCGAATCGAATTTTTTTTAGTTCGAAAGGATATACCTACTCCTGAGGTGATCCCATTTAATTTTTACAGAAATCGGCTGAGCCGTTTTTGATAAATCAACATTAATGTAAACAATTCTAGCGAAATATTCGAATTCTGTACACGACGGAAGGCAGTTTGCCATTTTTTGAGAGAAATAATTATACATTTACAATAAAGTAACTTCGTAGCGTGACGTAGCACTTCATAGCTACGTAGCACTTCGTAGCTACGTACGAGTAGCATCGACAAATCCGTGTGTCGATGTCCATTGAAAAGAGTTCAACGAGAGTCTTCGATCAAAAAGAAAGTTGTAATCGTTTGACGGTCAAGTTCTGAATTCGCAGTCACATGTCTATTTCTCTACAAATAAAGTTAAATTCTTTATTGTTAAAAGCCCTGCAGTTTGTGGGCAACTTTTACTCAGTATTTGGACAGAATAATGCATGAAGAGAAAAACATATTTACAGTTACTATTTTGTCTACTCTCACGCTGAGTTGTAATCTCATTTTTATCTATAAAATTTAAAAAAAAAAAACACTATTAGAATACAAATACGTGTATATAATTTTTGATGAAAATTGATCCTACTGAATGTTTTGGGGATGTAAATCCTCAAACAGAGTTTCACAATCTTGGTATATCTTTATTAACTGTACTGTACCAGCCTTTTTAATAGTCCACTGCAGGACGTAGGCCTACCCACGAAGGGTGAAATAGCCGTGGTGGTCTAGTGGTTGTAACGCTGGCCTGTCATTCTCGAGGTCGTGGGTTCAATCCCGGTCCCGTACCAATGAGTTTCTTTGGAACTTAAGTACGGAATTTCACACCATTGGCTTTTCGGTGAAGGAAAACATCGTGAGGCAACCTGCATACGTCCGTAGAAGAAATTCGATGGCGTATGTGAATCCACCAACCCGCACTGGGCCAGCGTGGTGGATATGGCCCAATCACCCTTCGTGAGTAGGCCTATCTTTATTAAAATTATGTTCAATGTAGAAGATTGCTTTATTTCATAACAGTGCTTCCCTCGGCGAGTCTGCAGCACTAGCGCGCGATCCGACACCGCCCGCGCGGTGTCCGTTACCAATTACCGATGTGATTCGCGACTACAGACCTACTGTGCCACTGTAGGGAAATAACGATAGTTATTATTCTATCTCTACCTTTATGAAGTACTTGTGTATTATTTGGTTGGTTTTTTACCCCTTATGAAAAAAAGGAGGAACGTTAATAAGTTTGACAAGTGTATTTTAGACAGTTTAGGGTATCGAAATCTCATGATTTTGAATTGTGAATAATGTTTTGAAGCTGACGTCATGCTAATTATTTTTAGGGTTCCGTACCCAAAAGGTAAAAACGGGACCCTATTACTAAGACTCCGCTGTCTTTCTGTACATCTGTCCGTCTGTATCTCATGAACGGTGATAGCTAGAACGTTGAAGCTTTCACAGATGATGTGTTTCTGTTGCCGCTATAATCAATCAAAATTCATTCATTCAATCTATACTCATTGACATTATAATAATGATCATTAACTTCATATTACGATGTATATGACATTGAAGTGTTTTGTATGTATTGAACTATATTATTGCTTATTGTATTTAAAATTTGACTTGTTACAGTGGTGTTATCAATAAATGACAATGACTATAACAACAAATAATAAAAACAGAAACAAATATTTTAGGGCTCCCATACAACAAACCCTTAATTTTTCGCCGTTTTTCTCTCGATATTAATAACGGTGACAGGTACTCGTAGGTTCTTGAAATATTCACAGAATATTTAGTTGAATATTACTTTCAAAAACCAATAATTTAATTTAAATAAAACATTAAGGGGGGCTTCCATGCTGTACGGAACCCTTCGAGCGCGAGTCCGACTCGTACTTGGCAGATTATTATTACTTATTGACTTCATTGAAGACAAGTTTACATTCAACTAGATCATCTTTGATTATAATCAGAAAAGACAGTGGCGGACGCTTCATAAAGACAGAAAGACACTGCCTACCCTAGTTCTAATGATAGATCTCATAATATTTTATCAATAAACAAAATAACATAAAAAACTTAAATCATAAATCAGCTCCACCTATCGAGTGCCGGTGGTATCATTAAGATAAAATCGACAGGTGATTTCGCATTCACCGATTCGCGCTGCACGAGCGCCACCCGCCCTTGCCACGGCAAAGACACAAACTATGGATCTCTTAATGTTTTGTATGTGTGCTCTCGTGGTAAGTCGTGGTCATGCGGATTTAATGTGTGTGCGTTCCTATAGCTACGTGGGCTTTGCTGACACACAATGACAAAAACCACGCACACAACTGCATGAAAAGCCAGTGTCTTTTTGCTTAGCTAACACGAACAATTACGACTCGTACCGAACATTTCTGAAAGAAAGTTTGCTATGCAATGCAAATATTTTAGTAACATTGTTTCATTGAATTTTATACATTTAGATGGCCATCATTTTTTGTGGTATTATATTTCCCTTTTTTACTACTAATTTCAATAGTCAATAGTCGCCATATTGTTTGATGTGTATTGTGTTTTTGACTACGCTATCAGATATTTAGGATTTTAAAGTTGTTAATAGAGTGAAAAATGGATAACATTGTCTGTGAAAGTTGTTCAGATGGTGTGTGTATTGAGAAAATAAAATATGATGCGTTTTCAAAACTATCTTTCGGTGAAAAAAAACTAGTTATCGAGATAGGTCGTGGTACACCGGATTTGCAATTAATACAAATTAAAGGTAAAGTCAGTCGTAAATTCAATAAAAAACAATATGATTCATATCATTGGCTGACAGGTTGCATACACAGTAATCGGTTATTTTGTTTGGTTTGTCTACTATTTTCAAATAATAAAACCGTCTGGAACGACATCGGTTACAAAACATCTAACAAACGCGCCGAAAGGCCACTTCGAATATCCGTAAATTGATATGTCTATAAAAGCAGTCAATCTATGGATATTTGAGCTGGCATTTGGCAATTACCTACATTATAATATTGATAATTATCAATCGACAAGACGACGAACCAAAACCAACGTGTTTTCGGTGAGCAAAATTTTCTGCCTACCCTGTCTTAAAACTGTGTGCACGCCACTGAGAAAAGATGGCCGCTCGCTTCACAATATACTCGTACCATTAAACATTTTCACTCTATATTTGAAGAAGCCTAAGCGGTGCTGTTTTATATGCATTTCAAAAATATTTGAGATTTCAAATTTTCAATAATTTTATTAAATCGATAAACGTTTTATTGCATACAAAAAATAAAACAAATACATGAAGCAAAGATTCAAAAACAGTGTAACCGAGCGGCCTTATGTTCTAAGCCAGGACACCTCACTTGATAAATCAATTTCTGGACATTAAACCTCGAGAGAGGTGTAATATCACTTACCTCCCTGGATAATAGATGTCGCTTAATGAAATGTTAAATTACCCTCACTAGCGAATTAACGTCGTCGTTAAGTCGCCGCGAGGGCCGGGAGGGCCGGAGGGCCTCAGTGATCTCTGTGTGTGTTCCGGATATAAGCGTTGGATAAACCTGTTTGTGTTAGGTTTGATCTTACAGATAATACGCAAAGTACAATAAATTGGGTGTGTCAGGTCGCGCTACCCGGTTTAATTCTACTTTCTGGGATAAGACTATTAAGATAGAATAAACATGTGCGAAGTTTAAAATTTTGAAGAACCCTGACTGTGTTATTTTTATGATGGTGAAAGATAGTGTGGTATCCCGAGATAATATCCGAACACCTAGATACGTCTCGCTTCCACCCTCTTCCTTCTCTCTCACTCGTTTTCACCAACAATTGTAGGTTACCTCGTGTGTAACTCAGCCTTTAATTAATTAGCGGTTTTATTAAGTTACTAAAGATAGCATGAGCTTGTCGTGTCTGAAGTTTAAAATCGAATGGGAAGGAAGGAGAATTATTAGCTACCTACTGAATTGGCAGTAAAAAGTCTAGATTATATCACTCTCGAAACAAGTATACACACTACACGCCTAAAGGATTGTTTAAATGCGTTTATTTTTATTAAAATTTTATGTTTGCATTTGAAACTTATTGTGACATTATTGGGTTATCTATTTGTTTGGTATATTTTCTGAACATACTCGTAGGTTGTAAGGCTCTTAATGCTAAGGGTGGCATTATTCAGGTTTTTTACGGCAAAACTATGATTTCCCGGTTAACTAGTAAAATTATAAGCATCAATACTGTTCCTCGTTTGTGGTACAGTATGCAACACAACCTACGAGTATGGTTTGTATTGCTGTACCTCAGCAGTAATCCGTGCACTGCGCTGACCATTGTTCAGCTGTCTGCAACCGCCCATCCTTCACGGCTGCAGCCCCCTGCACGGGAAATTGTTCCTTGCCCCGAGTGGATAGTTACTGTTACTGGAACATTGTAGATGTAAGTACTTAGTGAAACTAGCTTGTAAGAAGGATTGATTCAGATGTTATGTACGAGTACTTATATTAACCTACTAAGAATATACTAGACTCATCACGCAATAAAGCTTGAGATATCGACTAATTAGGTACCTCTTTTTCTGCCGACGTTTCGGCCAAGTTGCATTGGACGTTGGATTGGCAGACTAAATGCGACGCCGTACCACTCAAATTGAAATGGTCACCACGACACACCACACTGACAGTGTCCATAAAAGTTTTATTGCTGTTGTTTTTTTGTGTTTTATCATTTGTTTTGTCGTTGTTCATGTATTATACTCGTACTTACCTCTTATTTTTGTTGCAAATAAAAATGTCTGTATTTCTGTATAATGCCACCACGCAGTTTGCACTTGTTGACTACAGGATTCCACGACACTGATAGTTTGAAACCATTCTCTCGGTTGAAATTACGATGTTTTTTAATTTTTACAGCCTCACGAACTATACTTGAGAAATAGTGTCGATCAGTGGAAAGGACTTTCGGATCATGGAGCTCGATCCAATGACCAGTACCTCCGTCAAGCAAATGCTCAGCTATGGCAGATTTCTGTCTCTGGCGGTTTTTGACCGTTGCGATATGTTCTTTGATCCTTTCAGCAATAGTACGCTTCGTTTGACCTATATAGGAACTACCGCAGCGATAACTCCCATATATTCATAGTAGGATAATGAGCTCAAATCGCGAATGTTTCAAAATAACACACGTTATGTTACGTCCAGTTTTACTTGAGTTCTTTATGTAGTTTGGGTACTTGTATTGTATTTAGTTTGACATTTTTAAAGTAAAAAAGTTTACCAATGAATAAAACTGTAAAAATTTAATTATTTCATGTTTATGCGCTATTTATTATTTTGAGTTTAATTTAAAACTAAATTGTGTTTTTAGAGCAGGTAAGCGCCACTAATAGTATTATTAAGTGTTATATGCGGCCGCATAATGCGTTCGCTTTTTTTTTTACGGGCCTCAAACTATATAAAAGCAAATTTAAGTTACGAATTTTATGTAAATTTTGTGTTGGTGAGATTATTTATAACCACGACGGAACTGAGACGGTATTTGCGTTTGGGATGAGAGGATGTTTGTGCAAACCTATGTTGCCGTTTTTCTCCAAAACTACTTATCTGATTTTGATGCAGATTTCAGTTATTGGTTTTAATTTATTCGATGTTTTAAGATAGGTGTTACGGTGATGACTAACCACGGAGTGCTGCAGCTAGCATTTTTGTGTAAATCAATGTTGCCATTTTTCTCCAAAATTACTAGTATGAATAACAAAAGTATTATACCTCAATGATTTCCGGTTATAGAAACAGTAAAAACTGAGACTTATTTTGTATCAAAATGAAAAACAACAAGACCATGTTGCTACCAGAGTAGCAGCCAGTTAGAAAAACCCACTTTTCACTACAACACTACAAATCCGGAATAAAATCACATATAAACCGTCGCACAAAAAGGCAGAGCCAACGAGCTCCGGAAACAATGCGCCGACATAAAAACACGGGCTACTGTAAAACTAAAGTGGCTACCACACGGCCGGGTAAAGGTACGAACACACTACAGTACGCTATCAATACACCATGTGTTACTTCCTTCATAAATTGTCTCTACATCTGCAAAGTTCTGTAGGAATAAATAAATAAATATTAGGGGACATCTTTCATCTTTCATTTCATCTTTCAGTTGTATTCTAGTCATGTAGACCCAGTTATTATTGTAAAAAGTAAGTAAGTAAGTTCGTATAGCCCTGGTGTCAGAGTTATTATTGTGTAATCGTAGGGGACATCTTACACACGGTCTCTGATCCCAAACTAAGTAGGGCTTGTGATATGGCTGCCAGAGACTGATATACTACATAAGATATTTTTAAATACATACTTATGTAGAGCATACCTAAATTACACCCAGACACAGAGAAAACAGCTATTTTCATCACATGAATATTTGCACTGCGCGGGAATCGAACCCATGCCTCCCAGGAGCCTGGATCACTAACCACTGAGTCACCGAGGCAGCCAAACGTGCAAACGTCAAAAGGAAATCGTGCGCATTATCTGAACTAAGTTTTATTAATAAACATAATAATAATAATAATAATAATTTTTATTTGTTCCAAAAACTTACTTAGTCTACTTATATGCGCTGCACTCTGCACTAGGTCTCCGAAGAGCCTGTGTTGCAGGGTACAGATTTATTAACAATTAAGTGCAAATTTATACCTATGTTTACCTATACACTATTAAGTAAATAAATATTTATATTCAATCATAAGTGCATTATTATGCTTACCTACAATATTATATTATATTATATTATATATAACTATAGTAGGCTCTCTCTCTGTGTGTGTGTGTGTGTGTGTGAGTGTGTGTGTGTATTTGCGCGTGTTTTTGTGTGTGTATGTGAACGCAATAGCTGCTCTTTCGGTCCTGTGTCATATAGTACATCACTTAGTTGTTTCCATTAACTTCTCCGTCTTCTCGTAATCCAGAGATAATAAATAGTCTACTACTAACGCATTGCATTCAAATTTGGTAGCATTTGCGATCTCTATGGCTCTGTTGATTTTATTGTACAGCATTGGTCCTAAATTGTTTATGCTCATGGCACCAAATTTGGTTCGGGCACCTGTGTATTTGAATACTCTGTCTTTCCTTCTCTTTTGTAAGATCTCTTTCCGACTTTCTGAGCTGACATGCGTGTGTTGCCGTGTGATGGTTGCCTTGATGAATAACTGTCTCACTGTGAGTACTGCGCAATTTTTGTACAATTCTGTAGTCGGAAATAGTCTGGGTTTGAAGGTCATAACCTTTAACAGGGCTCTTTGAGATATTTCCAAGCGCTCCAATTGTGTTTTGGCTGCTGAACCCCAAGATGGAATGCAATAGCTTAGTATGGATTGGGCTAAAGCGTAATATATTTTAACGAGAGATTTATATTTCAGGACATGCCGAAGCTGCTTGAAGACAAATATTAATTTCCTAATCCTGCCAGAGATATTTTTGATATGGCTGGACCATTGTAGGTGCATGTCCAGTGTTATACCAAGGTATCGGATTTCTGATGCCTGTTCCAAATTCTCACATTTACATGATGTATGGTCCATGTCACAGGTTGACTTGTGTATTTGTAGTTTCAGCAGTGTTTTCGGCAGAGTAGAACTGTTTATTGTGAATGGGAGATATTTTGTTTTTGAGATATTTATAGAAAGCAGGTTCTTTCTTAGCCATTCAGACACTGTCTTTAGTCCGGTATTTGTGACTTTTTGTGCCTCATTCCAAGAGTTTCCATGGAATAACAGGACAGTGTCATCTGCATACGTCACTATTTTGCCTTGCTGTAGGTTAAGGTCACATAGCTGGTTGATATATATTAGGAAGAGCGTCGGGCCTAATATACTACCTTGCGGCACTCCAAATTTTATTTCAGAGTCACGACTTACAATATTACGCACCCTAACTGCTTGTGATCTACCAGTGAGATAGCTTCTAAACCACTTTAAAGCAATTCCTCTCACACCGATGGCATCCAGCTTTGCCAATAAGATGGGGATGGAGACGGTATCAAATGCTTTTGCTAGGTCGAGGAAGACGCCTATGCATTTGTTTTTCCTGTCCAGTTGTTTCCTGATATGCTCTGTGACATTCACCACGGCATCTTCGGCGCTTTTTCCTGACCTGAACCCATACTGATTCCCTGACAATAGGAATTTGCTTTCCAGGTACTTCTTCAATCTGGCGTTCATCAACTTTTCCAAAATCTTCGAAAAGGTTGGGAGCAATGATATAGGCCTGTAGTTTGTTATGCCATCTTCATCCCCACCCTTATATATTGGGCAGACTACCGATTTCTTAAACACAGCTGGTACCACACCGGTGTCAAAACTGGTTTGGCATATGGAATTATTGTCATAAAATTTGCGTTAAAATATAAATATCTGCAATAATATGTTCTAATTTTGGTTTGTATTTTATTTTTATATTTATTTGACATAAAAAAATACAAACATTATTCTATGCAAAATTCGGGTACAAACTTTAACAAGGTACATCACGTTACTTACGTTAATAGAGAATAATTAGTTCCTTGCTCAGTACATACCATACCTGCAGTCTTATCAAACTTGTTATATGTATAATATATTTATAGTACAGTTTTTTTAAATAAAGCAAACTGAAAAATGGTATTATGTACCTAGTTGGTTAAATGAGGCCGTCTTTTAAAGTTATAGGTGAATTTTTACTCGTCTGTATTAATTGGTAAAGCAATAAAAAAAGGTATACAAATCTACTGAAGCTTATTTTTGCTTTGTTTAATCAAGATTTTACGCAACAAATATATTATTTATCTTCCGACTGCGCTGTAAAAGTTTACCATAAAAAGTTAGGCCATGAATGAGTTAAGTGAAAAATGTGGGTGCAGTATAAAGTTGTGCTATGAAAAGTTATGCGACTCGGTGATTTTGGGTTTAAGAATTATAACTACCTAAGTATGAGAAAAAGCAAGAATGGCAACAAATTCTTAAATATTTACTTTGAATTTTCATTATCTTCAAATTTACCGTAATTAGAGAGAATTATCTATTGAAAAGTGTTTTAAAATAATAAAGTACCACCAAGTATACCGCCTTACCACAAAACATTTAAACACTGTTTAACCGTGCAATTTGTACTGTTAAATATTGTCTAAGCAGTGCGGAAAACTTTTGTGGTAAGACGGATAAGTGTTCCAATGTTTTATTAGTACTCGTAGATCTAGCGATTACTTACGTCGTTAAATACAAGAGGTCAAAACTTCCACCGATACGAGTGGTGTTGAAAGCGTTAAAAGTAAATCAAACATAACACCTCCACAATACTTCTAAAATGTATGTATGTATCTACTACATAAACGTAGATACTTATTAACAAAAAGTTACTGTTTACTAATTAGAGTAGATTTTGGAAATTATTATTCTCCTCTGGATAAAAATATGAAGTTTTCAGTAATTCTGTCCAAAAACATCATCCTCAGTTATGACAGCCTCCATTTGCCGGGAGTGAAGCAAAGTGCAAGCTATGTCCCAGTGTGTTCCCGCCTTAGCGCTAAATTCCATACTCGTAGTACTCGTACGGTCCGCGTGAGGGCGCTCGCAGCGATCCCGGGCGGCGACACATTGTTACGGCGGACGAATATTTCCGTATTTAGTTGAGTGCCGAATCCGACACAGTATATTTACTTTAGCAGTACTACTAAGAACAAGTAAATCGAATAAATGTCCAGGAGCAGACGTCCTACAGCTGACATAAGTCCAGTAGTGAATGTCATGGTCACCCGACCATGACGATACGGTTCACACTAGTCAGTGGCGGACGCTTCATAAAGACAGAAAGACACTGCCTACCCTAGTTCTGATAATAGATCTAATAATATTTTATCATTATACAAAACAACATAAAAAACTTAAATCATAAATCAGCTCCACCTATCGAGTGCCGGTGGTATCATTAAGATAAGATCGCGATTCGCGCTGCACGAGCGCCACCCGCCCTTGCCACGGCAAAGACACAAACTATGGATCTCTTAATGTTTTGTATGTGTGCTCTCGTGGTAAGTCGTGGTCATGCGGATTTAATGTGTGTGCGTTCCTATAGCTACGTGGGCTTTGCTGACACACAATGACAAAAATCACGCACACAACTGCAAGAAAAGACAGTGTCTTTTTGCTTAGCTAACCGAACAATTACGACTCGTACCGAACATTTCCGAAAGAAAGTTTGCTATGCAATGCAAATATTTAAGTTTTTGTTTTTTTTTTTGTTTCATTGAATTTTATACATTTAGATGGCCATCATTTTTTTGTCGTATTACATTTCCCTTTTTTACTACTAATTTCAATAGTCAATAGTCGCCATATTGTTTGATTTGATATGTATTGTGTTTGTGACTACGCTATCAGATATTTAGGATTTTAACGTTGTTAATAGAGTGAAAAATGGATAATATTGTCTGTGAAACTTGTTCAGATGGCGTGTGTATTGAGAAAATAAAATATGATGCGTTTTCAAATTTATCTTTCGGTGAAAAAAAACAAGTTATCGAGATAGGTCGTGCTACACCGGATTTGCAATTACCTAACCTAATACAAATTAAAGGTAAAGGCAGTCGTAGATTCAATAAAAAACAATATGATTCATATCATTGGCTGACAGGTTGCATACACAGTAATCGGCTATTTTGTTTCGTTTGTCTACTATTTTCAAGTAATAAAACCGTCTGGAACGACATCGGTTACAAAACATCAAACAAACGCGCCGAAAGGCCACTTCGAATATCCGTAAATTGATATGTCTATAAAATCAGTCAATCTATGGATATTTGAGCTGGCATTTGGCAATTACCTACATTATCAATCGACAAGACGACGAACCAAAACCAACGAGTTTTCGGTGAGTAAAATTTTCTGCCTACCCTGTCTTAAAACTGTGTGCACGCCACTGACACTAGTAGTCCCACTCTGATACCCCATGTCGGAAATTCTATAGACATTAACCCAGGCTCAGATATTTAAATTACATCACTAAAATAACTGATCAGTTGGGAATCTGATTTGAAGTGATTCTCTCTGCTGATTTTTCTGCGCCTGGTGGAGCCCATACGTCATTCTGTACTTAAAATGCACGCATGGCGCGATGTTGCCATGCTTAGCAAACAATATCGCTACGGGCATAAGTTACGGCGAAGATATGTCACACGAAATCGGCCGGCATTGTTTGACATGTCGCTAACACATGTCGAGGGACATTTGTCCTCAAGTGTATCCCTGGCTTTATTTTGCAATAAAATTGGATGTCGCTTAGCAAAAATCAAATACAATCTCTTAACTATAATCCTACCGCTCAGGGGACTGAGACAGGTGCAGATGACTGTCCCAGTCCCCCTTTGTCGTCTCCCCCCGCGCCCCTGTACCGCGCAGGCGATGACTAAAATAAACGGTAGGATTATAGATGTCACATAAATAGCATGTATATGTTTCCGTTTAACTTAATTCCAGCAGTTTACATTAAGCTGGTAATAGAATATTATCTACTGCAATATGTCCACTGTGGCCGGCTCTCCGGGGCGGGCGGCGGGCGAGGACAAACTGCACGGTAATTTATGTGCCACGCGGGAAATTACCGCGCGCGATACGCCTAACGAACGCATTGTGCGCCGGCGCAAAAAACTGCGCGGCAGCCTAATTGGCTAGCAGGATAGTAAACATCGTGCGGCGCCGTATCGGACCATCTTTGTTTATTGTTATTGGATCAGGGTTAATATACTCCGCGTATGCCCCTCCGATGTTAGCACAAAGGTTATAGTGGTGTTATGGCTATTTGCCCCTTGCGATTATAAGATAGGATTTTCCACAATGCGATAGGCGATTTCGGAAGCATCAAGATAAATTATTATTTTTCGCAAAAAATAACATAACCGCCTTCCATCGTGCACAAAATTCAGATGTTTCGCTCGAGTTGCTTACATTATTATTGTTGATTTTTTCAAAAACGGCTCAGCCGGTTTCTGTAAAATTTATATGGGACCACCTCGGGAGCCTACCCTTTAAAACTAAAAAATATTTTTTCGATTCGGTTTACAATTGGCGCAATTATCGATGAACATACACAAAAAAAGTACACACAGACGAATGTAGAACCTCCTCCTTTTTGGAAGTCGGTTAAACAACAAGGGCAAAAAAAATTAAGATCATTATTGTAGAAAACAAAATTTCGCATGTTGCCTTTATAAGTACATAGTTTCCGAGATATCGGCCAAAAACATTTTTTCAAGATGACGTGTCAGGAACGCATTCTCTGAACGGCCGAACGTGTCATAACTCTGAAAGAGTGCTTGTTGGTTTCTTTGTTACTTTTTCACACAGCAAACTTTTTTTTTTTTTACTATTTTGTTCATTTGTCTTATAACGTGTGAATTCTCAAATACCGTATGTTGAACCCTCATCAGCAATGATGTTTGACAAAATTTTGTTCTCTGTTCCTATTTGTTTGACAACATTTTTTTTTCGTCTTATGATCAATTTCGTCAAATTACATGGGTAAATATGCCAGTGCAGTACATTATTTTAGGTCGTGACAATATCTAAGTTTTATAATTTGATTTGTCAAATTCTGATGTCAAAAATGAGAAAATCTAAAGCCTATTTGAATAATTTAAATATAATTACTAAACCTATATATTTAATAAAAATTATATGAATATTAAATAATAATAAATAAAACGATTATTGTTCTTAAAAGTTAACACAAAACAAGTTATACACTAGATCCTACACTAGGGCGACCTGTGTCGTTGGATCTCGGTTCTTCCTTATATTATCAAAAACATAATTATCTTTATAATACTTAGAAACTTAATTTAACATTCATAGTGCACTGGATCCCTGTGTCGTAGGTTATAGGCTCTTTCCCAGACGGGAATATAATACTTGACACTGCATTTTAAATTAGGATTAGAAATATTATTATCAGAATCGCATAGGTATTTCTTTTATCTACAGTAACGGTGTGTATGTAACATGCTCAATTTGTACACTGTGCAAATTTAATTATTGTGTGAAATGGAAACAGATTAACATAACTCTACCATTATCTGTATTTCACAAGATAAAGAGTCGATAAGACTGTCGTTACGCACATGCGAATCCGACAGGATCGAGTAAAATTCTCGTGAGGCCAACCTCACACAAACCATCCATAACTAACCTGAACTAATTTTTTGTAATTTTGTAGATGAACTTGACGATGCTATTGCAGACACCTATTTTTATATTTTAATTGTGAATTATAATTAGAATCGTTTATTGATGTATTGAGCTTAATAGTAAAATTATATATACAACAGTTTGTACAATAATATAAAGTACCGCAAAATATATCTCGTCATTTCACAATACATAATAGCATTAGTCAAGTTGAGATTATAGACTTATGAACGTTTAGTTAAAGAGATGTGCGGCGAGGTCTGATGTTCAAAGAACTACTATTCTTATTCGATGTAGGGGCAATAAGTCCTGCACTGACTTCCCGCATGGGGTGTTTTGTGCATTTTCCCCTCCAGCGTCTACCCGAGCCAGCCCAGCTCTTCAAAGTAGCGGAGCGTGGCTCTGGGCCGCTGGCATATCTGCTCCAGTGGCTTGGATGGTGTACTAGATAGCTATGAGGATGATGATGTCGATGCTGATGACAAAGACATAGTAGCGTCATGGAGAACTACTAATTTAGTTTGTCCGTGTGAGGTTGTCCTCAGAAACGGGATATGGCCGTCCCGCGACGAAGTGGGAAGAACCGTGTTGCTCGTTTATTGGTCTTGTTGTTCAACGAGTTGCGGATACTCTAGTTTTTGTTTTACGCCCCTTCTCGCCAACTTTTAGATCTCTCTGATCTTTCCTAAAGGGAATATCTTTATCATTTATCGTGGAGATAAGCTCGCTTGAAAAACGAAAATCGGGATGGAATAATAAACACTTCACGTTTTTTCTGTATAAGTATCAGCGATATTGTGTTATTGTTTCCGTTATAAAGCTTTGAGATGAACACGTGACTGAATCTAACTCAAACGTGACGTCTAGTTTTGTAGCTTTTTATGAGCATTTATAACGTTAACGATTGATCTCCTGTACTTATTATATCTGTATGATTTATCCACGATATTGTATAAATAGAACTAAGTAAGTTCGTATAGGCCGGGTGGCTAGCCCTGGTGTCAGAGTTTTTAGGCCGCCTGAAGGCCTCTGACCTCTGGCTAAACGATTAAAACAACCGGGACCTACCATTTAACGTGTCATCCGAGCCACGGAATAAAAATAGCTGTAAGTATTGTGCAAACATGTTTTCTATTTTGGTTTTGCATTTTAAATATCCTGCTAGTGAATAATGTGATGATTTCTTTCATCACTAAAAAGACTTAGATCATAAGCTCTAATTTGGCTAAATGCAAGTTGTCACCTTTCATTGGCCAAGTGCGAGTCAGATTCGCGCACGTTGTAACGCTTTTAAAAGGTGTGATGCTAGTTTAAGAGGTATAAGGTAAAAGCGTTCAACATTAAATGTAAGGTAGATAGAAAGCTAAGGTGTGGTAAATAAAAGTTATAAAGTAAGTAATGTTGGTTTTATTAATGCTAATTTTAAGTTACATGCCTGAGGGGCGTAGATCGGTATGAGACACCTTATGATCTATGTGCCGGAAGGGCTTAATATTAAAAACTTAGGATTACTGATTGCCGGAGGGGCTTAAGACTAAATTACTAATTAAATGGTACAATAGAATGGGCGCCAGGACTATAGGTCCATAAAATACAAGGGCTGATAGTTGCCGGCTATCAGGGTAGAACAGGGCGTGTGGTCGAATACCTACTTCGCTGAGTTTGCAACCAATTTTAAATATGCTCTGTGTTAGTTAATTATTTAAGTTAATTGAGTAATAAAAGCACAGCACGAAAGGTAAGAAAGGCGCAGCCGTTGGCTGCGTTACCAATAATACTCGGGGGTAGATTCAAGTCGGGCCGGTAGCCACGTCGCCCACGGCGGAAACGCGCAGAGAGAAGCAGCAAGAAGCTAGTAGCGGTCTCGGGGTGAGACGCAGAAAGAGGCCACGTCGCCGCACGGTGAGGGACGCGCCGGAGGAGCTTGCCGCGCCTTGGAGTGCAGTTGTAGACCACAATTTCTATATGTAGAACAAAAAAAGAAACCCTGTCCGAGGACAGAAAACAAGTATGAATGTCTTGTTCTTTGGGTCAGACCTCGCTTGAAGAGCGAGGTCCTCCATTTCAAGTTGGGGGTGGTAAGCCGACAATGATATCGGATGCGACACGTCATCGGGTCTAGGGAAATACTGACAAAGACAGAGCCTAACCGAGACAGTAGGAATAAGAGGCTATTAAAAACTTACCCTAATGTCTTAGGGGTTTCTTTTCGAGGTTTCGAATCAGTTCAGCCAAGCGAACTCCCACGTCGCACGGTGTTCGTCGTTCGGGGAACCAGGGTGTCGGCGCGCGGTCCTGTTCTCACTCGATTTCGGTGGTTTTCTGTAGAATCAAGGGACAATTCCTTTGGTTCTTGTACAACAAGTGAATCGTTTAGAAAACCAACCTTGCCGACACGTACCTTCGTTAGGACGCCGCTGCGGCCTTGTTCCCCCTACGACCCCGTGTACGCTCAGTTGGCTGCTTGCTGGACAAAGAAAGACTCCAGTCCGTCTAACACGGTTTTATGTGATTTTATTTCACTCCGACCGAATTTTAATATTTTGTTCTCGTTCCTGACCTAGTTTGTTGACACTTGACAGCCAAGTCGCTGGCAGATCCGACTTAAGCTGTCAGTGACTTTTTGTAAATTTTTTGGCACCAACGTACCCGATGATTTGCCAACACTAGAGTGTTTTGGCACCTATTTGCCAAAACAGGGTTACAATACCCCTCCACCCGGGGAAAGAATTCACGCAGTGAATTCGACGGCTGCCCTCAGCCGAAAAGTATAACAACAAGAACGAGTAGGGAGCAACAAAGAAATGGGCAACCTAGCCGCTAGAATATTTAGTGGCTATTTGCCGAACAGACGAAATACAGACCAAACGATAAAAATAAAAGATCCTTATAACTAAAAAAAGTGTCAAAGTACCCTGACTTTCTAGAGTTGAGTGAGATAATCAGGAAAGCAAACAACTGAGTGGAATTCTTACTTTGACTCCGCAGGGAATTTAAGATTGTTAAAAAAACATAAAGGTACCAAATTATGGAGTCAGTTGGACCAAGAACCGAGGACTGACTCAAGCATAATTATGGCACTGTTTTAACCACGATTTCTACTTTAAGCATGATTCGAGGTTGACTTGGTGTGTATTGCCAGTACAACTAAGAAACAAAGCTACTAGAATATATGCATTCTAATGCCCGCTTTTTCTGGAGATTGAGCTTAAAATTGAGCGAATATGGGTTACTGAAGCTAAAATTGTTGGAATTTGAATGTTTACAAAGTCAGGGGTATTTCACTTCTAAATCTAGGTGCATTTAACCTAAACTTAAGATACGGTGTAACTATTGTTACATGTTAGTGCTAAAAAATAAATATAGGTAAGTCAAAGTTTGGAGTGGGGTTCTTCCTACCTGAGGGTGGAATTCCTTATTTAAGTCATCGCCGGGGAAATCATACTATTATGATATGAAAAATTAGTCAATTCAGGTGTGACCATCGGTGTCAGTATACAGAATAATGGTGACGCCGATGGTTTAAGAAGGCAATGCCTTGAGGATGTGACCATCGTAGTGGGCACTGAAGGATCATTACTACTAAGGTTCGCGAAACCTTAGTGTAGTAAAGAAATGGGAGTATAATTTAGTGTGACCACATAGTTGTACAGGCTAGTGGACACAGCTAAATGGTTAAGTCTAGTCAGGTATGTAGTTATAGGCTTCAGTTAAAGAGTTCTACCACCGCTCTATTGTATGTCAAGTATGTAGTTATAGGCTTGCGTTAAAGAGTTCTACCACCGCTCTGTTGTATTGTCTAGTATGTAGTTATAGGCTTTAATTAAAGAGTTCTACCACCGCTCTATTTATCGTCTACCTTTAGGGGGTAGCGATTGCTAATCGGTACTGCCTTTACAGGACTTGCCTGTTGACAGGACCGACGCTAAGATACTACTTTTAGTTAGTAGCAAAGAGGCATCAGCACTGCCGTTAGTGGGCAGGGCTGAGCAAGAGATACTACCACATAGGGGTAGTATAGCAGATTGGTACTGCCTTTAGTTGACAGGACCAACGCTAAAGTACTACTTTTAGAAAGTAGCAAAGAGGCATCAGCACTGCCGTTAGTGGGCAGGGCTGAGTAAAAGGTACTACCATGTAGGGGTCGTACATTAAGTGTCCAACGAGGTGGGCACACAAAAAGGTTACATAAGGTACTACTAGGGGTAGCACAAAAGGGTCAAGTAAGGTACTGCTCAAGGCAGCACAAGGTAGAAGCAAGTTATCAACAGTACTGCGTAGTACTGCGTACAGAATATACAAGGTACTATCTTTAGAAGATAGTAGGACAGTACTGAGTAAGTAGTACATGTAAGTATCAGCAAGTAAATAGTACAAATACTGCCGGTAGTGGGTAGTATTGTCTATTTAAAGTAGTATTTCTAAGCTAAGCTAAAATGATAATTGCTACCGAAAGTAGGAAGCTAAAGATTATAATTCTAGCTTAGAAGTGTAGTATTAAGGTACTAAGGGCTACAATATAATAGCTTATCTTAGTTTGTAAGACATAAGGACTGCACTCCAAGCGGTCTAAAGGTAAAGAAAGAAAAAAAAATTTTTACTACCGATTTTAAAATTAAATCCTTAAGGACTTAGTTTCCAGGCACGAATTATGCGATAAAAGTTAACAGTCAAAGATTGAGAAAAAAATATTTCATAACAAATTAAATTACGCAATTTTGTTGTTTCTTTATGGTTTACTGATAATATTTTTCAGTAAATTAGTAAAAGATTATAAAAACATAATTGACATTGTTTTTCCTACCATCTTATAGAAAACAAAAGCGTTGTTACAAACGCCTTGTTTGCAAACAGAATAATCAACGGAGTTACAGTAAGTATTGCAAATGACAACTTCTGACCGTTGTTTTCCAAGAATTTAGTGCTATAAACAGTGTAACTGCAATTGTTTCTCCTTGTTTCAGGTTCCTGGAACGATAGAATGTGCAACAATACTAATCTATCTGAAAGATTTCTCAAGACAAATGTTTGTGATAGACTGTGAAAAAAGTGAACGAACAAAAGTTTACCAGAGGACTGCGAATCATCCTATAAAGATTTTCGACTGAAGAGGATGAGTGCTCTTCAGGATATAAAAAACATTAACTATACAGAAGACTATAGGATCAGTTCATAACGTCTGAAACGTTTTGCTTCAGGTTCAGGCATGGTGACCTAACATCCTGATTATTCTGTTTCCGAGATTATGTAAAGATCGCTGTGAGAGCTGTCGAAGCTAACAATATATGATTATAGTGCTGTTTTTGTTGTTTTATTGTGCCAAGATATAGAATTACTAGTAAAGTAATCGTAAAAGTAATAATATTCTCAGGTGATTACTACAATATGTCGGTTACCAAAATGTTCAATGTCGAACATGATTCGATATACTGAACCCTTTGTTTCCGGCATATTTGTAAGAGGTAGTAAAATATTTTTCTTTTAGAAAGAACATTAAATCGTGCTGTTTAAGTTTAAAAGTTATTCAATTTAAGTTAGACAAACAGAGACTAAGTTGTAATAGTGTAAAGTGGTTGCAGAATCAGCTTACAAATGCATGAAATATCTAAAATACTAGCGCAGGTAGTTTTTAGTTGCCTAATTATTGCTTACAAACTGCTATGTTCACAATTTATTCTAATCCTATAAACATAATACATTAAACAATATTTCACCGCAACAATTTCTTTGTGAAAACTACTTTAGCATTTATTTTCAGTACATACTTTGCAACAATGCAGATAAAATGAACAATGTAGGTAAGTACTGTTAACAAAGTTTAGTTTCAGTACATTATTTTGCAATAATGCAAATAAAATGAATAGTGTAGGTAGGTAATGTTAACAAAATTTCGTTTCAGTACATTATTTTGCAACAATGCAAATAAAATGAATAATGTAGGTAGGTACTGTTAACAAAATAATGCAGGTATACTATAGCAATGAATCTGAAAATACAAAAACTGCCTAAAAATGAGAATTACAATACCTATTCTGTTAAATCTTACAGCTATAGGGTACACAAGGATTAAAACAACACAAATTTCTTTTTCAAAATTGTTCTTGTTTATTAGTATGTTAGTACATCCTAGCTGCCTAACAGATCCTACCTAACAATGAATTGATTGCAAATTCAGCTTAAAACCAGTTGAGGCGCCACTGTAACGCTTTTAAAAGGTGTGATGCTAGTTTAAGAGGTATAAGGTAAAAGCGTTCAACATTAAATGTAAGGTAGATAGAAAGCTAAGGTGTGGTAAATAAAAGTTATAAAGTAAGTAATGTTGGTTTTATTAATGCTAATTTTAAGTTACATGCCTGAGGGGCGTAGATCGGTATGAGACACCTTATGATCTATGTGCCGGAAGGGCTTAATATTAAAAACTTAGGATTACTGATTGCCGGAGGGGCTTAAGACTAAATTACTAATTAAATGGTACAATAGAATGGGCGCCAGGACTATAGGTCCATAAAATACAAGGGCTGATAGTTGCCGGCTATCAGGGTAGAACAGGGCGTGTGGTCGAATACCTACTTCGCTGAGTTTGCAACCAATTTTAAATATGCTCTGTGTTAGTTAATTATTTAAGTTAATTGAGTAATAAAAGCACAGCACGAAAGGTAAGAAAGGCGCAGCCGTTGGCTGCGTTACCAATAATACTCGGGGGTAGATTCAAGTCGGGCCGGTAGCCACGTCGCCCACGGCGGAAACGCGCAGAGAGAAGCAGCAAGAAGCTAGTAGCGGTCTCGGGGTGAGACGCAGAAAGAGGCCACGTCGCCGCACGGTGAGGGACGCGCCGGAGGAGCTTGCCGCGCCTTGGAGTGCAGTTGTAGACCACAATTTCTATATGTAGAACAAAAAAAGAAACCCTGTCCGAGGACAGAAAACAAGTATGAATGTCTTGTTCTTTGGGTCAGACCTCGCTTGAAGAGCGAGGTCCTCCATTTCAAGTTGGGGGTGGTAAGCCGACAATGATATCGGATGCGACACGTCATCGGGTCTAGGGAAATACTGACAAAGACAGAGCCTAACCGAGACAGTAGGAATAAGAGGCTATTAAAAACTTACCCTAATGTCTTAGGGGTTTCTTTTCGAGGTTTCGAATCAGTTCAGCCAAGCGAACTCCCACGTCGCACGGTGTTCGTCGTTCGGGGAACCAGGGTGTCGGCGCGCGGTCCTGTTCTCACTCGATTTCGGTGGTTTTCTGTAGAATCAAGGGACAATTCCTTTGGTTCTTGTACAACAAGTGAATCGTTTAGAAAACCAACCTTGCCGACACGTACCTTCGTTAGGACGCCGCTGCGGCCTTGTTCCCCCTACGACCCCGTGTACGCTCAGTTGGCTGCTTGCTGGACAAAGAAAGACTCCAGTCCGTCTAACACGGTTTTATGTGATTTTATTTCACTCCGACCGAATTTTAATATTTTGTTCTCGTTCCTGACCTAGTTTGTTGACACTTGACAGCCAAGTCGCTGGCAGATCCGACTTAAGCTGTCAGTGACTTTTTGTAAATTTTTTGGCACCAACGTACCCGATGATTTGCCAACACTAGAGTGTTTTGGCACCTATTTGCCAAAACAGGGTTACAACGTAGAGTACCGTACCGTATGGAATCCCCCCTTAATATATATTATTTGATTATTTATTTTTGAAGGAAATATTATTATACAAATTAATATAATTATCCTAATAATTCTGTAATAATCAATATCGAGCGAAAAACGTCTAAAAATTAAGGTTTTTTTATGGGAGCCCTAGTATTTTTTTTTTCAATTTTCAGTATTTGTTTTTATAGCGTTATCAGAAATAAGTAATCTGTAAAAATTTCAACGTTCTAGCTATCACGATCCATGAGATACAGCCTGGTGACAGACAGACAGACAGACGGACAGCGGAGTCTTAGTAATACAGTCCCGTTTTTACCCTTTGGGTACGGAACCCTAAAAATGCCGATACAGTGCAGTAAAAAGTTGTCAGACGTCAAACCAGCATTTACAGAAACGCGAAAACTCTAAGACAGGCAAGTTAAATACAAGCAAGTACATTTAAGAAAAAAACTTCACACCATCATTGTAATTTATAAATTCAAAAGCTATAGACATATCCACAGATTTTCAACAAAAAAAAAATCGGTCACTAACTATAACTGTAAATACTTATGGTGCGGCTACACTCTCCACGAGGCGACACGAGCACCGCTTCTGTAGCTAACTTTACATCGCCGACTTGTATACGATGTGAAGTTAGCTACAGCTGCGGAGCTCGTGTCGCCTCGTGGAGAGTGTGGCGGGACCATTACGAGAAGTACATTTGATAATGGTAGCACCTGAGGTGCCACGTGCAAGAGACAATGCCGACGGCGCCGGGCTCTGGCGGCGGCAGAGGCACAATAGCGGAGCTTTGGGAGCCACAGACACTTAGCAGTTAATATTATAGACTTGTGAAATGAGGCATAGATACCTAGCAGTTGGTATGAGAGGCTCTTGGGATGAGCCACAGATACACAGCAGTTAGTATAGGCTCGCGAGACGCGGCAGCTGCTTTACGAAACAAACCGTCTCCCGGGCGCGCCACTCACTTCAGTGCAGAGGACTACAATCGAACAGAAAGCCATTGATTGTTTATGTAAAGAGTCTAGAGTATCAGGCTATTATCAAGCTTTTATTAGAGCACGTATTATTATGTAAAGCCCTGTGGTAAGAAGAGTACATGTGCATTGTGTATCGTAATTACGTATTTGTGTGTTTTTGTCACTCTAAATTATATACAGTGCCCAAGCTTCGAAATAATGGTGAACACAAAATAATTACCTATCCATTTTTTGTCAAATATAATAAAATCATAAGATCATATCCAGAGGGTTCTTTTTAAATCAATTAAATCACGAAATTAATACGTGTGTCCAAAAAAAAACTTTCTATTAAACCAAACATCATCTGCGCACAAACATTGTAAGGTGGTTTACAATGTAACTGCTTATTTGAAACTCACAGACGTCATTGTCGTAGGATGTTGATACATTTACTTAGGAAAACTCAAGCCTGTGCAAAAATACAACCGCTGACCGATGCATAAACCCGACAACTTTGTACCACGAAACTCCAAGATATACAAAGAAAAATATCCACCTGCAACAAAAACCGAGACGTGTCACCAAAAGGTCTAATAAAACATCTCAGCATCATCTCGTAAGTAGTTGGCGCGTCTGCCGGTTCGCAGGCTGCTGCATACCCCGCACAGTCGAGCGGCTCATCTCGTGAGATGCACATTTGCCCCTCTTTGCCCCCTTGCCTCCCCCCTGCCCCCCGCCGACCTCTTTGCGCCCCTCTGGATATCACCTTGCCACTTTCTATTTACCTGCACTGGGAATATTTAAGGAGTTTCGTTTCTGCTGACTCTGGAATTGTGTTAGGTTTGTTTTGATCAGTAGATTTCTGGATTGGAGGTATATAATTTAGCGGCTAATCCACCTAAAGCGGTTAGGTATATAGAGGGACAAAGATCTTGTAAAATCGGCCCAGACATTGTACAATAGCCTGAAAAAAGCGTTAAATATAGTAAACTTATTCGCAAAAAAAAATAGTAGGTATTTGATGCCTGATTATATTTTTGTTATTTCATATTTTCTAATTAAATCTTAATGTTTTGTTCAAAGTCGCTATCACGCTGCCATGTTTTACAAGCAATTTCATAAATAATAAGATAGAAAAATAATTATGAAATTACTTTAAATGGACATTAAGCCCGATTACAGATGCGCCATCGTAATTATATTGGCTAAATAGCATAGTTCTATTAATTTTTCACTTTAGGCATTCGATACAGAGAACGCATTTTACGTTGCTATTAAATTTACGCTGGCGCCTCTGTAATCGGGCTTATTGTTTTACAAGCAATTTATAAATTTGAAAGAAAATAATAGAAAAATCATTTTCTAAATCAAATAATTAAATGTTGTACAAGGTCTAGGCTCTATATTTTTGCATTATTTCATTTTGATGTTTTATACTTCCAAGTTGATAGAGAGGTAGGTATAATTTGAGAAAATAATAATTATGAATTAATAAATTACATTTAAAGTGGACTTTTTTTTGTTAAACCATCTATTTATCAGCCGTTTGATATCTACTGCTGGACATGGGTTCTCTTATGGATTTCCAATAAGACCGACCAAAAGTCGATCTTGATTATATCGTTGGTCCAACTAGTTGCCGGAAGTTTAACCCTGCGCTTGCGATTTTTTGTTGTATCAAATGCTAAATGATCTTCATAGCTAAGCAATGAAAAACCAGAAGACAGATCTAATATTAATATTTCTAAATATAGAATAAAACGAGCTTGCTCGTTTGTCACAGATGTATTACCATATTTATTTCTCAAATCTGTTTTACTAATAATGTCATTAATTTTCCGGTACTCTACACGTAAATGAAATAATTTTAATTTTATAGTGCATCCGACACTAGGTTTATATCAATGAGTTATTTTTGTGATAAACATTTCAAAAATTCGTCGCAAATGCAGGACTCGAACCTGCGTTTTCGGATCACTAGCCCGACACTCTCCCAACTGAGCTAATTCGTAGTCTTGACTTCGCGTCGAATTTGTGAAGTGTTTATCATTTTAACCAACTTTATAACGTTGAATACAACTTATACCGTTGTTGTAATGTTTTCGAAATGTTTATCACAATAATAACTCTCAACACGTAAATGTAAAAGACGCCGTATCTAAATATCAAATAATATTCTAGCTTTAAAAAGATTAAACGCTTAAATAATTTAATGATTCTTACAAGTACGCTTAGTACCTAGAATCTAGATCAAGCTTCAATTAAGAGGTCCCTCACCGTACCACTTAAGAGTTCACAGACAGTCTGCGTTATTAGATTTAGTGTAATAACAGTGGCGATAATTTATGGGCTTGTTAATTATTATTTTGCGTGAGGAGCGTGCTCCAGACACGCCGCAACCGCACTGACGGCTGCGATATTTTTGTACATCGCTGTTTTGGATAATACGCCTGATGGTAAGACTTACAACAGCAAATAATGGTTCAAAATTTTAGCAAAATTCTTTACATTATAAATCTTCATTTTTACAACAACATCGCCGCTTACTTAGCAACATAAGATCTTTAGTACATTTAGGCTAAATGTGATGAAAATATCTATACAAAATTAAATCCACACACACATCCATGCTAGACAGCATGGTGAAGAAATACTTAATTCTTCTCGTTTTATGTCGATTCTAGTGTTGGAAAATAATGATAAGGTACAAAACATTAAAGTAAGGTAACCGTTGAAACAATAACATTGGCATACAGGGTCATATCTACAACTATGCGGAACTTGTTACTTATTAACCGCATATAGTTTAATGTTACAAAGACTGCAATAAATAAATATAAATTGAGTATTGACCTCCAAGCTCAGCTCAAAGAGTATGAGACTAACTAGGAAGAAAAACTCCTTAAAAAAGTACGCGCTAAATATCCACTAAGTAATATCGAGACTTGGTAAACAAAAGGAAAATTGCAACTCAGTATTACTCAAACATTTCCAAGTAGGACTTAAGCTAGTGTTAGTAGGAAGTAGTGCTCAAGTCTGTCAAAATTAAGTGAAAAATAGTTGGCATTCTGTTCGGAGAGCGCTGGGCGGTCGGCTCGCGCGGGCGGGCGGAATGCAGCCTGCCGCCACCGGCGCGGCCGGCGCGCGACCGGCGCGGCCCGGGGCGCTGCATGCCTGCCGTCCGCCGTCCGACGCCGGCAGGCCGACAGGCCGGCACATAGGTGCTGCGTGGTGGATACTGGCGATCTACTCTCTAACACAGTAAGATGGTTAACGGGAAATGTATTTTTACTTATGAAATGTACTGCGGTTGTATCTGTCATCCATCCATCAGCCGTAGGAGGTCCACTGCTGAACATAGGCCTCCAATAAGGCCAGTTAGAAGCGTCTTGCATCCAGCGCGTTTATGTAGTCAATATTTCGTCAGTCCACTTTGTGGGTGGACGTCATACGCTGTGCTTGTAAAACAGTATTTAAAAATTCAACGGTGACATTGTAAATTGTAATCTTGTTTTACTGCAAGCTGTTGCGTAATCATCTGCAAAATAAGAGGTAAAAAAATTAGTAGTAAACTGTCACTCAACTGTTGCAATTGTGCGATGAGCATAAAATTACAAGTGTGAAATTGAAGGTTTTGTAGGTTCCTGATTATAATTAAGTAGAGAGTTGGAGATCAAATAGAGATGTAGTCGTAAAGCTCCCAACCCCATTGAAATTTAGCTATGTTTATTGATTGATTTTTGTATAGGAGATAGTTATGATTCTATAGTCTAAGTAAATATGTAAAATATACAGATACAGGTAAAATTTTTTACACTCCTCTTTTTAACCGACTTCAAAAAAGGAGGTTCTCCATACGACTGTATGTCTTTTTTGTATATGTAAATTGTATATGTAACGCGATTACTCTGTCAATTATATATCGATATTGATGATTATTTTTTGCTTGGTAGATCGTATTTCAGAGGTAGTTTTGTGTAAACTTTATTAATATCGGCTGAGTTGTTTTTGAAATATCAACAATAATGTGAAAATTAGTACTACACAATAATGTACATGGTTGAAGTTGGTTTAGCCATTTTTAGCGAAAAATAATGATTTGGTTCATATTTTATAATATAACTCCCACCGTCCTTACTGGTTTCATCCAAGCCGCCAGAATTCCGCGCGCATTGTCGGCGAATAGCTAAACTCGTCGCTACTGTGTCCTACAGTGCACTCCGGGAAACCAGAGCTGTACATTTTAGGACACGACGCTTTTGTGACGAGCTTAGAACTCAACGAGAACTAAGCTCGTTGGTGGATTTGGTATGGGGAAATTACCTACTACGAAATATAAATCTATAAGCTTTAATATTGTTGTCTATTTTCTCATTTGGAGGTCAGTTATAAGCTTTGGAATCCTACTTCCTACTAATATTATAAACGTGAAAGTTTGTAAGGATGGATGGATGGATGTATGGATGTTTGTTACTCTTTCAAGCAAAAATTACTGAACGGATTAAGATGAAACTTTGCAATTATTTAGCTTATATATCAGAATAACACAAAGGCTATAAATTATAATGATATTGCGTAAATTTTACATATTGTAACAAAAAGTGTAAAGTAAGTAGGAAAAGATCTGCCATCTGCGAGCTATTCTAGCGTGCGCTCCAAGAAATGTCAAAAAAGAACTGTCAAATCGAACAAATGTCAAATCGATTTTTTTTGTTTTATTTTTTTTTTGCCACCTCCTATTTGAAGGGTGGTAAGGTAGGGCCTCGAAATATCATGCGGGCGACGCCGCGGGCAAAAGCTAGTTTATAATAATGCTTCTCTATATCGTCCATATTAAAATGCAACTGCGTATCAAATACTTAATTATTTATTGCAACATGAGTAATATTGACATGCTATCAAATATTTATCTCGTAAGAAATAAAACAAATTTCCAACGTAATTTTTCCACCAGAAAACGTTCCGAGATACAATATTAACATCATTGATTAATTTGGTTAATTTATTCAATTCATAGAAACGAAAACATCAAAGGATTGATTCCCATAGCATATTAATTGTATGCCCAGGAAGCGTAAAGCGTAGATATTATTTTACTATTTAACAACTGCTACTACGTTTTTCGTGGCCATGGTGGTCTAGTGGAGTTACACCCGACTAACAGTCGTTGGTTCAAATCCCGGTCCCAACCAATGAATTCTTTGTAATTTATGTACGGATTTCCACACCAATGGTTTTTCGGTGAAGGAAAACATAGTGAGGAAACTGCATATTGTCTGTAGAAGAAATTCGATGGCGTATGTGAATCCACCAACCCGCATTGGGCCAGCGTGGTGGATGGCCTGATCACCCTTTGTGAGTAAGCCTACATCCTGCAGCGGACTATTAAAAAGGTTGTTACAGTACAGTTATAGTACTATATTTTCATTCTACTAAAACTTGATAGTTTTGAAAATGTGACCCTTAGCAATAAGTTAAAAAGCTTATGAGAAGTCAACTCAGCGGCCCTCCCCTCCATACAGTTGCGAGTATATTCAAGAACAAACTGTTTCGTAACCTCATAAGAAACACCTGCCTATAAATAAGCCGTATAACTATTGAATATAATATACTACAGAAAAATAGCTTCTGCTCTTTGCTTTCAGATGACTGGTAAAATCTCAGATCGTTTTTTCAAAGCTGTTGGACAAATTCTTAAAGCTATTGTGATAATTAGACTTTTCAAAAACCATTCAATAGCCGATCAATCTTGAATGGAATTGATTGAACAGACTAATCTATAGCCTACATTAGTTTTAATACATTTTTCGCTTTCTCTATTGACTCTATCGGCTGAAGTCCTAATCTCAATAAAAATCCGTGTGCCTAGTTTTTTAGGTTTATTAATGTTTTAGAATTTTATTGATCACGCGAGGAATACACGATGTCACCAGGGTAACGTATTTTTTCTGTAATCGCCAAACAAAGAACAAAGAATGAATAATAATGAACTTTTACTTATCTTGGCTTGATTCTATTTATACTACGGTCACGGATGGTGGATAGACCCGCGACGAGTCTACTCGTGACCACGATCGATGCCACTCGGCCGAAACGTTAAGATAGTGAAACATTTAGGGGGAAGTCCCGTAACCCCGGACAGCTCCTAAAGCCGGACACTATTTAAATCTGTCTAAGGAAGCGTGCCAATTTGTAACTTGTGCCGCGTTTAGAAAGCTACATCCAAATGAATTACACGGGTCGTGCATCAACCAGTGCTGACTCGTTGGTCGTGGAGCGTAGTGCTAATCTTGATGTTAGTAAAAATTTTGTTCGAAGTAATATTTAAGGGTCTGCAAACAGTATTCAGAGTATGGGATGTTATTAATTATTGCTATTTATAATTGCTATGCTACTTAATTGTCAAATTTCACGACATTTTTATACTTAGTAACTCACAGTGTGAGTAAGATTTTTTCCTAATTACATCTAAGGGTCCCTAAGATCGGACACTCTAAATGTCCCGTAACACCGGACAATTTTAAGTTAAGATTTTTAGTTTCATTTTTTTTTCCTTTTTAAATTCAACATGGGTAAGCCCAAAAATACTTTTTAATGTGAAACAATGAAAAAAGCCATCGATAAGGCGATATCAAAAAAGTATTCACTGAGAAAGTCATCTGAAGTCTACAATGATCCAAAAAATACCTACGATGTTTGACTTACATTAAAAAGTTAAAACGAGTAGAGGATATTATATGTTTTTTTAATTATTATATGCTTAATATTGTTCTATTGTAATTGTCATCATAAAAAAAATCTTGTTAAACTAATGTTTCAGTTTACATAATGATAGTTAAGTTAATTGTCCGATATTAGGAGACCTTTTTCAAAATGTTATTTTTACTGTATGAGATTTTCCTTAGTATCTAATACATATAAGGTAATACTTGAGACTAGGAGTCCTGCTCCTAAATATGTACGTAATCATCACATAAATTAAACTAAACACTATAAACTTCCTGAAGTTAAACCTAAATAAGCAAATAATACTGTTACAAGCATTTTTTTATTTGTATTATTCCTTAAGTGTCCGGTACTCGGGGACTTCCCCCTATCAATCGATTGCCTAATTTCATCCAAATTGCGAAACTTTAAAAATAACATTAAATGACTTTCTGTTTTGTATTTCTGTGAATGTTCCCCTCGCTGTATGGTAGCGTCAGCGGCCCGCAGGCCGGCCCGCGCCCGCCCGAGCCAGCTCGGGCCGCATTTTATTGCGATCTAATATCTGCGCCGTTGCCGTCAGGTGGACCTCCTACCTACCTAAATGGCTAAAGGTTTTACGTTAAGACTGGCGAAAGCCAAATGAAAAACCTTATACAAGGTTATCTGCTTACCCTTTACTAAACCAAAAGAGGGTGATTAGAATCATTCTTATGAACAACTTTTACTATGGAGCCAACACAAAATACGAGAACAAAATCAGCAGTTCCATATAAAGCTGCAACTCGTAATTGACAAGATGTATGAAACAGCTGATTTTTTTCTCGAATTTCGGTTTGGCTCTATAGTAGAAGTTGTTCATAACGATGGTCTGAATCACCTCCTTTCGATTTAGTACACCCGTTCTGGATAACACTGTATAGAGGTTTTAGAAGTTTGGAGTCAATATATTTTATAGGGAAAGAAGGTCTATATCCTCACGAAAACGTTCTACAACCGAAATACTCGTAATAATGAATGTTGGTAGTCAACAGCTGAAATGTGATAAGCATAATAATATTTTAGACTGGAAGTGAGTTAGAGCTTGTAAGATTTGGATAATCTTAAAACTTGTAAAGGTTTGGAAACATCACAACTGCTTTTTTTTGTCGTTAATCTGAAAATTAAAAGTCTGAGATTACTATAAAACTTGAAAATAAGTGTGACATTTAACTAAGAAATAACTAAAAAACAAATGCACAAAAATATTAAAATTGTATAAAAAATATCCAATCACCACGGTGAAGTAACAGCGATTGAAAAATAACTTGATTCCGTTCTGCACCGATAAAATAAAACCTAACACAATAACAACTGCAAAAACCAGCATGAACATGAATGTACCGAACATGTAGAGATAGTTCCTTAAACAAAGTTCGATCGAGTACAGACAGGTACAAAACTGCATACGTTCCGCGACCCCAACACGGGCCGTTTTAGCATTCCGACGTAGTAACACGACTAACTTTACAACTCCGACGCGAATGTGTAATGCACTCTTTACTCTACCAGCAGCAATCACCTCTACCAAAGGATTTAAGACTCTACATTTTAAAAAATAAGGTGTTATAAGTTGCAGAGTTAAGTTGGGACTCGGTATTCATCGGAGAGCCAGTTTTTCTCGAGTACGTGAAGGTGTTTTCAGGTGTTTAGGTACTTATTCGTTTTATATTGTTAAGTTAACCTAAGTCAAATGGCTTTGAAGGAAGATAAAGTTGTGCCGCGGTGTTTTTACTGCTAATGTGCTTAATGTGTTTCGGCATATTTAAAGTTGCGGCTTTTATGTGCGGAGCATATATTTTGTCTAAATAACTGGATCTTAAATTCAGGTTTAGAAATGTAAGATCTTGTATAATTTTACGAGTTAAGTTGTTAACGGCGGTGGATCTTACAGTTGGGATGTTGATGGGAAATGCTGTAATAAAAATACACAAAGACATATGATAACTCAATAGTAATAGATGGATACATAGATAGATAATTCTTTATTAGCGTAACCACATTACAAACCAACAAAGTATAAGAACAAAAATATTTTAAATTAGTGATTCTAAAATGTTAAGTACTTTGTTTTCAATAGTTTACGATTGACGAGACGCTGAGTACTGGGAGAGAATTATGTAATGTTGAGGATCATCGACACGACGAAGAAAAAGAATAGATTACGATTAATTATGTTTGTGCATGTAGTATGATATTGTGTTGTTCCTGCATTACTAAGTTACTACATGCTAATAAATAATTATTTTTTTTGCAAAAAATAGCATGACCGACTTACAACCGTGTACAGAATTTGCGAATACATATTCCTCACGAATCGATGTAGCATTTTTCACATTATTGTTGATTTTTCGAAAAAGGCTTAGTCGATTTCAATAAAATTTAAATGAGACCAATTTCAAAGTATACTCTTTCCAATAAAAAAATAACTATTGAAATCGGACAACTGTATGAAAAGTTATGCGTTATTATACATTTAAAAAAAAAGAATTACGCATCGAATTGAGTATCTCCTCCGTTTCGTCGGTCAAAAAACAAATCAAAGCATGACTTAGCATCACTCAGTAGAGGCATATAATTAATACTAGTATTTTTTTTCGAAATTACAAGAACATTAATTCTCACTGGCACTTGAGTAGGTAATAATTATATCGATAGAATTTAACTACCTATAATGCCAAAAATAATAACAAAACACTCTCAGGCAAGTTTGAATAGGACTAAAATATTTTTCAGTCACATAACAGATACACTCGCTAAGAGAACACAAAAAGCAGCGTACTATAAAAAAATCTATTCATGCATCCGACACACTCATCAGCACAAATTCAAGTAAAAAAACAAAGCGTCGATCCCCCGGGGTAGAATGTTCCCGACTGTACCCCCCACTGGTCCCCCTTCCACTCCCCGTACACAATAACCTCAAGATAAAGTAATGAACACAAAAATTCCTTGAAAAATGGCAGCGAGTTAATAGACGAGAGCATGTATGTCATTACAAATGGTTGGAGCGGCGACACCGACTGTCATAGTGCAGGGACTGCCAGTAGGGCAGCTGCAGTCGAATTCATCTTCTATACAGGGTCACAGGCTAACTTGACCTATTTCCGTTAGTTCACTTTGTTTCTGACTGATTTGTCTATGAAACACCCCAACCTAAATCTAACCGTTTTCGAGATATTTGAATTTAATTGTTTTTTCATAAAACACCCTATTTTCGGCCATCAGCTTAGATATTTTGAAAAGTGTAAGTCTTATTACTACTACTATTTAATTTTTACATGAATACTAAGATGTCGTATGACCACAATAACCAATATTGTACGTAAAATGAATAAATAAGTCGTTGTAGACGATTAAAATTTACGAGAATGAACAAAAATTAAGAAAGTTTATTTTTCTTTCAAGGATTTCCAAAAAAAAATATGGGGACTGTTTTGTAGATGCACTTAAAATATTTACGCTTCATCTAATGAAGAATAACAATCCAAAGTTTTGACAAAAATTCATTGAAAAAAAAAATTGGTTGCCTGTAAAGTCGGTATACGGGCGAAAGTTTTACGTGACAACGACTTTGAGACGAATGAGACGAATGACGCATTGTGAACGCATAACGTGAGCGGAGCGTAACGCAGTTTCTTGAAGTGTCACCCGGCAAACCAATTTATAAGACGTTGTCACGTCAAAAAACTTAATGTTATTAACTACTTTAGTGATTTTTAGAAATGTGAATCAAGACAGACAAATAGGTAAATGCTAGTATTGGGTCAGTTGGCTATCTCCTTGGACATTTCTTAAGCTTTTTACAGGGTCTGGCACGAGAGCCTTATTGGCAAGCTGCCATTTTACGACCTGCCTGCTGATTACTGCTTTTGGATATATGATTTCTTGAGAAATTAGTCAGGTGAAAAACCGGTTTAATTTTTTTCCTGACTTGGCTAAGTTTTAGCGAGGTTTTTAGGTAAATAAATTTGATTTTGTCGCTGATTGGTCAGCTTGTTGTCATCAAATCGAATTTGACAGATAGTTCCAGAGTTTGACAGATGTGATTAGTTTGTGATAGATTTAAGAGCTATGATTGGCCTAGAGCTATGACGCCGTTCACGAACGCCCCTCAGAATAATTTTATCCAGCATAAAAATTATATGGAGTTCGTAAACGCACCCCAGAGAGTTAGAGTAGGCGTTTTACGGCTTATAATTATGACAATGAGCAACAGTGTAATAAAACAATGAATCCAATGGATTTCTAATAAGCTGAAAGCGACTGCCATCCAGTACGATCCTGTGGTTTTATATCGCCATTATCGTTCCTATCTTTTCAATAAAGTTTTAAAAGTGCCAACGCGGTTTCAGTAAGTAAAATAACCAAATAGGTAAAAATGTACTCGTACTGAGATGTACTTCTGGCCTGCCTCCACTGTGTCCGAGAGGCGTCGTACAGGGCGCACAGTTTCGCCTTGGTTGATTGCTGCGCGTATCTCGCGGCTCTGGTCTGGGGAACTCACGGGCTTTAATACCGGCCAAAAACGCGCCAATTCACTCTGAAACTCTGTTTGACCCGTTGACATTACAAGATGATTATTGGATCGAAGTTAATTTCGATGGGAATGTTTTGAATCTGTCGTCATCATCATTATTTTCAGGCTGTAATCGCCCACTGCTGAGCATAAGCCTCTCTTCTTGTACGCCATTCACCTCGGTTTTGTACCAAACTCGTTCAGATTGGACCCGCGGCTCATACAATGTCATCGACCCAACAAGCTGGTGGACGCCCCTTCGTTTGCCGTTACGTGGCCACAATTTTGTTAAGGTTGTTCTCCATCTGCCATTGCTCTGTCTAGCTATGTGTGCTGCCCAACTTCACTTAAGTTTTATGATTGTCCGACCAACGTCGCAAACCTTAGTACGGCACCATAGTAGAATCTGTCGTATAATTACAGAATTCATAACGTAAAGGTAAGCGTAAACAGACGTGTACTAATATTCTGACTAGCGCATACGTTGAGATAGTGCCGGTTTGTAACAAAATTAGATTAGTCGGACAGTGCTGTGTAGTTGTGTACCGTATTGTATAACAACCTTGTCTGGGGCAGCTGACAAGTTGGCTGCCGCTTACTGCACAAAAATACTCAAATAACTATTTTTGTAACTGCTACTTTCCCCAACAAACGCTGCAATTATTTTCTATTCTCGACAGATAACTAGCAAAATCTTTCTTTCTTACAAAATAAAAAAAAATCCATTGAAAACTTATTAAAACTTAAAAAACTTATAATATTTCTTTAAAATGTTGCATCAATTGAAAAAAAAAAACAATTTTCATCATTGCACAAGTACCAAAAAGCTGCTTTGTCGAAAATTCTCAAGGAGGTAAAATTTTGAAATCGTTTACCTAACGCACGCAATTGCTCCCCGTAGGGTTTCGACCCGGCGCGTCGCTAAATTATGACATTTGTAGCTGCCACGCGGAGTGAGTGCCTGGCTGTCTGCCTGCCTACTGCGATATTAACTGCCGCCTTATTGCGTGTGTGCTTCCTGATGGCCGCCGAGTGCGACCGACTGGCTTATCTGGTGTTATGCTGCTCTGGCTTTATTACAGCTGAGAAATAGATCAACAATACCCTTCCGGAGGTGAGGCGAGAGCGAGTGCTGAGCCGCGTCGCAATGCACATTGTGAGACGGCTCCGTGCGCTAGGGAGAGTTAACTTGATAAAGATCGCCGAATGTGGTCGAAACTGTAGTAGTATCTAATGAATAATGAATACTAAATACGCGAGTGTATCCGTTATGAAAAGCAATAAAAAAACCTAGCGCCAAAGCAACAGATTCAGATTACAGAGCTTTATGATGAGCAGTTCTGGATAGTTTGAATAAACATAAATGTAATGTTTATGGCAGCTTTATACCGGCTTTATTAAAAAATAAAATAAATATATTTCATCAACTTCAAAAAATTAATTTGAATCATAGTGGAAGTATTAAACTGCTTATTGTATTCAATAAATTTTTATAAAAATATTATTTTATAAATACAAGCATTTGAGATCCTGGATATCATGTAGCAGCAGAGTGCTAGCCAAGACAAGTAAAACGAGCCCAAACACGACGGGTCTATCTTGTTTAGTATAGCCCGCGCCACATAAAATGGCGGAAATGAAGTTACTACAAGCTGCGCAATATCCAATCCTGATTCAAGCTTACACAGAGCCGCGCTTTGATTGGATATTGCGCAGCTTGTCCATCCATCCTTGGCCTCCCCTATGGATCTCAATAAGACCGGTTGGAAGCGGCTTGCATCCAGCGCGATCCTGCGGTCTTAATGAGGTCATCCGTCCACCTTGTGGGTGGACGTCCTACGCTGCGCATGCCGCCGCTTGCGCAGCTTGTAGTTAACTTAATTTCCGCCAACTTGTGTGACGCGGCCTATACAGGAGTTCCTATGGCCACCTTCTGACTTCATTATCAGATCAGCTCCATGGTACCATATTATTGCATTGTCACGCGATATACATATATGCGTACGAAATTTCAGCTCAATCGAAAACCAGGAAGTTGGTCAAATTTAACATGCAAGATTCCACCCGAACTTACATACAAACATAGGTACCTACATCCATTGCAAGTTAAATAAAAGCTTGTAAAAACACCATTTACTTATCGCTAGTGAGTATCCGTCAATTTTACTTCGGAATTTCCCACTTTATATAGAAAAATCTGCGAAAATGCAAGAATTGACTGTACGAGTAACTGTAGTACCTATGTAAAGCCGCGTAAGCTATAAATTTCTATACCAATACATATTCCTAATGCAGGGAAAGAATAAGCTTGGCATATTACACAGATTTGACATAATATTTGCTATTGAACCTGAAGCTAAATACTTATGAATTGTATTTAACATTTTTAGTATTTAGAGTTATTGAAATGTGTTTAATGTGCAAAACCTAATTATTTAGAAAAATAACAATACTCTGTACAGTAGTGCTAAAAAACGAAGGAAAATTTGATAGTGATTCAGTTAAAATAATCATACGAGTATTTTTTTTCTTATGCCAACTATTTTAGGCGATACAGCGATGACCCCACAGCACCCGCGGGTTCCAAACGTCAGTTTTTCCCTTTATAAATGTACTATTGATTGACTATCTGAGATTCCGATATTTATGACTTGGCGAGTCCGGTTTACACCTCATTGAATTCGTTTGTTTTGGATGCAAGTTTTAACACTTGGCTTTTATTAGCTAAAGTAATGAGAATCATTTCTTTATAATAGGTTCGGTACGTTGGCAAGTGCCTTGAAAAAGATTATCAATACTTAATATTTTAAAAATTAAAGAAATATGATGTTCTATCGAATAAAAGTGCTTATAATGATAGCCTTAATGTTGAAAAATAAAAATAAATGGTATTTTATTTATAGTATTCGTAGTCCATCGTAAAAAAAACTGGTTCATTTATTTTTCTACGCTGTCCGTTATGACGAAATGTTGTACTCAGAATAAAATGTAGTAACGAATTTTTCATAAACAAAGTTTTGTATGGCAAACCCTGAGAGGTTTCAATAAACGAAAATAAAAACAATTATTTTTCGCAAAAACTAGCATTACCGACTCAACCATGTACAGAATTCGCGAAAAGTTCGCACGACTCGATGTAGCATTTTCCACATTATTGTTGGGTTATCAAAAATGGCTCTGCCGAATTCGAAAAAATTTATATAGGACCAAGATTAAAGTATACTCTTTCCAACAAAAAATAATTATCAAAATTAGACTACTATGTAAAAAGTTATGCGTGATACATAAAAATATACTTGCGCTTCGAATTGAGTACCTCCTCCGTTTCGTCGGTCAAAAATGTAATAAATAGAATATCTTAAAACAATAAGAGATAAATAGAATTTCTTAATATAATAATATTCATGGCCTCAACAAATATTAATACATTTACCTGTTTACGATTTCTTAGCTGCAATGTTGTACCAAACAAGTGCTACAGCAATATTCCGCAAAACAAACCCGTTCCGGCGCTAAAACAAACTCTCCTTACATTTCTGTTCAGTTGCAGCGTAGCGTGAATTTCTGCACAAACGGTATTATGTCTATACCGGTTTGTGGCGGTCTATACCAGACTGTACCGGTCTTTGCCGGTCTATGTCGCCGTAGCCTCTGTATAGCCGTCATTGTCTTCTCCGTCGGCTAATTACTAACTGTTGTTGGCAATTATTGTACAGAAATGGCTAAGATTCAGGTGAGTACAGTTTAATTATAGAGGTATTCTTAGCCGTTAGAGCATTGTCTCATCATCGTCATTTCATCTGTGAGATGTCGACTGAGGAAAACAAGGAATAAAGAAAACCAATAAATTTTCAATTGTTTCAGATGGAGTAACTAGGCTGGAGTAGGTTAGGTGGTTTAGATTAAACGCCATTCTACCGCTCCTCATGTAATTTAATTAACTATTTATTACCTAGTATAGTGGATGTCTCACTAAAATATACTCTTTATTCACACCTTATAATGTCTGGCATAAATATATATATGGCATAAAGCATGGCATAGATCTCAAAAAGTAGTATTATGATTTGAAACTTTATCTAGTGACAACAAAATCGCCAATTTTGTCATGAAAATTTACTTACCTATTGTCTTTACTTTATTCAAAAAAATTGATAACCTTTTACAAGTCTTGTGAATTAATAAACCAACATTTTAATACGACAGTTTTCTAAAACTCAATTCAAGAGAACACATAAATACTAACTCATTCGCCGTCGCCCATATTTTACCCCTAATATATTTCTACAACTCCGTAATGCAATTCAAAATTTACTGTTGTCCATTTATCTAAGGCCAGAGGGTATCCGAGCTGCAGAATCACAGGTTACCCCCCAGCCCCCTCTTTACTCCTCCCCTTTCTAGGCATCTTCATGCGGGTAGACTGCTTAACGTAACATGCAATGTAACATGAAAAGAGCATTTCATGAGTGTGGACGCAGCGCGCGCACGAACCGATCATAATTATTTGTTTTGTCATTTTTGTGACGAGATATTGTCTGATGCTCAATATTGATTATTAATTTAAGAAGTGGTTGTAACTCGACGTGTTAATATTTTATTTCATTTCATTTAATGTTCAGTACAAATATATACACAATCTGTCAACAATGGCGCTTCGTGCACACTGTGCGCCCCTTTGTGTTCGGTGAAAAAAACCAAAAATGGCGGATTGGGGCGCGCACGTGTTGAAATGCTCTATTCGTGCGCATAGTTAGCACGGTTCGTGCGCGCAAGGCGTCCATACTAAGTATAAGAATCCTGTTACATTGCAAGATACATTGCGACCATGTGGACAGCAAATTATTCCATTTTGTCTAACATTGCATGTTTCATTTCGTTAGTCTGGACCCGCCTTTAGGTAGCCTGGTACAGTCCTCGGGGATGGAGCCGTCTAAGACCTGAATCTATGATGAGACGACTGCTTAGGACAGGTTAGTGTTTGCGGACCGGGAATACGTACTTTGAATTCTATTTAGTTGCAGATAAACGGCTTAGGGAACTACGACTGCGAATGTAAGGAAATAAGTATGATAGAATTTGTTTAAGTAACTGTTTCGTTTCTGTTTTCATTGGAACACATCTCACGAAATCCTGAAGTAACGGTCAGAGAAAAAATACTTAGGAATATTAAATATAATAATAAACTACCAGCAGCATTCTTAAACACAGCAAAAGTGTAATAACATATCTGATTGCTGAACAGCAGTTTCTCTTAAATACTTAAAAAGGAGTGTTGGAAAGCATTTTGTATCTATGTGTATTTACATTAGTGGTGAAATTGATAATGTTTGATGAAAAATATGTCATAAGCTAGCCATAATTATTCTGGTTTCTAGGTTTCGCAAAGGGTAAAAACGATTACTAAGACTTCGTCCGTCTGTCTATCACCAGGCTATATCTCATGAATAGCTAGAACGTTGAAATTTTCACAGATGACGTATTGTTGTTGCCGCTATAACAACAAATACTAAAATAAGAAAAAACAAATATTTAAGGGGGGCTCCCAAACAAAAAATCTGAATTTTTTGCCGCCTTTTGCTTGGTATTAATAACGGTGGCAGGTAGATGCTTGAAATATTCACAAAATGTTAAGTTGTTTGTTTCCTTCTATAATTCAATGAAAATAAAATATATTAAAGGGGGCTTCCATATGTTACGGAACCCTTTGTTCGCGAGTCCTTCTGTCACTTGGCCGATTATTTCTTATTATACATTATTTATCACTCGATTCAAACAAACTGACTGAAACTAGGTCGTAGTAGCCTAGTGTTTTACCTAGTGGATCTCTGAAAGTCTTAAAATCTTGTCATTGTTGATGTTTTTTGTTTTAAGTGGTAAAGTATTTAATATACCTACCGGTCTTTATTCAACAGTGGACTTATGGTACGGATATTATAAGAATAGCCTGTTTTGTGGCCGAAAAAATACATCATAATAATGAGAGTGGTAATTATGTTCTTTGTGGCTTAACATTAGCTTATCCACATTTCAATAGTATTTACTATTGTTTGTGTGCAATAAATTATATTTGAATTAGTTTAGTTCATAATGCTATGCAAATACTCGTATCAACTATTAAATTGAATTCTAATTGTGATCAGATTTGGAACAGTTCAAACAACCGAATTGTTTGTACGCAATAATAGTGATGTCATCAAAATATAGTTGATGATATTACGGCAGCAATAATATTAATATTTAATGAACATGTTCTATTTTTACGGATTTCTGATGGTTTGTGGTCCAACTGAAGCTTTTATAGATTTAAATAATATACAGATTGGCTCAATCCTTTTTTAGGGTTCCGTATCCAATGCGTAAAAACGGGACCCTATTACTAAGACTCCGCTGTCCGTCCGTCTGTCCGTCTGTATGTCACCAGGCTGTATCTCATGAATCGTTATAGTTGAAATTTTCATAGATTAACACAAAGTAACAACAGAATAAAATTAATATTTAAGGGTTCCTATACAACAAACGTAATTTTGTCGCCGTTTTTTGCTCCATATTAATAACGGCAACAGGAAGACGCTTGAAATGGGGCTAAGGGGGTTCCCATACGGAACGGAACCCTTCGTGCGTGAGCCCAACTCACACTTGGCCAATTATTAAAACCATTTTGTAATGGTTGGCTTGTCTTGTATTTTGTAAACCTTCTAAATGACTATCAACGTCTACAAATTAGCCACTTCTAAACGGTCTTGGGTTGTTTTTACTTTAATCCAGTAATCCATAACCTTAAAATAATATGAAACAAAAATCTATCTCTTACTGCTCTGAAATTGTATCTACGAAACGTATAAAAAAACTATCGAAATCGATTCATAATTGGTGAAATGAGTACGTAACATAGATATAACAAAAACGTTTTCGTTCGTTCGTTTCACCTATTGGACGTCCACAGCTGGACATAGGCCTCCCCTAATGATCTCCAATAAGACCGGTTGGTAGCGGCTCGCATCCAGTGCGATCCCACAGTCTTAATGAGGTCGTCCGTCCACCTTGTGGGTGGACGTCCTACGCTGCGCTTGCCGGTACGTGGTCTCCACTCGGGAACTTCGACCCCATCGGTCATCAGTCCTATGTGCCCTGCCCATTGCCATTTCGAAAACAAAAACGTGTAGTTGAATTTAAAACCTCCTCCTTTTATGAAGTGGGTTATAAATGAGAATTAATTTGGAGTGCAGTGCGCGGCCGGACTAAAGAGTCGCTTCATGTAATTGAATTGAGCGAGGAATGATGATGGCGATTAATAACTCGGGTAAATAGAGTGTAGTGCAAATCCTGGCTCGTGAGTGGATGCAGATCCCGGCTGCCGCTGCCGGCTGGCCGTGGCGCGCGATCCATCACACCCGCGCAGCCAGGGAGATGGCGACTTGCTACTGCAAAATAACGTAGTTTTACAGTAAAAGATCGTTTTCGTTTCCAAAAAAAACATGGTGGCGCGCGACCGATCACACCACGCAGCCAGCGAGATGGCGATTTGTGCTGTAAATAATTATTTTTCGCCAAAAATGCCACAACCGCCTTAAACCGTGTACAGAATTTGAAAAGTTCGCTTGAATCCATGTAGTGTCGGTATTTTTCTCATTATTATTGATTTTTAGGGTTCCGTACCCAAAGGGTAAAAACGGGACCCTATTACTTACTAAGGCTCCGCTGTCCGTCTATCTATCTGTCACTAGGCTGTATCTCATGAACCGTAATAGCTAGAAAGATGAAATTTTCACAGATGACGTATTTTTGTTTTAAAAATATATTTAAGGTGAGCTCCCATACAACAAATCTGAATTTTTAGCCGTTGACCGCTCGATAATAATAACGGTAACAGGTAGATGCTTGAAATATTCACACAATATTTAGTTAAATATTCCCTTCAAAAATAAATAATTACATTAAAATAAATCAATACTTATCTAATTATTTTTAGCTCCCATAAAAGAAACGTGGTTTTTTTGCTCGATATTAATAACGGCAATAGGACAAAGGTTGAAATATTCACAGACTATTAAGTAATATATTCCCTTCAAAAATAAAGAATGAAATTAAAACAAAATATAATTAGGAGGGCTTCCATACGGTACGGAACCCTTCGTGCTTAAGTCCGACTCGCACTTGGCAGATTATTCAAAAAATGACTCAATTGATTTCGATAAAATGTAAATGGAACCATTTCTGAAGTATGATCTACCAAACGAAAAAATAATCGTCAAAATTGATTCATAATTGGCAGAGTAATCGCATAACATACCTCCTTTCATGGAGTTATCTTTTGCGTATCCAAAAATTTGTCAGTATTTTTACCTGTTATATTTGAAGCAAATAGAGTGTAGTGAAAATCTTAAGCCCGTGAGTGGATCTCGGCTGCAGCTGCTGACTGCCCGTGCGCGCGATCCTTCAAACTGGCAGTGGTGCAGCCAGCAGGATGGCAACTTTCACTGCAAAATAACGTAGTTTTTACAGTAAAAAATCATTGTGTTTCGATAAATATGTACCTAAGTATTTTCTGTTGTTATATTATATAAATATAGTATATAATCTATGAATTGTCATTTCAAGACATCAGGAAAGTAGTACAGAGTAACAAGCTTAGTTCTGTGTCGCACAGTTTTAAGCCACAACAGCTCATAATACTGAGGGATTAGTCCATGCTTATGCGTAAATTGAAACTACAGTTGTTTTCGAATGGTTCTATACATTTTTGTACAGCGCCCCTGGCGGAAACGAGGAAGGACTAACCAAAATGAATGGAGCAACACGTATACGCGAAAGTTAAAGAAAATTACGCAAAACCTGGACTAAGGGTTCTTATGACGGCACCACTATGTTATGGATACGTGTAACGCTTCTTCTTCTTCTTTTCAGCCATAGGGCGTCCACTGCTGGTCATAGGCCTCCCCTAAAGACCTCCAATAAGACCGGTTGGTAGCGGCTTGCATCCAGCGCGATCCTGCGGTCTTAATGCGGTCGTCCGTCCACCTTGTGGGTGGACGTCCTACGCTGCGCTTACCGGTACGTGGTCTCCACTCGAGGACTTTTCGACCCCATCGGTCATCAGTCCTCCGCGCTACGTGCCCTGCCCATTGCCACTTCAACCTGCCAGTCCGCTGGGCTATGTCGGTAACCTTGGTTCTTCTACGGATCTCCTCATTCCTGATTCGATCGCGCAGAGAAATTTGAGCATAGCCCTCTCCATGGCTCGTTGGGCTACTTGAAGCTTACTAATAAGGCCTATAGTGAGAGACCACGTTTCTATGCCATAAGTCATCACTGGCAACACACACTGGTCGAAAACTTTCGGCTTGAGGCACTGAGGTATGTCGGACGAGAAGACGTTACGCAATTTTCCGAACGCTGTATAACGCTACTCGTCTGATATTCAATTTTAAAGAAATACGAATTTTCTACAACTTATTTTCTTTCTAAAGACAAAACATATTTAAAGCTCACCTGTAAAAAATAATTTTAAAACAACTTAATCGCAAGTCTCCTTTCACTATTCATTTTCAATAATTATGAAGTGGAACAGTTGGACGTTTTTATAGCTGCAATAATTTAAATGTGCAGTAATATATCAAACATAATAATTATGTTCGCCCATTCTGTGGCCGCAGAAACAAAGCAGCTTACCGGGCGTTTAATAAATGTCCCATCTTAGCTTTGCTTTATAATTCCTCGTGAGAACAACGTGCCATGAAGGATTTAGCAAACGTGGCGTACGTAACTTGTATTTCATAGATATTTTAAGCTGACCTCCAAAGATTATAATAATTCCATTCTAATTCATTAATTGCAGATTAAGTATATAAAGTTTGCTGTAATTTTTTTACATGTGTGCGTCATGAAGTTTCGTCGACATTCAAAGACCAATTCTCGTGCTTCTTTTGCCAACCTCTAAAGAAATGTGTTGGTAACGTCGGTCTGTTAAAATGTCTTGAAAGTCAGATTTTAATAAAATTAAGTATTGATCTTATCTTAAGTCTTTCAAGGGCTAGGTTAATGTAAAAAAACGAATAAATGCGAGTCAGGCTCGCACACGGAAGGTTCCGTATAAATACTGAAAATTGCACAAAACTGTGAACTAAGTTGTTAAAACCCCAGGACGTTTTACTTATTTCTTCGTACAACGAAAATTGCACACCACAAAAATAGAAATTTATTTTAGTTTGTACTAAATATGATACCTATATGTATGTTGTGATACATAATACGGTTACCTCACTTCGAAATTTTGGCTCATATTTTTTGCACTTAGGCTCTATTTTTTGTGATTAAATTAAAAATCTACAGTTTTCAGATTTACATTCATTTATTTTTTATTTAGAAGTGAGGTAACCGTTTTATGTATCACAACATATATACATGTGTACCTACTCTAAGGAAATGCTCTTCGCCAAATTTTATAGTTCTATGTAACAAACACGGGTACTTCCCGTTGGAAGTACCCGTGTTTGATTTAAATTCCTTGAGATTATCGAAATATGCCGTTCCTTACAACATAAATGATTCTCTTTTCTACGATGATTGAGAAGTTTGATTTTTTCAGAACTGCAAGAGACCATTGATATACGCTTATAGTTCTAATTTCAACCCGTCAACATTTCGCGTTCGCGAGATAAAAGGTCTTGACACACGGACGGACAGACGGAAATCAAAGTGATTCCATAAGGGTTTCATATTTTTGACCGACGAACCAAACCGGAGGAGGTACTCAATTCGATGCTTACCTATGTACATATATATTTTTTTTATGTATTTTACGCATAACTTTTTTCGTACTAGGCCAATTTCAATTTTTTTTATTGGAAAGAGTATAACTTCGAAATTGGTCCCATTAAAATTTTATTGAAATCGGCTAAGCCATTTTTAATCGGCTAAGTCAATCATGCTATTTTTTGCAAAAAATAAAAAAATCTTTTGAGGAACGAAATCCTAAAAAAGAATGTAAGTAGCACAAGAGCTATGATCTACAGCTATGTAAAACGTTATCTATTCCCACATTAATAATTCATAAGTAATCAAACGACCCTGCCCTCGAATCTCATGTGTAATCATTCCGCACTTTTCATCGCTGCAGACATCTTCACGTTATATCGCTTCATCATTTCTCATCATGATAAATGATGATGAAAGTCTCCCTGACTACGAAAATAAAATTTTATGAAAAGCATCCCCATAAAATATAAATCATGAAAAGAAATTGTACTCCATCCGCCCTCACCTTTCCCGCACCTTGGGGGAGATAGCACCAGCTCTACTCACTCTGTGAAATGTTGAAATTTACGCTGCAATATATTTTATCGCCCTCAATCCAAAGAGTTAATTTGCAAGGCTTTAGTTTAATTTTAAAGCAAATTAAATGGATACGAAGAGTTATGTTACGGAGTTGTAAGTATTCGTTTTATCTGGCCTTGGGTGAATAAACGGTGTTTAATATCCATTAGCATATCCAATAATTACCTTGAGTAATTTTAATATGTAGTGAAATTTGCCTTTTGTGTGTTGGTATAACGGGAGAAGTTATAGTAAAACAGTTATTTATTTGTTACGAAACAAGATAAATCTGTGTGCCAATTATAAGGTGAGCACAGGTAACTAAAACACTTCTTTCTTATTTCAGCTTCACATTTAAGTATGTACTTACCATTGCAACCATTACCTTACCATTGGTTGTCTACACTTCGTATGAATAACTTTTTTACTACACAAAAAGGCGTTGCACACTCGTTTAGTTTTTATTTTTAATTTCGTGATTACATTCCCAGAAATGTTTAAATAACCATGATTTTAAGAAGAAATGTGTGACGTCATAACGTCTTTTAAATCGATGAACGTCAGCTGCACGCACAAAAAAGTGTCACGTTTCGCCTGAGCCGAGCGTGCTAGCGAAATCGCGGGACAAGAGGCAAGAATCGGCTTGTTTCAGTTGTTGATTCAACAATGTTTTCTTATGACGTAATCACGTGTAGTTATTGTCCGTAAACCTATTTTACAGGCAATGATTTTTTACTTTATCATGACAAATCTGATAAAAACTAGCCCAGTATTTCAACCCCGTGCTAGCGTCCAGTGTCGTTTAAACGTTGCTGGCCTGAATTACGCACATTTCAATCTATTGGGACATTTAAAATTTACAGCGGAATTGGGATAAAGCGTTCCGATCTTTGTTCCAATCGCTATTGAATTTTCTCGCTAGATTAAAACACTTAATCATTGTGAATTTGTGTCACAAGTATCGTATTCAATGTGAGTATAATTTTTTTTAAACCTGTTATCAAATCACTTTTGAATAACACCTAAGAAGCATTCTTACAAAATTACAAATGGTTTGCTGTCTATGAGCATTGAAATGAATAAGCACATTATGTTATTACAAAACATGCATATCAAGTTGCCTGGAAGAAATCGCTCTAAGCGATAAGACCGCCGGTTGTCGCACTATTTTAATATAATTAATGTACTCTTTTTTGTTATTTTGTTGATTGTGAGAACAATAAAGCGTTTCTATTCTGTTTCGTTCCGTTTCGTTTCGTTCCGTACAATTTTAATTAATTTCTTACAAAAATGGTCATTGGAAAATCCATTAAAAAATCCAAAAAAATAATAACATCACATGGTGTATTTTACATTGATTTATTTTGAGTAGCTTAGAATATCGTTACTCCTGTTTGTCAACCAAAAATATGAATAAAGTAAATAAAAATAAAAAAGCCTCTTATTTCTCATCATTGCATTAAATAGTAATACAATTCATTAATAATATTAATTTGTTGTTTATTTCTGTTACGTTTATAAAACAGTTATATACTTATGGTTACATGTGTTTAATATTATTGCATTATTACATTTGTCATTTGGAGTCATTAATAGCAAAAATATGAATAGATGATTGAAAAACCTGCATTTCACATTGTAGGTGTCGTGTTCATAATGTTATTGTTCGGAAGCACCGAAGGCACAGATCAAATATTCAAATGGCATTAAACATTCCTCCAGAGATACGGCAGGACGTGCCGGGACACGGCGCTGCCAAGACACGGCAAAGATACGGATCTGCCTTAAAAACACGATCAAATATTAACGCGCCGCCACCGGCTTCGCAGTAAACATGCTTTTATTTACACGCACTTGTCACGGCTTGACAGCTTCCCTGGTTTAGTTGCTGGACCGCTTTTACAGTGCGCACCGTGCTTCTTATTTTCATTTGTCCTAGTTTAGAAAAACTCCTTGGCTAACTGCAGCAAAACACAATAAAAATAAGCCGATGTAACATGAAAAAACCATCGGTTAATTCACAGACCATTGAGGAACTATCAAAATGCTCAGTTTTAGACGGTCCTATGTAGCTCAGAGCCATAAGTCCAGGTTTTGCGTAGTTTACTTAAACTTTCGCTTTCGCGTGTGGCTCCATACATTTTGGTTAGTTCTTCCTCGTTTCCGCCAGGAGCGCTGTACAAAAATGTATCGAGCCATACGGAAACAGCTGTAGTTTCAATTTACGTGTAAACCTGGACTAACCCCTCAGATAGAGTTTTAAAAACAAGATAAGCTCCTGGTTTTTTCAGCTCTGATGTCTCAGATATCATCAATCAGCTCAAATATGCATAGCCAGTATCAAATATAAATAATCACTGCCGAAAACAGCCTGTTTGCGATGCTTGTGCTGACAGAACGGGCTCGTAGTACTCCGCCAAATTAGCCGCCGTTTCTGTTTTACTCCGAGGAACAGAACGGTATAATGGTGCTAAAGTTAATCTCCATAAGACAATGAATAATACTAAAGGTGCATTAAAAAAATCTTGAAAATAGAAGTATAATGAGTTGATTTAATAAATAATGTATCTGAATAACCGGCGTCGCACAGCGAATTAATAAGTTGATATGTCTACGATTTACAATAACTGTACCTAGCATTATCTTATGAACTAAATTATTATTTTTTGAAATATAGTAGAATTTTGTGTAGCATAGCAGTGGTTAATAAATGTTTATAGAAATAATGTTTATCGAGGTTGAAATTTATAAGTTCAAATGCTGTCTTCTTTATCTCTCATCTATTTCTTTTACGTAATGTTGTTATTTGACGGGATGCAATTTTACAAACGTAAACAAAATATTATAATAAAACAAGCGACTAAAAATTTTTCTGTAAAAACACAAACCGGCGAACAAACAAAATTTTGATACTTTACTAATTTACCGATAATTCACTGCACTCAAAATAATTATCTATTTAAAAATATTTGATTATTATTAAGACATACTTATTAATATATTCTTAGGTTCTAATTTTTTACCTAAATATAACGTTTCACACATATCTGTCAGCTCTTCCCAAGAATGATTTTTGAGTAGGTGTCGTGGAAAACTCACATGAGAGCAACAAAAACTCGGACACAAGGTACATATTTTAATCCATCACCTAAATTAAATCAGGCTGAGAATCGACCCCGAGATCTTTTGTTTCAAAAGCAAACCCGCTGCCAACTAGACTCCAAAAGTCATGAAACGTGGACTTATTATATAATTATCCTTTAGATTGTTATAAAACGCAGGAAAAATAAAATGAAACCATCAGGATGATCTCTCAACGAAATCGGGGAAGAACCTTGTTCCAGTAAAGCCGCGTGACAGCCCTGGCGGCGCCCCGGGCCTTCCCCAGAAAAAGCTAATTTCCCTTGCCATTATAAATTCATGAATTTCTTTGTGTTGCCCAAAATAAGTTGTTTGTTTCGACAACGCGGAACTTTTTACCGTTCGGACTCACAAAGGGCTGCTGTAATTGCTACCTTTACGGGCTCTAAAATCTATAGGGCGCTGCCGGCCCACAATTTGCACCCTAGAGGGTGTGTGATTGACAATTAATGCATGCTCTTGTGTACTTGGTACGTTTAATTATGTAACCTACGTAATTATGTGCATACATTTTTTAAGGTTCATATTTTCTTAGCTCACGAATACAGTTAGCATTATAGCTAATATTATACGTGAGCCCTCCTACTGTGACTCGAATGACAATTTCTCGGTTGTCCACCTGGCCTAAACGGATTTATTTACTTTTTTTCCATGCTAATGAAGTATTTTTTAAAATATATATATTTTGTTAAATATGAAATAGCGGTTGACAACTTAACAGCTTTTAACTGTTGGTAATAAGTCCTTGCTGTGGCTAGGTCATTTTTCTCCGAGCAATAATAAATGTCCAAGAAATTCCATGGCGTATGTGAATCCACCAACTGGACCAGCGTGGCGGATATGGCCCAATCACCCTTCGTGGGCAGGCCTACGTCCTGCAGTGGACTATTAAAAAGGCTGGTACAGTACAGTATACGTTATGGTGTATTTGCTGGTGTATACCAGGAAACATGAAAATCAAGATGGCAAATGATAGCTAATTTAATACATTAGAGTATATTGTTTAGTATTTGGCGACGGAAGGCCGACGCGTGGTCGAGGCGCACCGCAACAAGACAATGCTTTTAGCGCGGCCCCGCTCGGCTCGACCGATATAGGGCAGGCCAATACAGACACACTTACCCGGGATAACAGGACTAACTAGCACATAGATTTCGATATTTTACTTGTTGAGATTTGTTCTTAATTTTAGATATTCCGTGTAACAGGGTTAACTATGAAGTTTGTCTGAATCAACTGTATATTATATTAAAACTTCTTGTTTTTATTGAGTTAAACTATGATTTAGTTTGCATGTAAGCCTTATATGATATCGACGCAAATATTTAAATAAGATAAATAACATTGTACTTACTCGTATTGAAGTAAAATACGTAAAACGATGTAGTTTTAAAAAGCCTTTATTGATACCATAATTATGTGTAATACTAGTACCTACTTAATATTATAACTGAGTTATAGGGCAATATTTTTGCAGTTTTTTCCTTTAGCAGGGAATTTGGTATCAGTTATTGAATGCTTGTTATCAAAGGTGAACTTTAAAGTACCACTAGAGAATATATCTTCTCTTGTTGCTATTTCGGTACGGAACTTAAACATTTCGCATCAATTTTATTTTATAAAATCCAAAGTTTAGAAACAACACTGCTACCTGTGTGTACCAGCACTGTGAGTATACCTATTTTCCCTTAATTGTAAATACATCGAACTCTGTCATCCTTCTAACTTTAGCTGTTTGCAAGTGATAATTGATTCACTTAAGATCAATTTTAATCATAATTATCATAATATACTCGTACAAGGAAATAAAAGAAATTAAATAAAAAAAAAACTGCCGTAGGACGTCCACTGTTGGTCATAGGCCCTTCTTATGTATTTTCTAAAAGCCTGGTTGGAAGCTGTCTGCATCCAGCGCATTCCTGCGGTCTTAATTATATTGATCCTCGATTGACTGATGATTGAACGATTTTTATTTTATTTTATTTATTCATACACAAAACAAATCACAATCGTTACAATTCTGGATTGTAATTCAAATATATGTGTACACAGAAAAAGTAATTGAATGAGTAGACATAGAGGCTTTTGGTTTCGTTAAAAATTGTTAACTATAAATAAGTAAATGGAAAAATAAAGTAAAAACTGGATTTAAAGGAAGAATAACTAACAAATATCGAGTACGCACTCGGCAAGCGGATGTGCGCACTCTTATGTGTTTTTAGTAGCCAGGCACAACCCAGAGGTTGCACTCGACTTGACGGGTTTGGTGTAGAGGATATCTTAAATGATTGTTCCTCGAGGAACATTATTGCATTAATTTCTGTGACTATTGGCAAAGACAAATTTTAAAACACCACTTGACAGCATATCTCCCTTGCTCGCGACTGCCGGTGGAGCGAGCAGCATCACTTGGATCCTCGTTTACAACATGAGTGAAATATTTCCGCAGTTTGCAGTTCGAGCGAGGAACGTAAACACTTGGCTTGGAACTGCTTGAGTTTCTAAACTGTGACGTGCATTGTTCAAGACGAGCGGTTTTCATTAGTGTTAGAATTCGCTAACCTAATTACTTTATAAGGATTTTAGCCCTAAATCTAAACACAATCAATCAATCGTTCATTGCATCATATGTAGCATAATTTATTTGCATGTCTTAAAAACATGTTTAGTATCTATAAGTTATACATATGTATGACCCTATTAGGGTATAGCAATATTGTGCGGAGCGATTTATTTGTTTCAATTTGCTATTTTATGATCGTCCAATAGATATTCGTTTAATGTTTAATAGCATTTCGTGATAAGTATGTTCTTCAATACTTTTGTAAATTCGATTTCGTCTTCAATTTTCTTAATTTCGACCGGAAGTTTATTAAATATTTGAACTGCCATCGGCCCGGAGCTGTGTATCGATAGTTTTTGATTTAGGTAAAATTATATTATGTTTGTATTGGGATCTGGCAGGATGGACACGTGCACTAGATAGTTTTGTCAAAAACTGGGGGTATTTTTTCACGAATTTGCACGCTTCAAAGATATATGTTGACACCACCGTTAATATTTTCAATTTAATAAAGTAGGGCTTATGGAATTGTTGTGTATTTGAGACACAAAGTAAGTACAAAAGTTTCATAATAATAAATTGTTTATTTTTCCGAGATAGATTTCACAAAACAACAATCAATCTATCTTATAATGTATGCATTGCATACATTACGAACATATTAATTAATTATTTATTATATAATTAATTACTTACTATTATTTATTATATAATTAATAGTAATTAATTACTATTATTTATTATATAATTAATTACTATGTTCGTATAATAGTTTGACGTGTATGTTGGTGTCGACGACGCCTATAGCTATTAGTGAATTGAATAAAGTCATGAATACTTTTCGATAGGCAAGCTATCATAGGCGGGTTTGTAAATTAATAATTTTCGATATAAATATGTCAAATCTGGTTATCAAATAAGTGACGGCCGTTCTTCCACGTCTCTCTGCCTATGCGGGACTTAGCGCACAATTAAAAAATAGAAGAAGTGACTGCTCAATTATCACGAGGTTTCGACTAAGTTTTGTTGTATTTTTGGTTTCAAACTTAATGGGGTTTATACATTGAGTTTTTCAATATAGATAGTTTGATCTTACTACTATTACTTATATCATTAATTTATGATTCAGCCCAATTAGGTAGCAACTTTGTTTTAGCTTATAGTATAAATACTCTGGTACGTGTGCACCAAGCAACTCAATCACTGAGCTCATCGCTATAAAATACTTAACCAACTTAAATTGTGTTAATTACTCCTGCGAAAGTTTCACTTTAAAAGGCAAAATTTATGTAATACCGCGCTTGGTGTAGTTTTTCATAACTTTACCGAGTGTAAACTTATTGAGTTATATCTTGTTGAAAATTTTGCCTTGGAAATGCGAGATAGGTCTACGCCGTAGCTCCGTAGACGTGCTACGAATATTTTGCTACGATGTCTACGAGACAATTGCTACGTTGGTATTTTATGCTCCCTGATTCATGATGTACTTGAGAATTCTAGAATAAATAATCTGCCAAGTACGAGTCGGACTCGGGCACGGAGGGTTCCGTACTGTATGAGAGACCCCTCAAATATTTATTTTAATTTAATTTTATAATTTATTATTGAAGGGAATATAAAACAAAATATTCTGTGAAAATTTCAAGCATATACCTGGTACCATTATTGATATAGAGCGAAAAACGTCTAAAAATTCAGGTTTGTTGTATGAGAGCCCCCCTTAAATATTTATTTTATTTTGTTTTTAGTATTTTTTGTTATAGCGGCAACCGAAATATGTCATCTGTGAAAATTTCAGCTGCCTAGCTATCATGGTTTATGAGATACAACCCGGTGAAAGACAGACAGACAGACGGACAGACGGACATCGAAGTCTTAGTAATAGGGTCCCGTTTTTCCCTTTGGGTACGGAACCCTGATAAAAACGAAAGATGTTATGTTTTTTATGTAAAAATAGTTCACACCAGATGTTCCTGTCAAATATTTTTTTATAAATAGGGAAGGGTTTTAAATAACTACGTAAAGCCTCGTTGTCATTATCAATCTACGTAAAATTAGTTTTCTGTTGGTAATAGACCCCCCTTTAAAATACGTGATACTTACTCGCAATTCACAACACTTCTGTTAAGTCTATCTCAGTCTCACTTATTCGCACCGCACATTATAATGAGAGTGAAAATAACGGAGATAATCAGTTAGGTCCAGGAATATTTACCATGCAGGTAGTTGATTCGAGACATTAGGCCACGAGCTGATTTAGTGCGGGTGTGACCGCGAGCACGGACAGTTTCCGCGAGTTGCCTTAACTCGCGGCGTAATGAGACTTGTTGGTGACCCTCGTCACCACCCTACCCTACTTCATAGGCCTGTACGGGGAATAAAGGAGCTTGTTTGCATTTTATACTACTTTGAGATCATTGCTATCGCTCACTACCATAAAGTGATACGAAGCCAAGAAGATCCGAATATTTTCAAGAATATGTTGAATTGCTTATTAGTAAAGAAAGCCTACTACACTGTTGACATGTTTCTGACCGACAAGCAATTAAATGAAATTAAATAATGATAATATTTCTGTATCTGACAAATTTTTTGAATTGACATTTTGTCATTGACATTTTGAGAATTAATATTTTTGTAGTAACATATTTTAATTTGTTTAGGTATATATTTTGACATATTTTATGATCCGGTATAACTTATGAAACATAAATGTTATTGTTTTATATACTTACTCTGGCAAATGTAATAATTTCAACATAAGATTAGTTTGTAAGTTGTTAAGTCTGTAAACCTCTAGAGGTAGAAGCTAGAGTACTTTTTACATTGTATACCACCTGTGTTACACCTAGTTTCATAGACAAATAAATTCATTCATTCATTCACTCTTAAGTCGTATTCAAGGAAGTCTAACATTTTTTTTCAATAATAAGTTTTCATTTGAACAAATCCTACCTGTCGCTATATAAACACGGTCTCCACAATAAGTTTCGGATATTTTTAAGAAAACTCTGTATTCTATTTTTGATTTAAAAAATACAGCACCAGATAGACAGCCCTACATTATTACCAAGAGCGGCACTTTTCACTCGCTTAAGATCTAAAAATAAACAAGTTTGACTTGAGAGATAAATTATTTTTATTTCATTAAAGTTAGATTAGATGCTTGCTACAATTACACTTACTCAAAACGTGTGAATATGTAAAAAGAAGTGAGTAGTAATGCCATAATATCTGGATTGACCATAACTGAGCTCGTCACTTAAAAAATTAGTCGTCCATCTCACAAAAAAAACGAAGTACATCATTTACCCCAACAGCCTACAGACTAGAAAAGCAAGTAGTGGAGATGGCCACCGCTAGTTAATCGCAAGCAAAGTCATTAAAAAAGCTCGTTAGTTACTAGCGCGGGCGGGTCGCCACGTATTTGCATTTATATTGTACTAGACTAGACAAGCGCGCATCGTGCTGTGCTGTGGCGGTACTAGCCGCGTATTACACAGGAACGTAACATCTAACATGTTACTAACAAAATGACCAGTAAAGCTAGTAGCAGCTAGTAATGAAGATTCAAGATTATTTATTTGTCAAAAAACATGGTAATGCAAACAACATACAAAGTTGCATCCAGATCTTTCAAGAGTATAGAACGCATGTTCTTGCCGTCGTGGCGTACAAATATCAAAAACAAAATTGTTAAATCTTTTAAGTAATACAATTCATAGAAAATGTCAAATTTAGTCTAAAATGTCTAAGATAGCCACTGGTTGTTATGTCATCAAAAATCGGCTAAGTTCGAGTTGGACTCGCGCACGAAGGGTTTCGTACCGTGTTGGAGCTCCCATTGCTCCATTCCTCTTGCCATTAGCCAACAATTATTTATACAAACTCGATTGTTGTATGGGAGTGCCCCTTAAATGTTTATTTTATTCAGTTTTTATTATTTGTTGTTAAAGCGGAAACAGAAATACATCATCTGTGAAAATTTCAGCTGTCTAGCTATCACGGTTCATGAGACAGCCTGGTGATACACAGACAGACTGACGGACAGACGGACAGACGGAATCTTAGTAATAGGGTCTCGTTTTTACCTTTTGGGTACGAAATCCTAAAAACTAGTTATTTACCAACACGAACCACGACGTTTTTGCATAAACATTGTCCTTGACGCGCATGTGCCGTGCTAACTAGTAACGCTAGCATTAGAGATGGTCACTAGTTGTTAAGTCAATGAAATTGGTATAATTGGTGGTGCAGGCGGGTTCAGACAAATTTGCATTGTCGAATTCTGATGATGTTATTAAAATCTGTTGTCAAAGTTTTCCCTATTGATGACTATTCTGGTGTAAGAGGCAGCCATTGCTGCAACTCTTGCCACGGTTAAGGAGTACAAATAACTCGTTTATTGTTCATCTCGCTAACCACCATTACATTAACTGTCATAAGAAGAACTCTTTAACTGTAAAAAACTAAAACTAGCACTAGCAAATAGTAAATAATTGTAAAATAACAATTCAAAACAATTCTCAAATAGATATATCGGTGTTAGAGAACTTATCCACTGCACTGCCTAATACCACAGTAGCAATTCATTGGTCAATTTAGGCAATTAGAGCTCAATGCATTCAGTTTTATTCCTTGTGTTTTTCTTTGCCATAAAGCCAGTGTTTTCAAAATCTGTACATAAATTGCAAAATCCACGACCTCACAGTTCAATGGTGAACGTGTTTCCACTAGATTACTGCAATCAAAAAAAAATTGGTATAAAAATATATAAATGTCCTAGGGAAGCGAGCTACACCTTTTGAAATGATGCAGCAGAAATATTACCTACTAATCCTACTATGTATTTCTACGTAGCTATAAAACACACAATCAAAAATCTCATATGATGGAAGTCGGACATGAAACCGGCTCAGTGGACCAGTTCGCATAATTAATACCTTCCAGCCCCGCCACTCGACTCCGCAGGAGGTATAATTCCATTTTGTCCCACTTTTCAAAACTTATTTCATATGGACCCCTTCAATTAGCATTTAAACAAGCGCACAGCTCTTGTAACTTTAAATTATGAATTTCAACCAAATACGGAGCACAGATAAGTCAAAAAGGTAGGTTTCCTCCTAATTAGTACCTAATGGGACTACACGAGCACATTATTAGAGATGAAACCATAAAAAAGTCGGATCATATTTTGCTCGGATCTGGGCACTGCTATCGTTCGAAAGTCAACTTTAAGGCGGAAGTTTTAAGAATGATATTACAGCGAAGTAAAGGCCCATCTCGTGGGGAGCAGTTTCTTTCAATAATTCGTCGGTAATGGGCTAAGTAAGCCAGTTAACAAGACACTGCGCGCGCAAAAATGGAAACAATTTGAAGATTCATTGAATTATTCACGAGCAGAGGGACCCTGATCACGTTTTATATTGTCCGCTTCTTTACTTTTACTGGAGCAATTTAAAATTTAATGCAATTATTGTTTCGCTTATTAGAGATGAATTTATGATAATTTTTAGAATCGCGTACCAAGAAAACGAAAGAGAGCCTATTAGAATCAGTCGGCAGTTGATAAAATTATATTTTCCATTTTCAAAAATGTTGCAGTAGGTTGCGCGCAGTTACAATTATTGCTTGCAAACATTTAGATATCCTTGAGCAACCAATGACTAGTAAGCTTCTTAAACACATATCTTACAATATTAAGTCTCCTATAGATGTCCCGCTGTGGCCGCTGTATCAGCTTTCCGGCGGGATTGAGCGCGGCCCCACGAGACTAGACACAAAAAACAGCTCGCACGATGACTAGCAACACTATGCAGCTGATACGTAAACAATCAGGTATAACTAATAACTAGTAGCTTACTAGAATCAGAAATAGTTTATTGCTTAAAACTGGAAAAAAGGTTCTACTAAACACTTATCTTACGATATTAAGGATCCGATAAACGTCCCGCTGCAGCAGCCGTCCGGCGGAATTGTCCCGACCTTGCAGGACTAAACAACATTAATAGTGTCATTTATAACTGCACGTTTAAACTGCCCGCATGATGACTAGCGACACTTTGCAGCTGACACGTAAGAAATCAGATATAACTAATAACCACTAGCTTCCTAAACACATATCATACGATATTAAGTATCTGATAGACGTCCTGCTGCAGCAGCCGTCCGGCGGGATTGAGCGGGGCCCCGCGAGACTTAACAAGAATTGATAGCATCATAACTGCGCGTTTAAACAGCCCGCACGATGACTAGCGACACTTTGCAGCTGATACGTAAACAATCAGATATAACTAATAACCAGTAGCTTCCTTAACAAATATCATACGATATTAAGGATCTGATAGACGTCCCGCTGCAGCAGCCGTCCGGCGGCATTGAGCGGGGCCCCGCGAGACTTAACAAGAATTGATAGCATCATTTATAACTGCGCGTTTAAACAGCCCACACGATGACTAGCGACACTTTGCAGCTGATACGTAAACAATCAGATATAACTAATAACCAGCAGCTTCCTAAACACATATCATACGATATTAAGGATCTGATAGACGTCCTGCTGCAGCAGCCGTCCGGCGGGATTGAGCGGGGCCCCGCGGGACTAAACAAGAATTGATCGCATCATTTATAACTGCGCGTTTAGATAGCCCGCGCGATGCTCCCACCATTACTCAATGTGTAGTAGGAACACGGAAGAAGGACAACTAGATACGCTCTTCAAATTTTATAAATTGGGAATGTTCCAAGTTTGGTTTGTAATATTTCATCGTTCACCACATTTGATAAATACTCGTAGCATCATTAATTTATTTATCAAAGAAGAATGCAGCGAATGGACCTGTCGTTTTTTTTTTTTTTTTGCAAGTAGGTAGAAAACAAAACATCATTTATAATAATGATATGTGCTTCAAAAATTTAGTGATTTTTTGCTGTTTTCATATCACTAATTAAAATTAATATTAGACCACCAGAAAAATTACAATGATTTTTTATTGTTTTAACACTATAGATTATATACATAAGAAGTGGCGGTATGAGCTTAAAGGCTTTAGCCTGTCCAAAAATGGGCACATTATTTAAAAAAATCACTATTTTATTACTGTTGCTGTCAAATAAAAAGGAAATGTCAAATTCAGTCGATCAGATGATGTATTCAGTATTGCCAGATTTCGTTTTCGGTATTCCGACTTAGCAATTTTTTGGAGGGGTTGATATAATTATTTTCTTTTTCAACAGTCGGTACATGCTCCTTCCTTAACTCGTTTTATGTGTTTCAACTAGTAATTTTACGAACTGAGGTGTCTTTTTACATATTTTATAGAAACATACATTTTTTATACTAAAATATTATCAAAAAGAAAGAATACTTATATTTTTAGGTTTCACTCACTTTACTACTAACAAAAAGCTGCAGTTGAAATTATCCGAGATATTCGTGATTATTTTGATATTGCTCGTAATAATCCTTAAAGGTGCTATTCGAATCTCGGCAGCAGGCTACAGCTACAAACAGCACTTGCAGCAGCTGCGCGAAGCCGGCTGTGGCTGCACAACTGAGGGGTTAATCCAGGTTTACACGTAAATTGAAACTACAGCTGTTTCGGTATGGCCCTATACATTTTTGTACAGCGCCCCTAGCAGAAACGAGGAAGAACTAACCAAAATCTATGGAGCCACACGCGAACGCGAAAGTTTGAGTAAACTTCGCAAAGCCTGGACTACGAGTAAGGGCTCTGGTTATCTATGTAGTAGTATTAATTTCTGCAAAAAAGATTCCGATTGCGGCTCCGGCAGCACGTGCTACCGAGCCTCAGCTGCGAGTGTTGTTCACCTGTTTAGACAAGTCCGACGTGCTGCCTGTCGCAGCACGTGTAGCCAACCTCGGAATCACTCTCGACTGCGGAAGCAGGCAGTGGCTGCATTTCAGATGTGTGTTACCTGCAATCGCGACCTGCATCCGCAGGCTGCGGCCGAAGTTCGAATAGCAGCAAGTTGTGGTTCTTATACTATTGCTAATGAAGTGGATGAATACCGAAATTCATCATCATTCATTTTTTCGTAGTACCAGTCGTCGTAGTTACCATTTAGCGCTTCTGGCGCGTTTTTGACGTGCTGATAGCGAATTTTTGCCAAAAGGAGTTGGCAGCACTGCTATGGTCTATAATTCTATAAATCAAAGTAGGTACCTATAGCTTGAAAATTGTTTTCGGTTTTTCTTATTTTAACTTCATTTTAAACAAACTTGTACATATCAGAACAGTTTTAGAAGCGTCATAAATTACTCTGGTGAAGATAACATTTTTATAAATGAGCTTGGGAGAAACTGAGTGTATTCGTACACAACAGGTATTCGTATGTATGAGCTGTCGACATCCTTCTTTGATGGCCGGAGAAATAATTAATTAGTTCAAAATTTGGCTAAGTCCATCTATCAGCAGCAAATGTAGGTACTTATTGGTATTTCTTATATTTTTATAACGCACAAAACGTGTTATTTACGTGTAGTTTGATATATTTTAGTGTTCAATTACAAAAATATGAGTCGACTTCACATTCATATGAGTGTATTTTCTATCAACCAATTATGAAGTAGACGGGGATTAATTGTAGTTGTGTCTCAAGGAATAGCAAAAAAAAATTGTGATTAGTTGTATTTAGTTGTGCCCTTAGGAATACGTATTTTGGATGTCCAACTAGTTGTGCGAAAGCAGTTGGTCCACGAGGAACTCCTCCAAAAAAGGGCGCAGACTAAGTAGGTAAATAGGTAATTCACACAGTTAGCGTGAATGATGCTGCCACTGCTGCAGCTATTGTTTCTTGTTTGAAAAACTGCCACCTAAATTCTGCCGTAAAGCAAAAGTATTTAAGGCAGTGGTTCCCAAAATTATCTGGGCTATGACACATCTAATGCAAGTTTACAAACTCGGGGCCTATCTCTAAGGAAATTTAAGAATTACCAATATGAAGTTACAGACACTATTTTCATCATTTGCTCAATCGGTTAGTGTGTTGTTCTACAGGTAAAGCCCACTTAATATTTGCTCGCGACCTATCAATGTCGCGACGCATAGTTTAGAAAACCCTAATTTAGGGCATCATAGGTTAACTAGCAATGCAAGAAACTGTGGCAGAGGTTGAGCGTAAATGCCGCGTCAAGAGCGTCTATCCCCCGTGGCTCTACAGTATCTGAAGAGTGTTTGAGCGAAGTTTTCCCTCTGCTTATCAATATTCTGCGGCGCAAGCAGGAGCCGTCAGTCTTCTTCCCTTTATTGTTTTTCCGTCGTCGAGATTATAGTCGGAGGTCGATCGTGCGCGCGATGTGTGCGATTACTGGAGGAGGCCGGGTTTTTGTGCCGTCGTCTCGGAGTGCGGGCCGTGGGGGTGGAGCCTGGAACATTTTTCCGTTTTAAACAGATATATTTGTTAGCCACTATTACACAAATTATACTGAGGGTCTTTTTAGGGTTCCGTACCCAAAGGGTAATAACGGGACCCTATTACTAAGACTCCGCTGTCTGTCCGTCTGTCTGTCAGCAGGCTGTATCTCGTGAACCGTGATAGCTAGACAGTTGAAATTTTCAGATTATATATGTCGGTTGTTGCTATAACAACAAATACTAAAAACATTACAAAATAAATATTCATGAGGGGCTCCCATACAACAAACGTGATTTTTATGCCAGGGGGCTTCCATACGGTGCTGCGGAACTCTTCATTCCCGAGTCCGACTCGTAGGTACTTGGCCGATACACTGTAAATAAGCTAAATGAAAATTTATAAATGTAAATGTAAATTCATATGAAATTAAATATGTAAATATATAACATCAAACTTAATAGCAAATTAGTAACAAAATCAATTCTAAAAGCAAAGGTTTAAATCTAAGTAGTTTACTGTAATCAAAACTAGATGGCGCTGGCGTCAAGTTAGCCCGCGGTATTAACTTTCACCGTCGATGGGTGAAGTGAATTGGTTTAGGTTTCAAAAACCTGTCGATGCGTTCCGGAGATGTTGTACAAACCCATATCCTGACTCGAACACAAAGTACCTACCACCGAAATGTTTCTATTAGTTCAAGCTAGTACTGTGTCGATCAATCGTTTTTAACCACCCGGGTCGCGACCGGCCCACTACTGAAACGACCCGGGTGAAACAACCCGATCATTTGATCGACTCGATCAATTGATCGAGCTGACTGCGCGATCGTAAAGTTTGTGTCGTTTGATCGACCCAATTGCGCGTCTATTAAGTTCGTGTCATTTGATCGACCCGATTGTGCATCCGTACAGTTCGTGTCGTTTGATCGACCCGCTTCTATTTGACGACTTCATACTTACAAAGATAAAGGTACCTATCCTATTTCATTAGGCTTAAAGTCCAAATTAGTTTGGCAAATACTCATCATAACGGGTGTGAGTCAATCAAACCGCGCGACCGACCTGCGGTAAGTGATCGGGTCGGCGCAGGATGAACGATCGAATCACTCACCTGCGGCTCGCGACCCAATCAAAACGACCCGATCAATCGTGATCGACTCAGGACTAGTTCAAGCCCACTTGCTTTAATGTTACAATACGACGTTATCAGCGAAAACAAAAAGACTCGCGGCTAAAAAGTGAAACCAAGCTTAACGGATCGGCTATGCGCTTGTGGCGACGTGGTAAACACCATCAAATTTCTTCTACGGACGTATGCAGGTTGCCTCACGATGCTTTCCTGCACCGAAAAGCCAGTGGTGGTGTGAAATTCCGTATACAAATTTCGAGGAATTCATTGGTACGTGAGCGGGATTTGAACTCACGACCTCACGATTGTAAAGCGGGTGTCATTACCACTAGACCACAACGGCTCGGTGGGATAATGCAGACTGAAAGCTGGATGTAGGTTTACATTCACATGCATCAGACTTAGCCACCATTGTACAGATAACTGCAGGAGGACCATTTGCATTTTTGACAGATAAGCGGTAGACTCAAGTAGGTGAATTGAAGTATAGACAAGACAGTGAAGTACAGCAACAACTATCACAGAACCTTTTTAAACTATGCTGTACCACTTGAATGCTGGGCTGCTAAGGTTGCCAACATTTGACTCAACGTATAACCATTGCCATTCAGCGTGGCAATGCTGCCAGTATGCTGGGCACTGTGTCCATCATGTGCAAGTGGGCTTGAGCATTTGGATTATCTTTAAACTTTCAAGGGTCTGTGGATTATCCAATTGAATGTGGAATGCTTTGTCTTTCCGCTAAAGTACAATGTAGGCGTCTTCAAACCCCGAGTAAATAGGTATCTTCAGGGTATTCGTGGTACAAACTAGACCGCTTATCTGCTTTACATGAGGCAGTATGTGGTCAAACGCAAACATATTCATAATTAAAAAAAAAAACTGTTTGTTATGTAGAAGTAGTTTATGTATAGTTTTAGATTTTGTAAGTTTTGTATTTAGTGTTAGTTAATAGTTTACAAACGGTATCAATCCTTAAAGTATAGCTTCACCTGTACCAAATCCGTTCAGCAATCAGTATGAAGACAGAGAGTACAGTCAGCTGCAGTAGGATGAGGAAGGCAGGTGCTGCCTGTCCCAGCGCGAGAGGGCGCGGCTTGCGGCCGGAGCAGGCGGGCATGTGACCGGCGAAGCGACTTCTGCTCGCTTGGAAGTGACCACGCTCTGACAGACGCATCATACTGGAATCACAGAACCTCTTTGAACTAAGCTGTACCACTTGACTGCTGGGCTAGGTTGCCAACATTTTTCCATGATTTTCTGGCGCTTTTATCGAATGAATTAAAACATTTGATTTTTGTTTGATTTAAATTTGATAAGCTTTCTTTGACTGTGTCATTAGAAACCCATTACTGTGCATAGCGCATGTTATGTTCATTTGTACAACCTAAAACACAATGGAAGTAAAGTAGTTATTTATAATATAAAACACCATATTTTCTTAAATAAAATAAAAAAAAACCTTATGCGATAAATCGTTCAAGTTTGGTAATAAAAAAACACATTGCAAATTGATGATCTAGTAATAATATTTTTAACTACGTCTATTTCTAAAAAAAAATGGGAGATATTTAAGATAGGTAAATAAAAATCACCGTGTACTTACGAATGCTGAGTTAATATAGAATTTTTGGGTTTTCTGTCAGTAGTACCATTGAATAGTTCCATTATTGGTGGTACTACTTACGTATGTATACTTCGCTAGTACCATCATGGATCTAGCGACGTAGAATAATTTACGTCATCTACGTCGCTAGTTCCATTGATCAGTACCATTGAGGGTACAATTCACATACCTGTATGTAAATAGTACCATTTATGGCTTCAAGCCCAGAAAATTGTTGTACCTCCACACAAAGAACTCCTTGTAAGGGCTCCCTTTCTGCACCATGATGTAGACGGGAGAAGGCGGCATGACCTGCAGCGAGCCCAGGGAACAGAGCTCCTCGTCTACGAAGGTGCGGGATATGATTTGGCTCGCGGTGTATGGCTCCGTGTGAAACGCGTACGCTGAAAGAGGAAAAAAATTGAAACTAATTAGGATGAAATGGTTTTGATCAACATTTTTATTCAGAGCAACTCTTAAAAATTTCAGAATATGAACATAATAGTAATCTCAGCATAGATGTTGAATTGTTGTATTAAACTTAGCGGTACAGAGAATTACATCCATTAATATACAATTGCGAGAAAAATATGTATTTGTAATTTATAAGAAATAAGCATTGTGTGCATGCCCCAAGCATTCATGCTCGCCATCGAAGGTTCCTTCTTGCGGCGGCATCATGTGTCGGGTCGTTCTCCTCCCTCAAATACCTATGGTCGAGGAGAGCGATGGCTGGCACATGCGTCACACTCGTGATCGGGTGCTGCTTGCGGGTCGCCGGTCTGCTCGTGGCATTCGTGTATTGACTAACTTAGGCTAAGATTTCAAGTACCTACTAACTCTCTTGTACAGTATAATCAAATAATTGTAAATGTTAGTTAACAAAGGACACAGACCCTGGAGTCTGTGGTTAGTAAATTTTAATTAAAAAAATAAATACAACTTAATAGTACGTAGTTACTGTACCGATAATCCTTTGAGGGTACGCATAATCTAAGTCTTAGTAAATATCGTCCTCCTTGACGTGTCCGTCAATGGCGATCCCTGGCTAGCTGTTAACGGTTATGAGCTCTTACAAAGTAAGTAAACACACTCCAAGTAAACACGAGTAGTCACTAAACTGTTTCTAGGTCACCACTAAACTTAATATAATAAAGCAATATTGTTTAACATACAGAAAAAAACGTGTGGTACTTACAACCAGTTCTCATGAGCTCGATCCCAGCAGCAACCGGTTGCAACGTACTAACGGTTCGCTTCGCCTTGGTCACCTTCACTTCTCTCAGTTTGTCCTCCGTGGGATTCACGAACCCGCTGTAGTAGTATAACCCTGCACTCTGAGAGTAAAAATAAATAAAGCACAAGGCATACACTTAATAATGACTTTTAAAGCTGAGGGAAACATATGTATATGAGACGGCACAACTAGTTATGAACACACAATTGGTTCATGAGAAATTCCTCGTAAATAGGTCATGATAATTGCCTAAATATGACAGAAATTATCTTTTCATGTCACTATTAAAAGAATCAACACTTAGATTTAGAAATAAGGTACTTAGAAAGTCTTGAAATAAAGCCAGGATTATTGTTAGTGCCCCTTATTCCCAATATGTAATTGTAGCGGTTTGTAAAACGAGAGAGCAAATTTATTTTAACTTTTACTCTCTAACTCTCACACTCTATCTATTTAAAGGCAGGCGTGGTATTCGTTTAACTTACATCTTCTTCATTATCAGCTTATTTCAGCTCACTGCAGGATACAAGCTTTCTCCCCCTCACGCCAATTATCCCTGTCCTGTGCCAGTCTCATCCAGGTGTTGCCGCAAAACTTTTGGATGTCATCACGCCAGCGTTTTATGGGTCTGTGAATATGTGGAGGTGTCGGCGGTGGGTTGCGTCGTCGAATAACTACTGCACTATACGAATATTACGTATTTATTGTCTCCGCGTAGGCATAACACACACCATACAAATATAATTATAAATAGAAGGAGTAGATGAGTGACACTATAGTTTAGTTTAAGATCGCAGGTAAACAAAATAGGTAAGTCGGACGGCGCGCGAGCGCAATACAGTGCGGACGTTTCTCGACTGCCGGCAGAGGGCGCGTGAAGGTCAGCGCGGCTTGCTCGCACCTAACCGGTCTAGCGCCGGACTGCCGTAGTAACTACGCGGCATGCTGTGGCCGCTTGCAAAGTGCAATGGGTAGATGGCGAGCGCTGCGCGCGTTTCCAATGATTCCGAATCCTTATAAAAAGTATGAAATAAATATCGTTCGGAATGAATCTATAATTACGTAAATAAGTAAATAAAATGAATTTGGAATGTTTAAATATGTATGTGTCCGAGTAAATAATATATAATATGAATAAATATCTTATGTTACGTATATAATATTTATGTTTATATTAATGTATTTAAATGTTACATTTTATAAAAGAATTATAAATATATATTATGTAGGTGAGTGAGTGTGTAATAATTATGAGTAGCCTACAGGTCTACCGCGATTGCGCTTCTCGTCACGGGGCCACCATTCAGTCAGAGACCTACTCCACCTTCCATCATCAACTTATATCTTAACTGTGCTCAAAATACATCACAGTAAAGAAGTGGAATGGAAGAGCGTGTAAATCTTTCTTACACAGAACAGCAGAACTAGATTAGAAAGGAAATCCATACAAATTTTCTATGAAAACCGCTGTCGCCTAGTGTGTATTACCACTGTAAACTATCTGCACAATAACTGTGCAATTTTCACTAGCATCGGAAATTTTTTTTTTCTTTAGTATAGAGCGTAGTATACTTTCTGTCACATCACCAAGGTACCTAAGACCCATAACATTAATTTGGTCATAATTTAAATGCCGTGTTAAAGTTATTAGATTCACTTTATTTTATTAGTGTTACATAACAATGGCAAATGCATAACATGTCAAGCCAAAAAAAAAATAATGGGCCAATCTCGAATTTGAATATGGTATCACAGTTGTTTTTTGGCATTTAGCTAGTGATGGGCGACATGAATTGTGCAGTTTAATTTTATCGATAATGTGATTTTAGACGTATTGCATAATTTATGGATAATGTAACTGGATATATGTAGTATATAATTGATGAAAATGATTGTGCAGTTTTATTACTATTTAGGAATTTTTGGAATTAACACTGAAAAATCATGTCAACGTGCCGTATTGTATTAATTTATAAAACTTGTGTTTCTATCAGTTCTAATATAGGTTCTACATGGATGCCAAATCAATTCCTGCGAACTATTTGGATTTCGTACACGGTGGAAGTCGCCTAAATTCCATTGTTGGCTAATCAATTGTATTTAGATATTTTGTGCTGGCCACGACTGTACTTAACTATTTTTCATAATGAATATTATCATAGTACAAATATTTTATTAAATTACACCATAATTACAATACAATAAAAAATAACTTTATTTTCACATCGTAAATACAAAACAAGCTTAAACTAACATAACATGTGAACACAACTGAATTACATGTGACAATATTAGTTATCATAACATCATAATAGAACTTACACTTGACACTGGCAAATGCATATTCCATGCGACGCCAATATTTATAAGGAGAAGAATAATTACAATCATATTTTTCTAGTTTGGAGCCCGATAATATAATTAATTCATTGGATTAGCTGAACGTAGACGTAAATGGTTACGTGGGCGAGTAAGAGCGCGTGCTTGTGCTAGCGGGAGAGATTATTCGGGGTGGTTCGTATACATTTTTTCTCAAAACATTCTATTTTAGCGTCCCTTATTATAAGTCAACATTTATAAATATCTTTAAGTACTTAGTGTTCCATACCTCATAACAAGGAACCCTTATACCTAGACATACATTGCTATTTTGTTAATTGGAACTATACAATGGTATAAGGAACTTCAGAAAAGGTTAATCTTTACAATAGGCCGATTACTTAAATAAAATCGGATTTAATTTTCAAACACGCATCAAAATAAAAAGTAATTTAATTCAAAAACACTAAAGAGTATTGATATCAACTTCGAAGAAAATCAACCCCAAAATAACTTTCATATTTCAATAAAACACGAAACACATCTTCCATCAATTCTATTACAGAATGTTAATGCAAAATCTAAAGTAAATGAACCAAAAATCACGTTGTTTCACACAAATTAAGCTCTAATTTTTCACGTCTGTATTTTCCTGGTTAGAATTTCGGTAAATTATTCTTATCAGACGCCTACTTCATACAAAGAACTCACGCTCCGAATTTCAAGTCTCTCCTGACCGCTTATTGAAGCGGTTTAGGCTGTGCGTGGATCCATCAGTCAGTCATTCAGATCTAAGCATTTTATATGTCTAGATAATATACATGTATAACTATAAAAAACATGTTAATTAAGAACCACGTGTAAATGGAATCTAGTCTTGCCGTCCTGTAGCCTCGATCCATTTACACTTCGTCAGAGGATCGGCTGGAAAGCTGCAATGAAGATACAATGTATCAATGAAAATCAAAGCAAACATGCAACGGCAGTCGGCTTCGTGTTCAATCTATATATTTATATGTATATATATTGGACCTGATAACTTTTATTCATAAGGAACATAATAGTTAAAGTGTGATGCAAATACAATTATTAATAAAAATTACACTACAATCACAAGTATTTTATTAAATCAAAATATTCAGATACTTAATAACAATAAATTTCGAATTGCGAAATATTAACTTACTAGCGAAATTTATCGATGTCGATAAAATGTTTGCAACCACTATCAACGAAAATCTAGGCAGTAAAATAAATCATTTAAAAAAAATGCCCACAATTTAGACTTACCAGTGAAAGGATATTCCTCCTTTTTGTAAACTAAAGTCTTTGCTTTGAATTCGACACGTTATAATAGCGCAAACCGGCATTTTTTTGGCAAAAATTACCTCTGAAATCACTTGAACAACTGAGACAGTAAATGTCACGATTTCACGTAACTTGAGTTATAACTCATGTACGTGGCGACAAACCTCCCCTCCACATCGCCTTTCTATTTCCTTCTCTCTTCTGTGCTTTCTTACATCGAGCCAGCTCCTGGCGTACCCGATGTCTTCGAAGACGAGCTCCAGGTTGCTGTCGATGAGGCGGTCGAGGCTGTCGATGGATGGCGCGGCCGCGTTCAGTAGCCAGGACACCACGCTGCTGGTGTAGTAGTTGTACAGCAGCATACTTGTCAAGCCCACTACAAGGAGAGTCAGCTTGCGACCTATAAAAATATCTTAGTTATCATAAAGATCAGTCCAATGTCAAGGTGGACAAAATTAAATGAAGACAATAATCGGCAAAGTACGAGTCAGACTCGCGTACCGAGGGTTCCGTACTGGGTGCAGCCACCTCTGACCTGATTTTTTGGTAACTCATTATAAAAATTAGATTATTAAAAATACAAAATTTACCTTGACTTGGTAACTTTTCTTGAACGCCGTCATCGAAATCTGAAAAAACAAAATTATATCAGATCTGTTGTATGTTTTACAAAAATTGCTGGCCTGCGCTCGAGGCTCGCCATATCGGTCAGTACGGCAGCGCACAGCGCGATTGCCTCTAGCGTACACTACCACACCATAGATATATTACCTTATGGATGGATATGGTTACCTTGCTGCAACAGTGCAGCAGACACGCTGAAAAGAGCATACAGCCCGGGCTGCGGCCTGCGTTAGAAACTCGCGCCTACAGTCAGCACGGCAGCACACAGCGAGCTAACCGCTAGCGTACTCCACTACACGATAGATATAGTCACCTTGCTGGAACAGCGCAGCCGACACGCTGAAGAGAGCGTACAGCCCAGGCTGCGGCCTGCGCTCAAGGCTCGCGCCGACAGTAAGCACGACAGCGCACAGCGCGCTAGCCGCCAACGTGCTCCACCAAACTCCGAGCGACAATGGAGTTAGGAACCGGTTCTCGTACTCGCCCACTCCTTTATCCAGCATCAAATAGTAGAACTTTGTTCTAGACAAAGAACAAGTAATTAAGTAAGTACCCACGTAAAATATCATGGAATTTTGAAAGTTACCACTGAAGTTAAACAGGAAATTTTAATTTGTTGGTAGCTGTTCTAATATGTTTGAATTCACTAGCCTTTCTTTAAGTTTTATGAATTAAAATAGGTCGATCTTATGATCTGCTACTCACCATCATGATCAGCAGTTAAGTATCACTGTTGTTTACAAACATAGCATAATGATCAAGTGGGGCTAGTACGAGAATAGACGAAAAAAAACAGACTTAACTACTGCATGGTTCCATACATTTCTGTACAGCGCACCTGGCAAAACTATAAAACACTAATGAAAATGTATGGAACCACATGATAACGATAGATTTCAATACTAAGGCTTTTTAATTTAAAACTTAATTCCTAATTTTTCACAATATATAATTTATATTTTTTGATTTGACAGAATCAGCGTGAATAGTAACTGAAATACCCGCAAACTTTCCCGTCAGTAAAATTTATATTATGAAGGTTACGTTACGTATTAAAACTTGAAGTTATCGTACGAGAATTTCCTGGAAAGTAGTTTTGTGTCATTTGTCTATTTTTTGTCAGGGAATATCATATTTATTTGGAGTTGATCCACTAGAAGAAAAATATTTTTTATCATTGTCATTGATAGACAACATTTACATTTAGTAGTGATTTTAGATCTTTCCTAGTCTTGTACTCAGTAGCTTTTTTCAGTGAAATTGAACGATGTGTTTTTAAGTAGCTACTAGTATCTAGAATCAAGTTTTAAGCATTTCGATGAACTGTATTATGTTTACACTTCTGATTCTAAGAATTCCAACTTACTGAAGGTTTGTGGTCGGCGGGAAACAGATGTCCACCCAGTTGAGCCACAGTGGGTAAATTCTGGCACAAGTACTGGAAATGTCTTGCTCGCCCCAGTATAGAGAATTTGTTACTGCCTATGTGAAAAAATAAGTCATATAAGTACTGATATGTAGGTCAGGCTTTTAATAGTCCACATAAGAATTTATAAACTATAGCGTGGATTGACTAGGTATTTCTTAGAAATCAACGAAGTGGAGCAAGGTTTAGAACAGTTAGCCTTCGGATGGATGACCACGGGTAACATTTATATAATGTGTTGTCATTGCTCGGAAGACACGTTAAAATTTGAGTCCCGATTGTTTAGCTTTTTATTTCGTTATGGTAAGGCCCAATTTTAGAGGCGCCAATGTAATTACTAAAGCAGTTTAGAGTAGTCCTGTTTCTTTTTCACTATATGCATTTGATAAAGAGAACATTATTTTACGTTGCTATTAAATTTACAATGGTGCTTTTAAAATTGCTCCTTAAGGTGTTTTAACCCGTGTTACAAAATTCAAATATTGGCGCCACACCACAGTTCCCATGACGTGGTACATAAAATAGGTGGATTCGCGGGAACTTCTTGTCTGATATTTTAAAAGACGGCAGTTATTGTAAAACAACAATATTAGTGGTGGTTAAATTTAAATTTAATAAATCCAACGTAATGCGTTTTTGCGAGAGAATTTATTATTATTAATTCGAAAATACTATGCGCAAGGAATGATATTGACTAAAGAGTAGTCACTAATTGTTTTGATTAAGTCAAGATAGAGGTTAGCTATGAAAATAGAACTGTACAATTGCTGAATGAAGGTGAAAATGTAAAGCAAGTCCGTGTCCAAACTGACTCTTATTTGGCCACCCTGACCACTGTCTGTAATGTCGCGGCATATAAGTGTAGCGCTGAGAGAAGTGTAGAGTGGATGGCTGCGCATAAGTTTAGTATGGCGATCGCCATGCGCAGCCATCCCCTCCACACTAACCTCAGAGCTAGACATACGTGCCGCTACCTGTACCCGTCTACATACTCGGCCTTTACTACTGATCTTAGGGCTGTCGACGAAGGTCGATTGTCCCACATTGCTTATTATTTTGACATATTTTTTCTGACATCCTAAAATATAGAATACGAAAACTTACGGCATTCTTCGGTTAGCCTTGCACTAAAATTCCGATCTATTTTTTTACTTTATATGGTTTGGGGTCCTTGTGTGTATAAAATCACACAATGCGGATAAATCCAGGTGGAGCTTCAAACGCCATCTAGCCGATATCTCGGAAACTATACACTTTACGGCAAAAGTTATTGAGAATATCATTGTAGAAAATAAAAAATTGCATCTTTTATAGCCCACAAACTTTTTCTAAAAGAAAACCTTTTAAAATAAAAAAAATTGTAACGAAGATTTAGTGCGAGGCTAAATGCTATATTTATTGTACGGGTTATGTTATACGGATTATTTATGTGAATGTCATGTCCATCTTAATAGCACAATAAATGAAATTTAATGCATTATTCACCACACTAGTCCAGTGCATCGCAGTGGATAACAACGTACAAGAAGCATTAAATAACGTATATACTCGTATATTAAAATAACTTACCAAAGTACTGTTTCGTTGAGGAGATCCGATCCATCTGTCAGCTATTGTGTAACTGAAACTAAACAGACAAGTATTTTAAAAATTAAAATATCACAAAAAAAGGTAGATAATTTTTAACTTTGTAAGAAAACAAAAACATTTCAACAATTTTTTAAATTTAAATTACTAAACAATTTTTATTTCGGTTCACAATATAACATTAAATTACAGTATAATAATATACTGTATTGTATATCTAATGGCGATGATACATATTATATAAAGTATAGTATATAAGGAATCCCCATCCTTTTAAGCAAAGTTATGCCTGTATCAGGGATCCCAGCTCTTCCAGAATATAGAACAACGAAATAATTAAATTAGTGCGTGTATGTGTGTGTGTGCATGGTGAGTGTGTTTGTTCGTGCGTGTGCTTATTTATTGAACCTGCAAAAGCCTTTCAACTTCACTATAGCTAAGTGGAGTTACCCAAGTTTCAACAAAATTAAGTTTTTAACTATGATTCCGTGATCTTGTATTGCTGTTCATATCCTGTTTTTATAGTGATTGAATTACCTGAAATTGTGGTTTTCTTTTAGAAGGTTCAGTAGTTGCGAGGTAATCTTCGTCATCGCTGCCACTCCGGGGGTGTACCCATTGCCTAGCAGCAACTCTGGCCGGAACACTTCAGGCCGGTTCAGTATCTGAAGTTTAGTTATTAGTAACACATTCACGTGAAATAGAAACAGCAAGAGAGTAAGAGAACCCTAATCATGATGATAAGTACCAACACTAAATGACTGCCTCGGTGATCAGTTGTTAGTGACCCTATCTTCTGGGTCAAAGAGGCGTAGGTTCGATCCCCACCCAGGGCAAATATTCATGTGATGAACATATGAAAATGAGGTGTTTGCTCTGAGTCTGGGTATTATTTAGTTACTATCAATATACGTTTGTATTTAAAAATAAGTATATGTAGTATATCAGTCTCTGGCAGCCATATCACAAGCTTTTTTTTGTGTGGGGTCAGAGACCGTGTGTAAGATGTCCCCAAATATTTATTTATTAAAGAAGTGAAAGACAAAGTATTGGAGATAGATTTCAATGTTAAGACAAAAATCGAATTCATTCTAATACAAATAATATAGTTGCCATACTCTCATATGTTATTAAACAATTGCATGTAGATATAACACAACTAATTATTAAGTTACAAAAAATGATTGATACGTGACAAGACATTATGAACCGGCAAAGAGAATAGTGCCTGTACCGTGAGATAAACACAGGGAGATAATGATGATTGCATTATAGTTGCTGTGAAGTTGATTTTAAAAAAGCTGTTAAGAAATACAGACAGCAAAATGTTAATTTCACTAATGATAAACAACTTTGTACAAGATTCAAAAGAGTTATAGAAAGTTTATTGGCAGTATTCTAATTGAATCTATTTCTTAACCAATTCACCTTTTGAACTTTAAAGTACTCTCATTGAGGGCGCCCACTTACTCGTGTAAAGCTGGAATAAGACTGAATGCCCGTGGGCTTGTGTTTTGACGCCATCAGATAAGTCAAAGGTCTTACCACAGATATAGCTCTCAAAGTCAAGTTGTTAAAGTTCCAGCGATCGTAATACTTGAACCTTTTCATCGAAACGTTTAAACCTGGAAAGTAGATTATTTTAATAGATAAACATAAAAAAGTGTGTACATATTTGTTAATATTAAAACAAAACAATACGACAACAACATAACAATACTTATAATATAATACGGATATAATACCCACGATAACTAAATCGATCGATAAATGCTGTTTCAGAGCTACTGACTAGTAATTCAGGTTTCAGTGATGCTATTGATCATGTAAAGCAAAATTCGTACAAGAAATCGTTTTTAAACACTATTCCATTTTTTTCATTCTGTTTCACATCTAAAACAGTCGGAAACAGACAGTTGTAACATGTAAGAATCTTTTAGAGGTAAGAATATAAAGAAAAGCATAATTATTATAATGGCTGTATAAGTTTTAAACTAAAAATTCTTGTTATCCAAGTGAAACCGGTAGTATAAATACTATGTTAAATGGGAGTTTTATTAGTTTCAATTTATTTTCGTACCTTTGTCCGGTTGCCATGACCCGAGAGATACGATCTCTAAACCATTCCCTTGGATCTTGCCGAAGTTGAAAACATCAGTAATCGTGTTGCCTGATACAAAAATAATATTTAAAGTAATTAGGTTTTTTAAAATATACTATACTGTACCGGTTTTTTCATAGCTCACTGCTGAACATAGTTCTATCCACGAAGTGTTATTTCTACCATGCTGGCATAATACAGTATATTCACAATATTGTCCATTCCCGAAAAGCCAGAAGTGTGTGAATTTGCACATCAATTCTGAAGAATCATTGTTTTAAGTATGTTTTCTCGATACGTACGAAGCGGTTTGACTCAACATTTCTGATTCGTGCCGCCAGGGAATGAAACAGTCTTCCTGCTTTCCTATTTCCTAAGAGATATAATCTAAAGCTTTTCAAGGTCAGAGTGAATAGGTAGCTTCTAGGTCTGCGTGCATCAGGCGAGTTGGTGGTCAAACGCAGTCCTCGTTTGACCACCAACTATTAGTATTTGCGTTAAAAAAAAAAAAACAGTTTTAAGTTATTTAAGAGATTTTTTTTGTAAAATACTTTATAAAATATTTTGAAAATAGGTATTAGTTTTGAAGATGTTCACCTTCATGGTTAAAAACTACCAAATCCGTGTCGATACTCAAATTGAGGTGCTCAAAATGTTCTTCGATAAATTGTGTCGAGTTGTACTCGTAGTCAGGGATCATTACTAGCCAAGTGCGAGTTGCGTCAAACATTTTCAATTTTGAGGCCTGGAAAATATAAAAAATAATGAAACTTGTTCAGAAATTAATATTTACTTTGTGGTTCGTTTGTTAGACTAATTTAAAGTTAGGCTCTGAGTTTTGAATACTTTTTTCTGGAACTAATCCTTGTTTAAATATTAATGTACAAGATTGTAACGTTTAATTTTGTATTTTTATTTAATACAAAAAGTACCATTATTTATTGCAAAGATATATCAGCAAGAGAATAGCTTTATATACTGTAATGAAAAAAAGTTGAGGCTACGATCAAAAAAACTAAGCAATGCTAATAAAATGAAACATTCAAATATTATAAGTAGGATATGTAGTAGGTATATCACATCTCTGGCAGGTCATATCACAACTTTTGCATAGTTTGGCGTCAGAGACCGTGTGTAAGATGTGTTAATATAAATATTTAAAACCTAGTTACGAGTATAAGTTAGATCCTAAAATCTGGCTAGTGGTCCAAATAATAGTCAAATATCTACCTAGTCCTATACGCGTAGTACGCGTATGTTAGGTTCGTAATGTTCGATAGAACGCTATATTAATATACTCTGTATTTATATATTTAAGTAAATTTACTCATGCCTAGCTGTTAACTTCCTTAAAATTAATAAAATAAATAAAATGTTATAATTTTAATAACAATTTTATACGTAAATGAAACTGCGCCAACGCTAACCAACAGATGATGCCATACAAATTCTACTTTAGCTAGCGCCCAGGATATTGCCAAACTCAGTGTGTGTTACCACGATACCTAGTGGACTGTAAAGCCAAATGTACATACACGCAATGGGTAAAATAAGTTACAATCAATATTGTAGGTACTTACCAAATAATATCCGAGCCGCCGCCTCTGACCACGCACAAAATCACCGAGAGAGACCGTTGTGAAGCTCTGATGCGTAGTCTGTCTACGCTCTGATGCGAATAACGGAGGAGTGTCGTCTGGCGGGGGTCGCCTGACAGTCCGCTGACAGCTGACACTGACAGCCCGGCGCAGGCGGCGCTTTGGTATTGGTGCAGGACAATAATGGTTGCAGCAAACTTAACCAATTAGCGTGTACAGTGTGAGTTTGTAATTTGTGAGTAAACATTTAATATTATTTTTTAAATGTGTCTATTACTAACCTGATTCAGTACTGAAGCAACGTTTTCACAAGATCCATCCAATAATACTCCGATGCTTTCGCTTTTTTGAAACAAAGCTTTTTGTAAACAAACATTAGCTGTGGTTTGATACACTGAGGTTCTTATATTTACAAGCGACAGTGCTTTTGATACTTGGACGTTATCTGAAAGATTCTCGTTGCTGAAGTGATAGTACGGTAAGTGTAGTATAAAATAAACTGATACTTAATTAACCTTTGTATTACTTTAAATTATTTTATTATGTATCTAAAATAGTCATGTTATAAAAGTAAATAGTTCTATCTTACAAGAAATATAAAATAGCTACAGTTTGTCAGACAGAAGAGAAACGACCAACCGAAGTGCTACTTATAAAATAATATCACTTTTTTGTGTAAAAAGTATTGTTTTGACAGTTTTTGGGAATGTTACATTTTGCACCTAAATTTAACCTAAAATAAATAAATATAGTTTTCTTAACATAATTTTTGGTAAGTAAGTACATTTTCATTCATGATTGTGTTGAATATTACGTCGGATGTAGACAGATGAGAGCTATATAACGTATGATAGAAACATGGAATGTTACTCACGGAATCTATTTTCACAAGAAAAATAACAGACATATTTAATGTTCCTAAACAAAAAATAATCTTGTATCATTTTGGTTTTTTCAAGTTCAAAGCCCATAGCAAGTTTAACTAACAAAAGCAAAATATCTATATTCATTATGATTTTAATGACATTCATTATGGCTTTCCAAGTAGTCTTATGAAAGATTGAGAGCAATTTTTACCCAAGAAGTTACTACAACTTGAGCGTTTTACTTATGAATGTTCCAAGTTTTGTGAGTACAGAAACTACATAAACTGTGCAAAACTGCGAAGTCTAAAATGATTGCAATAAATTGAAGCGAACTATTTTGTTGTCAATCAAATAAATTAGAAATGATTGAATGTTGCCAGTGGCACGCGATCGAAAGTGGGAATAATTTGGGCTATTAATCTACAACTTGAAATGGTAAACTATCTAAACAATTTTGCTTTTTTTCTTCTGGTTAGTTAAGTTTATTTTTTGTTGTTAAAATACCGTTGAAATGTCGAATTAATATATGTTTACTATAGTTAAAATGAACCTTTGAACGTCTGCGTGACGCCACGTTTTAGGTACTTTTTAGGGTTCCGTACGCAAAGGGTAAAAACCGGACCCTATCGTAAGACTCCGCTGTCCGTCTGTCTGTCCGTCTGACTGTCACCAGGCTGTATCATCTCATGAACCGTTATAGCTAGAACGCTACAACTTTCACAGATGATATATTTCTATTGAGGCTATAACAACAAATACTAAAAATTCAATAAAAATATATTTCAGGGGGGCTCCCATTCAACAAACCTGAATTTTTCGTAGTTTTTCGCTCGATATTAATATTGGTAATATATAGCTTGAAATATTCACAGAATATTTAGCTGCATGCTTACTTTAATATTAAATAATTAAATTAAAATGAAATAAATATTTAAGGGGGGCTCCCATACAGTACGCAACGGAACCCTTCGTGCGCGGGTCCGACTCCGTACTTGGCAGATTATAACATTGAAGTGCCATCGCAAGCCCCACTCCCGAACTTCGACACGCTTTCTTTGTAATTTTTGTTTGATACTTTTTTACCTAGTTTTTCAGGTCAGAGGCCTAGAGGCGGTTTAAACACTTTGACACCAGGGGCCAGCCACTCGGTTTATATGAACTTAATTTTTATAGCTATAAGCAAGTTCGTATTATCAAGTATGTATTTATGAAAATACATCAAACGTTGGGTATTTAGAAAGAAAATTATTGGTATACTGCTTACCAACATTTAGAATAGCAACCATTACTAGTGATCGGGCCACAAATATTCATAGGCAATTATTTTTGTAAATGAGAGCACACAGATTGTCCAAACAACCTGCCCTATAATATTGTAAGTGGATCGCGGGGTTCAGTGCAATAATATGAACAGTAGACAAAGTTTTATGACGAGCACTGTACTGTACCAGCTTTTTAATAGAATAGAATAGAATAGAATATCATTTATTGTCATAGTATATCATTTATACATTCTTACTTAGTAAAATAAAAAATATATATAAATGGTTCTACCATGGACTCGTCATAACAATTACAGTAGATAGTTTTATTTACTCTTATGTACCCTCACAAAAAGAAAAAAATATAGCTTGGATTACATCAGACAATGACAACAGCAATAAAATATAAATCAAAATATAAGTTTAAACTTCCATAATTGCCTCATTAGACAATAGATTTGATAACAAAATGACTCAGCTGTACAAAGGCATCGTTAAATTTTCATCACAATAAATTAATAGTAATCAAATTCAGTCCGTCAATTACGGGTATGCATTAATTATAATTAATTTTAGAAATTTTAATAAATAAAAATAATTAAATTTAAAAAAGTCAGCTGTAAAGGTGCTTCGTCAATCAATAAGTTAATAACAGTAGAATAATCAAATAAATTTAAATCAAATAATATTAAAATTAAATTGGAAAAATTATAAAATAAACAATAGTAATAAAGTACCTGCCTAAGGAGTAATTTAGATTTATAGTCTACTGCACGACGTAAGCCTACCCACGAAGAGTGATTGGGCCATTACCACCATGCTGGCACATGGGGTCTTTTTACGACCTATTTTATCTCAATTAGGATACGATAGCTGTAGTACAAATTAAAATTGACAATTCTATCTTTTTAATGAGATAGAAACAACGTGTTACCTTTTTTAGAAAACTTCAAATTGCTATATGATATCTATCTGTTTTGGAGACTGTTATAGTAGTTTATGCAACTGTCATATAATGAAGTTATTTGACTTCGTTACTACACTCGTTACTATTATGAAACTCGCTGCGCTCGTTTCATAAACTCACACTCGTGTTTTAATACCCGTGTTATACGCAGTTGCATACACTACTTTATCTTCACTAATAAAAATAAAAAAAACATATTGCGAAACATTAAATTCACGCGTACGTGTATTGTCACAGTGAACTTGGTGCCATTAAAATCTAACCAATGAGAGCGCAGCTGCGCGCGCAGGGCCAATCAGGAGCGAGCGCGCGATCTTATAATGAGATTTTACGATATCGATGTGGATATTATAACATCATGTGAAATTGCTTAAATTGAGTGTTTTGTTGTCTGCGCTATAACAGTAGTCATTATAAGTCAAGTATTGGAAACATAAGTAGAATGTTACAACATTAGTGTAGATAAAATAAATAATATTGAACGGACTGATGGATTGCGATGACTGTAATCCTGGTTTTTGTTATTTGAAAACTTGTAACAAAATGAACATAACATGCGTAAAAGTATATAAAACTCCCGACCTATGCTCTTTGCCACAGGTTTTAATGAACAATAATTAGATTTAATTAGCATTCAGAAACAAACAGCTCTATTTATTTGAAAGATAATACCACTATCCTTATCCTTACATAATTCTTATCCTTATCCTTACATAGTATAAAATAAAGTCGCTATTTTCGTTTGTTTGTCTGTATGCTTAAATCTTTAAAACTACGCAACGGATTTTGATGCGTTTTTTTTGAATGGGTAGAGTGATTCAAGAGAAAGGTTTATATGTATAAAAATTCCCGAAATTTCCACGGGAACGGGCACAACGCGGGTAAAACCGCGGGGCGCTGCTAGTATAAAATAAAGTCGCTATTTTCGTTTGTTTGTTTGTGTGTCTGTATGCTTAAATCTTTAAAACTACGCAACGGATTTTGATGCGGTTTTTTTTAATGGATAGAGTGATTCAAGAGGAAGGTTTATAAGTATAATACACCTGTGCGAAGCCGGGGCGGGTCGTCTAGTAGACAGATAAATAATTAAATGTAAACAAAACAATTAAAACACAGATATCTAATAATAACATATTGTCAATGCTCTTGTCACTTAGGTGAGGAAATTCTTAACCACAAAATTGCATAGAAAAATCTAGAAAATCTGCTGTCAAAACTGTCAAACGTATTGAAATTTGACGTTATCTTCATAAAAAATCATGCATAATCCAAATCAAGATATTTTTCATGTCTCTTTCTAACTCGTGTCATATTAAATCGATGCATCTGATTCAGATTTTCTCAATTGACATTATTCCTCCGGTATCTCTGTGAATTAAAATGATAAAAGTATCTCTACTGCGTATTTTCGTACCTGTGTCATGTAGAAGTAGGCTATTATACAAATTGCCGCCATTACCCGCACGAGCACTGAACCCCGGCCCGAGTCACATGATCTCACGGTGACTGCTGTTTGCTACTGAAGAAAGACATGCCTTACTACTCTTTATTATTATAATCTCTACTAAAAATAATGTAAAATATGCCTCTGGAATTTTCTTTAAAATAAGAAAGAGAAAGAGTGTTTCAATCCTTTTAAATCTTAATATTTTAAAATAAAGGTAATTTGTTAATATTTAATAAGAAACCGAAAATAAATGACATTCAATTTTATGTGTAAAACAAATCTTATCAATCCTCAGAGTCAATCAAAAAGAGGAATTTGGGTGCAATTGTACAACATTGTAAGACGTACGTACGTTCATCTACGTAGCATTTACGTAGCAAGCTACGGAGCGTAGACTTCGTAGCCATATTTATTGCACATAATATTATGTCTACGTTGTGAAATTTATACAAACATATTAAGACGCACAATGTAATTAATTACCTATCTATATCCTTTAGATCGCTATCCGCGTATTTGAACTGTACAAATGTTATAGAGTCTTAGTTATGTTATATGTAACAAGGGTTGTCAATTATTGTTACAGCTAAACAAAACTTAAACGTAATTTGAAATATTTTTCAAGAATACCTCTGAACAATAGCAGAAAATGATCACCATCCAATAGTTCTATCACAGCGGACAGTGTCCGACAATTCGAAATCAAATTAAAACTGAAACTTACATTCAACACGAAACAGACCGAAACATTAATCGAAACATATCAAAAGAACCTTTTCAATATTAGTTGAGCGCTCTCGATAGACCTAAGTTTTGATAGGTAATTGCCCGAGAGCTCGAATGGAATTCCGCCCATATTTGCACCAATATTGAGCTTAACTAATGGAAATATTGATCAAGATGTAATTGGACGTTAATTGGAATATGTGTCGTGTTATATTCAAGTAGGTCTCGGCGTCGGTGGCCCGGGTTTTGAGAAAATTTCATTTTTTTGTAGTCTCAAAAGTGAAAATTGTTGATTTGGGCGCATTTGCTAGATGTTGTCGTCGCTTTTTCATTCATAGAGCATCTACTAGATTTTTCCTGTAATTCTCCACTCTTAACCCTATTGCTAGTGCGTAATTATCTATACAAATATATTACGACGGTTCCTACCTGAAAATGTATTTAGATGAACATTTTTGTGTGTTAAAATCTGCTATTGCTAGATCTTTCCTACACATGAAGCCGCTTACGTCTTGCAATCCTGCAATCTTGATTAGATTGTCTGTCTTTTATCTTCTGACATAAGCCTTTACGTAGGACATTATGTAACAATTATGATTGCATCCTTACTGTTTAAATTACTTTTACCTATTCAATTCTGTGACGTGAACGTAGTCTGATTTTTGAGCCATTACTTTTGGTCCTTTGCGTTTTTGTATTTTATGTAAAAATATAACCCGTTAGATTGTCAGCCATCGGTTATATAGTACACTGCATTAGGCGTTAAAGTCATAGGAATATATCTATATCTCATTACATACATACCTACCATCGACTTGACATTTTTATTGTTGTACTTTCTCGAAACGTTGTTTTTAAACTTTCGCGGTTTGAACACATTTTTATTATATACTGTGGAACTAATCGCGATCTAAAACACTACCCGTGACCACGATCAATGCAACTCGGTCGAAACGTCGCGTCGGGACGATGACGTATTTATTTATCTCGTAATTTTAGTTTGCAATTAGTCCCGTAGTACCTACATGTATAATAATAATTTTCTCAACAACCACTCCAGTTCCCTTACAAGCGATAAAACAAAACATCAACAAACGTTTCTAACAGCATCCAGTGAGCATCCAAAGGCAATAAAGTACCTTCGAGTAGAGAGATCACACGCCATAAATCAAGTGAGCGCGAGTGTACCGCGACATTAGCTCTCGACACCCACTTGGGCTCACATCGGATTCACTTTGTTGGGATTTTATTCGCGAAGAGCGCATATCTGATATCTGTCGCGAGGATGCAAGCCAAAAACTTAGAGCGAACTACTGATTACGGCAACAAGCTTAAGAACGTATTGAAATTCGTGGTCACAGATTAAATTAAAACATAGCACAAAATATAGCATTTATAAATATATATGCCATGGATTTTTAAACTAAAATACTGCACCAACAGTAGTCCGGTCTGTTTCCTACAGGGTTATGACACAAATACACAAGAAACTTGCACCAAAATTGTAACAGTACTTTTCTTCGGCGGTAAAAATGGTAAGATTTATTATCTAGTTTAGATCTATAATTTTAAGTAGATTCTAAAAAGGGTAAATCTGCCATTGCTATTTTTGTTCAAATATGAAGCAATCATTTACAAGCAGCATTATGGAATCAATCAAGCAATCATTCTCTACATATTTATATAATAATTTATAGTTCATTTGATTGCGATAATATTGCAATGAAATGAACTATAAATTACGAAACTAATACTTGAGTTTCACCACCACCCCATTCCTTTCAAATACTTTCAAAAGAAATTCCATTCAGCCTACCACTACATTACTACATATTACTCGTACATAATAAAACTACCTACCAACTAAGACATCGATGACCTATCGTATCCTTAAATAGTTTTTTTCAACTTGGTCCCTCCCACCTTCAACATTGATCTTCTCCGTGAAAGGGTTCACATCTAAGCTCTCTATAGGACCCTCGAAAAGGCTTTGCCCGATAAGACTCGCTCGCCTGCGCCAATCTCTTACAAAAAGTCCCTTATCAATTTAATCATCGGCTACTTTTATGATTTTTTCCAAGTCTGAATACATTAATGTGGGACCCGCAGGAACCGCCAGATGTTTCGATGATAACAAGAAGAATTAATAACTCTAAGTATCCGCCGCAATGGAGAACGATTCGACTGAATAAAATTGAGCCTCATTCACTTCAAATCCATTCAGTCATGAATGCTTTTGGAAAAAATAGCCTTCATTTGAAAAGATTGGAATTTCCGCAGTTACGGTTTTGAATTTAACTTCGTAAAGATTTTACGTGGGCTGACAGAAATCACGGGAAGTAGCCTGAGTAGAGTTATTGGTGTGTTTAAAATTTCTATTTAGAAATGGACCGATAAAATAAAATACGGGGAAGAAAGTGTAAGTACCATCGGGATGGTTCCTATTTATATTTGATGTATTTCATTGGTCTGAAATCTCGCTGATTTCATGCGGTTAGCTATAATAAGCCTAATTTTCTACTCTTTTTATTTTCAATATATTTTTCATTGAATTGAGTGTTGTTAATTATTAATAAATAAACAGGTAATCAGGTAAGAAGTCGTAGTGGTCTAGTGGTTGTAACGCTGGCCTGTCATTCCTGAGGTAGTGGGTTCAATACCGGTCCCGTACCAATGAGTTTCTTTGGAGCTTATGTGCGGAATTTCACGCCACTGGCTTTTCGGTGAAGGAAAACATCGTGAGGCAACCTGCATACGTCCGTAGAAGAAATTCGATGGCGTGTGTGAATCCACCAACCCGCATTGGGCCAGCGTGGTGGATATGGCCCAATCACACTTCATGGGTAGGCCTACGTCCTGCAGTGGACTATTAAAAAGACTGGTACAGTACAGTAAACAGGTAATTAAAAGTAATAAAGCAAATTTCCAAAAAAAAAAAATTCGGTTAGTGAAAAAATTTCAGAAAAGATTTTATACGTATTTTTGCAAATAAAATAAAGATAGTAGATAGATAGATGTTCTTTATTGTTAACACAAAGAGCACAAGTAACACAGATAACAAAAACATTAAAACTATAGCGTGTAACAAGAGGCGGCCTTATCGCTAAATGCAATCTCTGCCAGGCAACCTTTGGATGCAATTGGAATATAGAACAAGTAAAGACGGGGGTGTGCGTTAACAAAAATAATTCGTACTCATAAAACATACACATTCATACTAATAAATACATACACATAAAGTTACCTACCATTTCTAAATATACTTATAATAACAAAAAAATAATACATAGTAAAATAATAAACAGCGCGGCCAAAGACCCAAGAGCCAAGCTGACCCGACACTTCACCGAAGATATCCCGGACATCAGCCTGTACGAGATTAGAATGGCCCTAAATCAGCTCAAGAACAACAAGGCGCCGGGTGATGACGGTATCACATCAGAGCTTCTGAGAGCGGGTGGAACACCGGTACTAAAAGTCCTCCAGAAGCTTTTCAACACCGTCGTCCTCGAGGGCATCACGCCAGAAGCATGGAACAGAAGCGTGGTGGTGTTGTTTTTCAAGAAAGGTGACAACACCTTAGTGAAGAACTACAGACCCATCTCGCTTCTGAGCCATGTTTATAAGCTGTTTTCAAGGGTCATTACGAACCGTCTCGAGCGCAGGCTTGATGACTTCCAGCCTTCCGAACAAGCCGGTTTCCGAAAGGGCTTTAGTACCATGGACCACATTCATACGCTACGGCAGGTTATACAGAAGACCGAAGAGTATAACTTGCCACTTTGTTTAGCGTTTGTGGACTATGAGAAAGCCTTTGATTCGGTCGAGACTTGGGCTGTGCTTGAGTCTCTCCAACGATGCCGTGTTGACTATCGGTACATCGAAGTGTTGAAGTGCTTGTATAATAACGCCACTATGTCGGTCCGAGTACAGGAAGAGAGCTCCAAGGCAATACCTTTAAAAAGAGGCGTAAGACAGGGAGACGTAATCTCTCCGAAACTGTTTACGGCTACTTTGGAAAACGCCTTCAAGCTCCTGGAATGGAAAGGATTCGGCATCAATGTTAATGGCGAATACCTCACTCACCTTCGGTTTGCCGACGATATAGTAGTCATGGTAAAATCGATGGAAGAGCTCAGCACGATGCTCGAAAGCCTCAATCAGGTTTCTCAACAGGTGGGTCTTAAGATGAACATGGACAAGACGAAAGTCATGTGTAATTCCCATGTTGTACCCACCCCTATCTCTATTGGGAACTCAGTTCTTGAAGTCGTTGACTCGTACGTCTACCTAGGACAAGTAGTCCAGTTAGGTAGGTCCGACTTCAAGAAAGAGGCCAATCACCGAATCCAACTCGGCTGGGCAGCGTTCGGAAAATTGCGTAGCGTCTTCTCGTCCGATATACCTCAGTGCCTCAAGTCGAAAGTGTTCGATCAGTGTGTGTTGCCAGTGATGACTTATGGCACTGAAACGTGGTCTCTTACTATGGGCCTTATTAATAAGCTCCAAGTAGCCCAACGAGCTATGGAGAGGGCTATGCTCGGAGTCTCTCTGCGAGATCGAATCAGGAATGAAGAGATTCGCAGAAGAACCAAAGTTACCGACATAGCCCAGCGGATTGGCAAGTTGAAATGGCAGTGGGCAGGGCACATAGCGCGAAGGACTGATGACCGATGGGGTCGAAAAGTTCTCGAGTGGAGACCACGTACCGGCAAGCGCAGCGTAGGACGTCCACCCACAAGGTGGTCGGATGACCTCATTAAGACCGCAGGATCACGCTGGATGCAAGTCGCTACCAACCGGTCTTATTGGAGATTCATGGGGGAGGCCTATGTCCAGCAGTGGACGTCCTATGGCTGATGGATGGATGGAATAAATAGTATTAGTAAAATTATAGAACTGCTTACTTAAATATAAATAAAAATAAATATACACTACAGCGCTATCGTTTATCAACGAGTGGACAATAACAAGTAATGACTTTTAACCTGTTCTTTTCATATAGTTTGTGAAGACATGACGCCCCTCATTATTGTCATTTCTTATTTTATTAAAAAAACAATACGTGTCCAATATAATATCTATCAGACTAAGTTATAATAATATTTCTTTAACTCAATCATCATGCATATTATCATATTCCCATATTAAGAAGAGGTTTAGAAGTGTAAAGTAAGTGAGCCGCAAAAGCTACCTTCACCGCAGTGTGAGCCGGCGTGTGATAAAGCCGTCGCGGTTTCGCGGACTATACATTACTTAACTCTAGCTAGAGAAACAAACAGGGCAACATGTATCGACTCAAGCATGTACTCAGACAGGATAAACATGCTAATACTTACTATGAAGAAATTAAGAAGTGTAAAGTAAGTGAACCGCAAAAGTCACCACAGCGTGAGCCATCGTGTGATTAAGGCGTCGCGGTTTCGAGGAATATATATTACTTAATGCGATCTAGGGGAACCAACAGAGCAATATGTATCGACTCAATCATGTACTCAGCCAGAATTAACATGCAACGACTTACTAAGTTTAGAAGTGTAAAGTAAGTGAGCCACAAAAGCCCCGCCACCGCAGTGTTAGCAGGCGTATGATGAAGACGTCGCAGTTTCACGGAATATACATCACTTACGCAAGCTAAACAAATAGAGCTACATGTATTGACTTAAGCATGTTCTCAGCCAGGATAAACATGCTAAAACTAATTATAAGGAGATTTAGAAGTGTAAAGTAAGTGAGCCGGAAAAGTCACCGCAACGGACCATATAATTATGGCCCTATCCAAAAGGTTGGGCCAAGTGTTCAGTTAAAGTCTGCGGTACTGTTTAGTACGCTATAATTTGCTGTAACCTAGTAGAATCAGGTTGTCAATATTTTATAATTTAGGTATACTTGCGCCTCGCTGATTTGTCGACTACTATAACCACGATTAATTTTTACTTATCTTGTTTAATTTTTTTGTGAAGAAACAAAAACACTAACAACATTTATTAGGTACAAACAAACAAGTTTCTACAAATATTATTGTTAGTAACTTATATGACTGTCCCTGCCTCTATTATACCTAACCGCGACTAACATCAAAGCGCTACAACCTAAATGCACATCTATTCACAAGGCATTACAGTCGCAATTTCTGTGCACAGGTCAAAGGTGAGGTTTAACACATAAGGCAGGATTAAAAAGTGCGGTTCCGGTGTCATGCGCGGAAAATACGGCTGTGGGAACCCGACTTAGGCCTGAGCTCCACCAAAACGGGAATGGATAGATAAATGATCAATCATTTCTTACAAATACCTAATATGAAAAGTATAGGTACAGCCATACTAAAATCATTTTTTGCCAAAAATAGCATAACTAACTTTAAAATTGTAATCTACATACAAAATTTGAGTAGATTGCTCAAATCGATGTAAGTCTGCCATTTTAAAATTATTTTTGATTTTTCAATGAGACCAATTTTGAGGTAGGTATACTTTTATCATTGAAAGAGAAATTATCAAAATCAGACTACTCTGTACAAGTTATACGTATTTTTCGTTTTTTTGGTTAAAAAACAAATTAATTCTAAAATAGGTGCAACAACTTAATCGCTAAAATCGAGCGGAGTAAAGTTATGCAAAGATAGTCCAGAAAGCGCAGCGCTCACAAGTTAATTTGGCTCAGTGTTTCTCAGCGATCACTGATTGTTTTTGATTCATTGAAAAATCTATCCAAAGACTGAGTGTCAAGTTGTCAACATGGTTTAACTTCGGTGATCGCTAAGAAATATCTGGTCAAACTACAAATTGATGGAGCATTTAAAACTGAGCAGTATCGTGGCTAGGATAAAACGTTAAAGTATTTGGCACACTGGATGCATTTTGTGGTCTGCGGGCAGGTCAAATTGAATGCCCGTACGCGTCCTAACATTATTTCTGCGTGATCCACGGTCAAATCGCATATTTATATAAAATATATTATATAGAGTTAGAGTTTCAACGTTGTTCATACATGATGTGGACTGCGTCCAAGTTGACCTGACTGCAGACCGCAGAACGCATCCAGTGTGGCAAATCCTTAAAGTGAAAGTATTCTTTGTATAATAGTTAGCCATGTCATAGGCATGCAGGCGACTTAAAAACTAAGTCACACCCGTCCTATACGTACTTACTTTGTTATGTTCTGATAGTGCTGCAGTTTGTGATTCATCAACCATGAAACGTCTACTGCTGGACATTGGCCTCCCCAATAGACGTCCAACGAGACCGGTTTGAAGAGGCTTGCATCCAGCACGAACTGCACACTTGATCAGATCATCCGTTCATCTTGTGGGTGGGCTTGTCACATGTGGTGAGATTCTCTATTCTATATATTAGGCTATGATACTACGGTTTTTTTTTTATATAAACATAGTTGACCGGATATTCGTTCGTACTGCGAACTTGAAATCGTAAAATTTGACACCGCTGCTGACCACTCAAGGCTATTAAATGTCCGTGAACTTGGCGTTCATGTGGTGTTTTCACTTCTGTCGGCATTCCCGGAGTGCAACATGTTTTTTTTTTTTAAAAAGAATCGCAAAAATAGTACAAGCAAAACATTTTCTTCCCTAACTAAAATTAGCACATGCTGTTTTTAAACATTTGCGATTTGAACACATTATTATTAAATACTACGGGGCTAATCGAGCACTCAAATTACGAGATAAGTAAATACCTCATCATCCCGACGTTTCAACCGAGTTGCATCGGTCGTGGTCACGGGTAGACTGGAATGTGAAACAGCTGGTACCGCCAAGTACAAGCTGGTACGCCAAGCTGATATACCACTCAAAAGTCCTCTCCATGGATTGACACTATTTTTCAAGAATAGTTCGTGAAGTGGTGGAAATCAAATCATCGGCCAAGTACGACTCGGACTCGCGCACGGAGGGTTCCGTACTGTATTATATTGTATTATATTGTACTGTATTCGGGAGCCTCCCTTAAATAATATATTTTTTTATTTTAATATTATTATTTATTATTGAAGTGACTATACAACTAATTTTTTGTCTCGTAATTTGAGTGCGCGATTAGTCCCGTAGTATGTAATAATAATAAAATTAGCATTTCTACAATGGGCGGATTACAACATTCTGCCCCGCTTTGCTCATCGCTACGCTCTATATTGATGGAGCCTGGCCTTTATGAGCGTGTGAACCCGACTTATGAGCGTTTGGGTTTGAATTTGTTTGTTTGTTGAACGCAGTTGCTCTAGATCATTTCACGGCGCATTAGAATGCGAACTTTTTGTTCAAACCGTGCTTACTGTGACTGGAATATGCATTACTGTACGCTGGCAATAATTTTAACTTACTTCGCTTCCTTTTTGTTCCTTTCAAGTCTTGGTTTTTCAGTCTCAGAAATATAACCTGCATAATTAATATGTTTTGCAATTATTATTTTAATTTATTCATAGTTTACGTTAATTTGTACACTTACTAAAACTAATATTTACTTAGTCACTTTAACTAAAGATTAACTTACAATTGAAAGCAAAGTATTTAGTTGGGAATCATGTCAAGGAAATACTACGTATAGTTGTTAATTAAACTGGATATTGTAAACTGCAGTCTACATTCCAACAAACCATCTGAGCCACGGCAGGTTTCAGCAATAAATAATTTGTTATAAAATATAACTTTTTAAAAACACAAGATTTTGAGATCCTGGTTATCATGTTGCAGCAGAGTGCTAGCCAAGATAAGTAAAATGAGCCCAAACACGACGGGTCTATCTTGTTTAGTACGGGAGTCCCTATGGCCACCTTCCGACTCCATCGTCAGATCAGCTTCATGGTACCATATTATTACATTGTCACGCGATATACATAATTATGCGTGCAAAATTTCAGCTCAATCAGAAACCAGGACGTTGGTCAAATTTAACTTGCAAGATTGCACCCGAACTTGCATATATCTATAACTATGTAGGTACATAGGTACATCCGTCGCAAGTTAAAAAATAATAAAAGCTTGTAAAAAATAACACTGGCAGCCACCCAACCGAAAATTTACAGCGTTAGCCACGGCTTCATTTGATTAATGCTGTACCAAACCAAGCCCAGACCAAGTTATGAGTACTATTGTGTTACGTTTATTCAATTAAGTATTTATATGGAACTATTGTACAACATTAAAGTGTTATGATGTCACTTGTTCTTGCGGGGGTAGACGTCCTAAATTGCAATAGGAAGATCGTGCTGGATTCAAGTTACTTCCAGACAAAGATTCGCTTTGTAGAGAGTGCCATAGAACACACATAGACAACCAAAACTCGACTTCACCAACGCTTGTTTATGTTAAACTTGTAACTACTGTATTTAAATAACGAGTTCACCAACAGATGTTTAATTTATTAGCTCTTGGCTTGTTAACAAAATTTTGCTGTTCACCAAGTGTAACACTTTTAGTTATAAGGTTGAGAATTAAAAAACTATTAAGTGTTAACAAAGTTTATTTTATCAAAAGGAAAAAAGAACAACGAGAAAAAAAGAATAAAAGAGGGTAATTTAGAATTTAGGTTTAAGTTAGAATTTAGGGTCGGGGTAAGTACTAAAATGACATGATTTGCGTTGCGCGACCGTCCGATACACTGGCCTTGGTATGCTGCGTGTAGTCCTCGGCGGCCGGAGCGCAGGCAGAGCGTGAAGTGTAGGTCGTCGGCACGGGTAGTGTCCCAGGTCTTCGGAGGGCAGGGTCTCCGGAACGGGTAAGGAGCGGCAGCAGCGGTAGCAGCAGGAGCGCCAATTAGTCGGCACTAGCCGTGCAGAAAGAACCCTGGAATTCAGGTTTCGCCGTCTTAGAAACTGCCCATATTTCAATTTGACTGCGACATCCGGCCAAGTTGCGCAAGCGAAAGCAAGTACCGAGTGATATCTACTGCTATTAATAGCATCTAAGATGAGGCAGTCAAATTTGTACAACATAAATTCAATAATTAAAGCACAATATAATTTGAAAAAATAAAAAGACAAGTAGGTAGTTATGTAGAAAAAGTAAAATAAAAGATGACTAAACTATCTAGGTACACTCAAATACAACTCGCGCGGGACGCGTTAAATTATTAAAGTTTTGCTATGACAAAATAAGTAGAAATTAGAAGGATAGAATGTTGTAATAACTGCCGTTATTACGAATCACCGAGTGTATTTGAATGTACTCACGTCATGCTTGTAAGTTCAGCTACAATGATAATAATAAGTTGAAACACTCACCCAATACGGGGTAAAATAAATGCACAAGTTATTTCGATAAATAGATATCGAATGTTTCTATAAAAATAGATTTTTGCTGTAGGAGCGTGCAGTGCGTGTGAGCAGAAACCGTTTGCCACGAGCACTGGCGCGGCGGCCGGCGCGAAACGATCCCCGCTCCCGCGCCCGCGTCTGTTACTCGCTTCATATTGGCTAAACCGCGCGACCGTTATGACGCGGCCGGCTTACCCAACTACACGAAAGGGTGTAAGAATCGTTACATACCCCCCTTTTTAGGTTTGGATTTTTTCTAGGAAAAATCCGCTAGGTGAGCTTGAAGTCTTTGATATGCCAGGTCCCTATGTTACGACCTGCCATATCTTCAAGGTCAAATACTAGTTTAGACCTTTTAGCCGTTATGCGGCATTTTATAAATTTTGGAGCTAGTTTTTTTGAAAATCTGTTGTTTTTGTCGCTTTGGTAAAATGTGCGTTTCCAAACTATATCACCGACGTTGAAATCTACATTTTTGCGTCGTAAATTATAGTTCGTGGCATTACGCGAGTGTGCCTTTACAAGTGACAGTTGCACTTTGTCGAAAATTTTGTGTAAGACGCCAAAGTTTTCGGCGTAGCTATCACGAGGAGTAAATACAATTTGGTCGTTCAGGTCCGAATCAACGTAATGAGAACCATCGCTCGGTAGTTCCCGACCAAACACAAGGAACGATGGGGTGAAGCCTGTAACTTCGTTGACGGCACTGTTCAATGCAAATTGTATTTTAGGGATGTTAGTATCCCATGACCTATGGTCGTTCTCAATGAACGTGGAGACTGCTGTCATTATAGTTTTATTATAGCGTTCAACTGTATTGATCTGTGGGGTGTAAAGTGGGGTATAAAAGACATTAAGAATGCTATATTGTTGAAAAAGATTACGCATAATGTTACTTGTAAACTGTTTCCCATTATCCATAATTATGGTACTTGGGATACCATGGACAAGAAAAATGTTTTCTTCCAAAATTTTGGAAATTATTTCCGATGTAGCTCTTCTGATAGGGAAAAGCAAACAGTATTTTGAGAAACAGCAAGTAATCACTAGGAGAAATGTGTTCTGTTTTCTAGTCGCTGGCAAAATTCCTACTAAATCTATACTTATCATTTGAAAAGGGCGGCAACAGTCTTTAGGTCTACCCATTGTCCCTAGAGTAGCATGATTAGGATACTTGTAAGATAAGCATGCTTCGCAGCTTGTAACAAAATTTACTACATCTTTATGTAAGCTTGGCCAGAAATATTTTAAGTTTAGACGTTTGTACGTTTTGAAAATACCTAAGTGACCAGATGTGGGTTCGGAATGGTTTTGAGCGATTACTTCTTGCCTAAACTCTAACGGAATCACTTCTTTCCATTCGAATTCCCGCGTCAGCGGGTTTAATGATTTCATATATCGAAATAGCTTCCCGTCAGTAACACGGTAGTTTAAAAAAGATGTCGGGGAATTTAAACATCCATTGAAAATGTTTAGGTACCAGGCATCGCTGGTCTTACGTGAAGGCGTATCTATTGTAGTCCCGATGGCAGAGACGGGAACTGAGCGACTTAGGCTGTCTGGCACAACATTTTCGGAGCCTTTCCTGTGTTTTATTTCGAAGTTGTAAGCAGATAGTCGCACTCCCCACCGAGCTAGTCTTCCCGTGGGGTTATTGAGATTTAGAAACCACTTTAGTGAAGAGTGATCTGTGTAGACTGTGAACGTGAGGCCGTTTTCTAAATAGCAACGCCAGTGCTCGATAGCTATAAGTACAGCTAACGCCTCGCGCTCAGTGGCACTATAGTTACGTTCTGACTGAGACAAGGATTTGCTCATGTACGCTATAACTTTTTCCTGTCCATCAAGTGTTTGGGTTAGTACCGCACCGGTGCCGTAGTCACTTGCGTCAGTATGGACTTGAAACGCTTTAGAGTAGTCAGGACAGGAGAGTATAGGTGCAGAAACTAGGCACTTTTTAAGTTCCTTGAATGCCTTATCTGCTTCTGGAGACCAGGTATAAGGTGTAGCCTTTTTACCCTGAGATGTTAGCTTATTCAAGGGAGCTGATAGACTGCTGAAGTTAGGTATAAACCTACGATACCACGATGCAGTACCAAGAAATCGTCTAACCTCTTTACGATTGGTGGGGGTAGGGTAGTTATTTATAGACTCGACCTTTTCAGGATCAGCACGCAAGCCTTTAGAGTCTACAATGTAACCCAGGTATTTTAACTCTGACCTGAAGAACTGACTTTTTTCGTAGTTAATAGTCAGATTGGCCATTTTTAATTTTTCAAGAACTTTATTTAGCAGTGATATGTGTTGTTCAAAGTTATTTGACGCAATTATGACGTCATCGATGAATACAAAGACCCTATGCTCAAATTCAGGCCCGTAAAATAATGTATCTACCAGTCTTTGTTGTGTAGCAGGCGCGTTGGTTAGTCCAAATGGCATACATTTGAACTGGAAGGTACCACGAGTAGGTATATAGAAAGCTGTCTTCTGCCGGTCTTCTTCCCTAATTAAGATCTGCCAAAAACTTTTGGAGAGGTCTACGCTAGAAAGAAACTTCGAGTCGCGCAGGTTATCTAGAATTTCCGATATGTAGGGTAAACTATAGGCATCTTTTTTTGTAACAGCATTCAATTTCCTACTGTCGAGGCAAAAACGAAGCTCCCCATTCTTTTTTGGAGTTAAGAGTACTGGAGAGGACCACGGACTCTCACATAATTCAACAACATCTTCTTCTAGCATATTGTCTAGTTGTTCAACGAGGATTCGCTGTTTCTCCGGCGACATTCTGTAATATCGTTGACGTATGGGGGCAGCATCCCCGGTATCTATAGAATGCGTTGTTAGTGAAGTACGTCCCAGACCACGTTTTTCATACGAAATATCGTGAAATTGAGCTATTATTTGATCAGCTGTCTTTTTTTGATCGTCAGACAAATGATCATAGGAACACAAAAGTTTAGGTTTTTTGTCTTCCTCGTCAGTTGTAAAAACTTCTAATTCTTTATAGAATGCAATACTATCGAGGTTCTTAGGAAGCAGCTTAAATAATCGCCAAAAATCCATACCTAATATGAAGTTATGTTTGACGTCAGGCACAATATACACTTGTAGAGTGTATGTCTGGCCTTGAAATGTGACTGGTAGGTGAATTATTCCGATAGAATCTAGTTTTTCACCACCAGCAGCAACGAACCGAGTGGAGTCTTCAGGTTCCATTTCATAACCCGCCATTAGTAAGCGTTCGTGGCTATTATTGCCTAGAATGGTAGCAGAAGAGCCAGTATCTAGTAGTCCAGTTAAACCTATCCCATTTATATTAACGGATACGTAAAGTCGTGATTTATTAACGTTAGTATTATTATCACGGATTGACGAAACAGTATTAAAAGCTGAAAACTTGGAGACAAAACTTAACCATTCCTTCCATTCAGCTGTGGTAGTTTTTTGTTGAACCAAAGGTTTTTTAATACTGTTTAGTAAATCCTTTTTTATTAGTTTTTTGATTTAACTGCATCAGATTTGCAATTCGGACAGTCAGCAATACGTACACCTTTCTTGCCGCATTTAAAACAAATAAGGAAGCGCTCTTCCTTACATTTTTTGAGTGTATGGTCATCTGTTCTGCATCTAGGGCAGTACATTGATTTAAACTGGCCTGAGGGACCAGCAACAACAGCAGCTACATCAATATCTGGTTTGGTAGTTTGTTTGTAATTTTCCTCGACACAATTAAGATTGTAGTTAGGCTTATTATAAGAGTTTAAATTAGAATTAGTGTAAGTTTTATGATTATTATTATTGCTGAATGTTCGAAATTTATTAGACGTAGCACCCATAGCAGCTGAAGGCTGCTTATAGGCGAACTCAGGAGCTAGTGTCGAGTTAGTGACCCTAGGTGGTTCTTGAAATTGAGCGAAGCGCGACTGGACACTCTCATAATTACGACATACCGCCTTAAGTGCATCGATGCTCTTAATTCCAGGCGAAGCAACTAATGAACTAGCGTAACAGGGGCGTATGTTATGGAGTAGTATTTCCAATTTATCGTCTTCAGACATAGGTTTAGTGAGGCGAGAAAACATGCCATGCATGATAGATATATATATAATTATGTTTTCATTTTCCCCTTGTGTACGCGATCGAATTTCAGCAGCAAGCCTATAGTCGTAATCACTACTACTGAAATCTTCCTTTAAAAGCGTGCACAATTCCTGCCACGATTGTACCCTATCCCTATTACAACGGTACCAATGTAGGGCATCCTCAACAAAAATTTCAAAAGCGAAAGTCATGATCTTATTGTATGAAATTCCTCTGGATTGTATGAACTCGTCCACTTTTTGTATGAAGGATCGCACACACGTTTTGCCCGAATATTTTAATTTCGCAATATCTGCAGATAAGCTGCGTTCACATGAAACGGCTACAGCGTCGGATGCCGTTTCTGCGGTCACTGATGTTGATGTTGTCTGTAATTGTAACGTTTGGGGCTTAAAAAGAGCAAGCTCCTTATATTGTGAGTTTAGGTTAGAAACGCACACTTTATGCAGGTCCGCTATTTCGGTAACTACGATAATCCTGTTAAGCCGATGAAAAATGTGGTTTAGTAAATTTTCAGCTTTTGCAAAAACATTTTTTTCAAATTTCGATTTGAGGGTGTTTAGATTACCCTGTGACTTCAACAAGGACTCCTTTACCGCTTTTAAGTCATCGGAAGCTTCTAGATAAGATTCGAGAATGTCTTCCGATGGTAGAAGTTGTGACAATTTAACGATTTGCTTCCGAAGCTCCTGTACAGATCCTACGGAACCCCCACGCAGTTCAACCTCATATTCGAGTTCTGATTTCTGTAGTGATAGAAACTTAATATCACGAGCCATAGTGCCTCCTTGAGTGAGTGTTTCAATAATACAAAACAGTAAATTACAACTAAGTATGTACACTACGATTTGGAGTAATTGCAAAAGGTATGCAATCCAAGTCACCTTAAAATTAAATGAAACTAACTAATGTGTGAGTAGCACGAGAAAAAAATTGAAAATAACGTTAAAAGTTTAAAAAAAAAATGGAACAAAATTTAAGTAGGTAGAACAAAACTTAAGAACAGTAGGTACATAATCTAGATCACATACTAGTTAGTTTCGAACAAAATCAACCTTAAGGCTATTTTTATAGCCAGCACCGCAGAAACTATTAAGAGTAAAGCTGAGCGCCAAGGAATTTGAGAAGTAGGTATTTGGCTAAACTATAGCTGTCGCGATGCGCCCAAGCCAGGGAGCTTCTATGTGTGGTGTGATGCAATTGTATTTGTGTGTGTGCTGCGCAACAACTCCGCCCGCGCCCTTCCCGCGCCCGCCCGCGCTCCTAGCTCAGGCGGACGGCTGGTGTATTCTTTTGAATTGTAGCAAAATATGGTAGGTACATAAGCTCCGGTTTTTTGGGATAGCGCATAGCAAACGAAAACCTTTATACTGAATATTTTTATCGAATTAGAAAGCTACATTATTTTTTTTACACATATAGGCGAAGTAGGTATATTGATTTTAATTTTTATAATTAATTTCTTTCGAATAATATTTTTTGAAAAAACCTTATAAATTGCCAACTTTACACAATTGACCTCAATCCAAAAGCTGCGAACAAAAATAGCTATTTAACTAATCGATTTCTGTAGGCGCTGCATAATACATACTGAAAATTCTACCAAATACCTAACTTAAGATATACCAAATAACTTTTTTTAAGGAAAACACGCACATAACTCTTCAACAGACAATAAACAAAGTGTAAAATCTTATTAAAAACAAGCTTTTATTTAAATTAAATAGTCCAAAAAAAAGGAATCTAAACTTTAAAATTAATTCAACCTATAAATTTTCGAATATTACACAATTTTAGGGGTATAAAATCTTTCAAGTGATTTAGGTACGTAATAAATAACAGATAGCTTCAATATCTGCTTCAAAATTGCGTTGCATGGTTTAACCCAAAAAAATATATTATTTACATACATACATTGCAAGTTAAACATAAACTTGTAAAAATAAACTTGAGAATCGGCTCGGAAAAATCGAATATGTGAAGTAATTAGTACCTATTTTTAAGCCCTTGAATTACCTAACAGTTTTAAATTTTGCTAATTTTATAATAGTTGTTTCTACCTAATTGATATTGTATTACTTAAGTTTTGTTTTTATTATTATTTTTGAATTTTATGCATTGTGATTATTTGTGATACAATTGTAAATTTGACTTGCCTAGTGTAACGTTTGTAGTTATAAGGCCAATAAATATATCTTATCTTATCTTATCTTATCATACACGAATTGCAAATCCCCTTCTTTTTGTAGGTCAGTCAAAATGAAAGGTTTCTCAATTCATCATCATCATTTCTGTCACGTGACGTCTACTGGTGGATACACGATACCTGTTTACAAGGTCGTGTTTTACATAGTGAAGGAGGTTTCAGAGGTGTACCTACCTATGACCTACACGTTCGTTATTATGAACAAAGTTTACTATGTTTACTATATTTTGTTACAAATTCATATTTGTTAATTTATTAACTATGCAATTTTTGTCATTTTAAGTTTTGATATTGTAGCATTGTTCAGATTTATATTGAATGATTATCGTTTTGTTTTTACAATTTAATATTTAATCATTTATTTAAATATATAATTTAATTAATTTAACTACCTACAGCTATTTTAAGTTATTGTAATTTTAAGATAATTATGCTTTGCTTTAGCTAAGCTGAAATTTTAAGGATATTATAATTATAACTACAATTGTAATTGATTTGGATTGACTTGTATCTTGTATTTTGATACCAATAAAATTATATGAATATATGAATATGGGTCCAGCTGCGGATTTCGTGAACTAAAAATCAGCTGTTCCATACAAAACTGCAACTTGGACTCGAAAAAATGTATGGCACGATTGGTTTTTTTCTCGAATTTCGGTTTGGCCACATATATTAAAAGTTGTTCATAATAATAGTCCGAATCACCTCCTTTCGGCTTAGTACACCAGTTCTGGATAACCCTGTATATCTGGACATATAAAACTTGCCTTTTATATTGTAACTATTCCCATATATTCATTGCGCGAGTAGTCCAGTAGTATAAAAAATAATTAAGAATTCAATTAAACAGATGCAATGCTTACTGTTTGGAGAACTGCTTGTCATACTTAGGTTCTACTTTGAATAAGTTTAAAAAAGTTGAAACTATTAGCAAATTAAAACAGCAGTGGGTAGCACACACCATATAAATACAGGATAGAACATCCACAAATTACTACACACTTTTCAGCAAAACTCAGCGGATAGCCAAGTTAAAATGACAAAGGGCAAGGCACATAGTTCAATGAACGGATAGCCAATGGGGCTGTTTTCTCGAATGAATCTCACGTATAATTCGCGCCACACAAGTCAGCGGATGGAAAGTTAGGCGCAGAGCGCTGCGCAATAGGCAAAATATAGGTATGTGCAGGAGCCAGAGAGACAAGACGCCGCACGGACACAACCGCCCGCCAACCTCATGTCTCCCGCGCGCACGCCCGTGCTTACCACTACGCCACGCGGCGTCGGCATTGTGCGCACATGCGCAATAATTAGCGAATTACGGCGAAGTGTCATCTGCGTCTTACATCTCATCCGCCGACTTGTGTGGCGCTACCTATACTGGCAAGCACAGCATCTAACTTATTTATTTTATTAGATATAGATTTATTCATTTTGTTGTATTTGTAATGTGACTGATTATGTGTTTTTTAATTATTTAATGTTGTGTCTTTGATAATTTAATAATTTAATAGAACGTTTTTCGCTTAGGTAAGTGGACTAAGGATAATTATATTTATACGTTACAGTTATTACACGATTTTAGAGAGCACGTGATTTTCCTGATTAGAACTATTATTTCGCTTTAGGTGCAGAATTCTAATAATGGCACATATTTTAAAAAATGCTCAATTTTACGAATGCCCAATTCTCACAATGACCAATTCTAAGAATGCTCAATTCTCAAAATGGCAAAATAATTTCAAATAGAAAAAACCGGCCAAGTGCGAGTCGGACTCGCGCACCGAGGGTTCCGTACAAACCTGCAAGGTTTACAAAGTTCTAAGTTCAAAGTTCTTCAAAAAAAGTAATAAGTTTATATTTATTAAAAAATATATATTTTGTAATGTAACTAAAAATTTAAGGTTTTCGGAATTTTTCCTTTATGTGTGCTATAAAACGTTGCTTCATGCCAAATTTCAAGATTCTAGGTCGACTGGAAGTACCCTTTAGGTTTTGATTCCCTTGCGAGTACTTGCGAGTTTCAAAATATGCAGCTTAAATTGCTGTTTCTTTTGATTGCGTTGACATAGAAGTTTGATTTTGTTACAGCTTAAAGGTATTATAGACCTGAGTATTTGGTATGAATTTCAATTTAATACCTCTACGCGTTTATGAGGAAATGGGTAGTAAGGTTAAAATTATTAAAAAAAAATATATTATGTGATGTAACTAAAAATTTATGGTTTTCGTAATTTTTCCTTCATCTATGCTATAAGACGTTGCTTCGTACCAAATTTCAAGATTCTGAGTTCACGGGAAGCACCCTGTAGGTTTTGATTCCCTTGCAAGTGTCGAAAATTTGCGGCATAAACGGCTGTATCTTTTGATTGCGTTGGCTTAGAAGTTTGATTTTTTCACAGCTTCAAGGGACAGTAGACCTGAGTAATTGATATAAATTTCAGCTTCATACCTCCACGCGTTCCTGAGAAAAAGGGTCTTGACAGACGGACAGACGGACAAAAAAGTGATCCTATAAGGGTTCCGTTTTTTCCTTTTGAGGTACGGAACCCTAAAAATCGGCCAAGTACGAGTCAGAAGGGTTCCGTACTGTATGGGAGCCCCTTAAATATTTATTTTATTCTAATTTTATTATTTATTATTGAAGGGAATATAAAACTAAATATTCTGTGAAAATTTCAAGCATCTACCTGGTACAGTTATTAATATAGAGCGAAAAACGTCTAAAAATTCAGGTTTGTTGTATTGGAGCTCCCCTTAAATATTTATTTTATTTTGTTTTTAGTATTTGTTGTTATAGCGGCAACGGAAACATATCATCTGTGAAAATTTCAGCTGCCTATGCATGGTTCATGAGATACAGCCCGGTGACAGACAGACGGACATCGAAGTCTTAGTAATGGAGTCCCGTTTTTCCCTTTGGGTACGGAACCCTAAAAACACATTTTCATTTAAAAAAAAACACCGGTAATTAAAGCACAACCTAGGGCAAAGTTAATAGGTTTGAAAAGAACAACTTTTACTATGGGAGCAACTAACTCCGCATTGGCGATAAAAAACCAGCTGTTCCATACACTTTGTCCATTATCAACGGACTTTTTCTATGGTATAGTTGATATTTCTCGCGGATTCGGCTCTGGTCGGTCCCATAGTAAAAGTTATAATGTCCTTAACTCGCAAACGGAGGTTGTTTTAGGTACCGGTAAGCCCTTACATGTATATAAATAGTATTTTTTTTAGAAAATTCCTAATCAAAATTATGTTGCCATTTTGAGAATTGGGCATTCATAGAATTATGCTTTCGTAGAATTGAGCATTCCCAGATTAGTTGGGCATTAAGAGAATTGGTTATTCTGCGCCTAACTCATTTAGATGTCTGCGGATACAGCACGATATTCTGTATAATCGCTGCAATATGTCGCAGCAACTAAACGCCTATATTCCATACATAAAATCTTTTCTTCAAAAGTAACAAACATACAACGGTCAAATCACAGGATTTGAAAAATAACTAATCTTTTTAATAAACATCGATATCGATGGACATCACTAGAGCATCGACAAAAATATCGACTATTACTACATCCCTAGTGCTTGTGTACGTATAGGTTTGAACCTCCCTCACCTCGACCCTACCCCCGCATCGTGCGATAGGGACAATTGCAGCTCAGAGCGATTTATACCTACAAAAAACATGGCGAGACAACGTTTCGTATTACGCTGTTTTCTTCTTCAAAAACAAGATCAATCAAGTGTTTTTTATGTCAAAATTTAAAAAAAACATGTGTTCATGATTCTGTCATTTTATATTTCGTTAGATATTATTTAGTCTCTTCTGGTAGGTCTCTAAAGACGTCAGTAATAATGGTGATTTTTTTTGTGATTTTGAAGGGTCATATTTTGCCTGATAATTAATTAATCAAGAAAAAGAAAAGACAGGGTAGTCTAAACAGCTAAATTTAATTTTATGACAAAAAATTGAGGCTCTAAAAGTATTTTCCAGGAAGAAAACAGCGTAATACGTTTGTATGGAAAATTACAGACCATCCTTCCTCTTAAAAGCAAACAAGAGGTGCAACGCAAAATCAGTCATAAAAGTAAGCTGTAGCCGGGCGCCATTGTAACACTTTTAGGTTATAAGGTTGAGAATTAAAAAACTATTAAGTGTTAACAAAGTTTATTTTATCAAAAGGAAAAAAGAACAACGAGAAAAAAAGAATAAAAGAGGGTAATTTAGAATTTAGGTTTAAGTTAGAATTTAGGGTCGGGGTAAGTACTAAAATGACATGATTTGCGTTGCGCGACCGTCCGATACACTGGCCTTGGTATGCTGCGTGTAGTCCTCGGCGGCCGGAGCGCAGGCAGAGCGTGAAGTGTAGGTCGTCGGCACGGGTAGTGTCCCAGGTCTTCGGAGGGCAGGGTCTCCGGAACGGGTAAGGAGCGGCAGCAGCGGTAGCAGCAGGAGCGCCAATTAGTCGGCACTAGCCGTGCAGAAAGAACCCTGGAATTCAGGTTTCGCCGTCTTAGAAACTGCCCATATTTCAATTTGACTGCGACATCCGGCCAAGTTGCGCAAGCGAAAGCAAGTACCGAGTGATATCTACTGCTATTAATAGCATCTAAGATGAGGCAGTCAAATTTGTACAACATAAATTCAATAATTAAAGCACAATATAATTTGAAAAAATAAAAAGACAAGTAGGTAGTTATGTAGAAAAAGTAAAATAAAGATGACTAAACTATCTAGGTACACTCAAATACAACTCGCGCGGGACGCGTTAAATTATTAAAGTTTTGCTATGACAAAATAAGTAGAAATTAGAAGGATAGAATGTTGTAATAACTGCCGTTATTACGAATCACCGAGTGTATTTGAATGTACTCACGTCATGCTTGTAAGTTCAGCTACAATGATAATAATAAGTTGAAACACTCACCCAATACGGGGTAAAATAAATGCACAAGTTATTTCGATAAATAGATATCGAATGTTTCTATAAAAATAGATTTTTGCTGTAGGAGCGTGCAGTGCGTGTGAGCAGAAACCGTTTGCCACGAGCACTGGCGCGGCGGCCGGCGCGAAACGATCCCCGCTCCCGCGCCCGCGTCTGTTACTCGCTTCATATTGGCTAAACCGCGCGACCGTTATGACGCGGCCGGCTTACCCAACTACACGAAAGGGTGTAAGAACACAAGCACTAACCATCGTTTTTATTAGGGTTCCGTACCCAAAGGGAAAAACGGGACCCTATTACTAAGACTCCGCTGTCCGTCTGTCCCTCTGTCTGTCTGTCTGTCTTTCTCCAGGCTGTTTCTCATGAACCGTTATAGCTAGAAGGCTGAAATTTTCACAGATGATGTATTTTTGTTGCCGCTATAACAACAAATACTAAAAATAGAATAACAATAATATTTATGGGGGATCCTATACAACAAACCTGATTTTTAGCCGTTTTTCGCTCGATATTAATAATGGTAAACAGGTGGAGGCTTGAAATATTCACAGAATATTTAGCTGCATGCTTAAATTTAATAATAAATAATTAATTTAATAATAAATTCAATTAAAATAAAATAAACATTTAAGGGGGTGCCCCATACAGTACGGAACCCTTAGTGCCCGACTCGTACCTGGCAGAATATTATACGGTAATGACACGTTTAACTTTGAAAAAAGCAAAGGTGAACTCGGGTCTAACACCAAGAGCAAAGTCTTGGCTGGGAATTGAACCAGAAACTCTCTCAGCATGTTGAGAAGGAGGATGATGATGACGATTGTATGAGTAATCAAGCCGCTTGATGGCGATAAGGGCGCAATCTTCCGCTTGTTCTCGCGAGTGATGGCGCGCATAATTCTGCGATGACGTTCCATTTACATTCGGGAAATGAAAAAAACCGCAGCGTGGTTTAGGGAGAAGAATCATAGCGTAGGGTCA